>OY755252.1:50626459-50653934 GCA_963576725.1 Azorinus chamasolen
AACCAGGCTTAGACTTTTATCCCATTAATACGCCTTTCTACGCCATTACGAACAGAATAGAACCACATCAGACTTCTTTAGGAGCCATCTGATCTGGGTCCGCTGTTTGCTTAAGACGTAATATACATATAATTATAGTTTCTTTCCAGGTAAAAATGTTTATATGGAATTGTAAAACATAATCTTATTAATATGCAAGATATCATTAATTTATTAATGTGCATGATATCATTATTTAATTAATATGCATGCTATAATTATTTCTTAAATTAATATAAATGAGTAAATGTATTTTTTAAACCACAGTAGGAACAAATGTTTATTTATCACAATAGTTTCAAAACTACACACTTCTAAAACAAGAGGGCATTAATCGCTCACCTTATTACCACAGATTTAAGATTATAGCTGGGTAGTCCAGGATTGACCTAAGGGAACAATGTTGATAGTGGATCATGAGCAATGGTTCTGGATAACAAAATGTTCAAAGATTTAGAATATTGATTTTATCAGACTCATTCTGACCAATGAGAATTGGGCTAAAATATGACCTCTAGACTCCAGAGTGATTTTTCTAAGATTTGACCTAGTGACCTACTTTTTGACCCCACCCGTCATGATGAACTTTGTTATCACCAAGACAAATGTTCTGAACAATTTTAAGAAGATTGGACTAAAAATGTGGCTACTATTTGATCTGGTGACCTAGTTTTTACCCAACATGACCCGCTTACAAACTCGTCCGAGATTTTATCAGGACACTCATTCTGACAAAATTTCATGAAGATTGGGCTAAAAATGTGACCTCAAAATTGTTCACAAGGTTTTCCTACTACATGACCTAGTGATCTAGTTTTGACCCCACATAACCCACTTTCGAACTCGTCCGAGATTGTATCAAGACAATCATTCTGACCAAGTTTCATGAAGATTAGACTAAAATTGTGACCACTAGAGTCTTCACAAGCACCATTTTTGACGACGCACGACGGACGCACGGCGAACGACGTACGACGGACGCCGGACATTCAAGTCTCCCAAAAACCCACCCTGAGCTTTGCTCAGATGAGCTAAAAATCCTATTATCTAGTAAATGCACATTTAAGTATATTAAATTTTATTCAAAGAGGTTGGGTCTAAAATAGTCTAGGACACATCTTAACTGAGAAGTTCTATCAAAACATGCTCTTGAGCAATCTTCATTTTAGAGATGTTCTATGAAATCCTGCAATTGAAACCAATCTGAACTTAGAGTCTTGTATAACAGGAGGTATGATCTGAACAGTATAATCAAGTGTCAACTACTTACTACAGGAAGACACATGAACACTGCAGTGCTTGTACATGTATCTTTTATGCTTGCGGCAAGAATGCATCCAATGATCAAGGCTGCGATGACATCAAAACAGCTGATAACAAACAGTATTACATTTTCGTTGGTCATTGCGATGTAAGCGTCGCTGTTTTCATAATATACATCCAGCTTGTGTCGGCAGACGAGAGACACAACACAGAGTACAATGCCCCTAGCCTGAAAAAATAAAACTGAGCGAGTGAGTGAGTTAGTGGGTGAGTTGGTGCGTGTGTGTGTCAGTGAGTGGGTAAGTTAGTGGCGGGTGAGTGAGTGAGTGGGTAAGTGAACCTTGAGTGAGTGAGTGAGACAGTCAGTAAGCCAGCCAGTCAGTCAGTCAGCGAACGAGCGAATGACAGATTGAAGTCAGCCAGCAGTCAGTCAGTCAGCGAAGAGCGAATGACAGATTGAAGGAATGGGGGTTTAACGAATGGTTGACTGACTGACTGACTGAGAGTAAATGTGGTTTAATGCTATCAAAACGAAATTACTTCAATAAAACACAAAGCAGAACCAGATCAGACTGCTCCTACATGAGCTATATGAAATGGGTCTACTCTGTTTGCAAAGCTAAAGGAATGGGCTGAATGTGAGAGTGTATGTGGTTTAACGCAAACTACAGTCTTATCGGTATAAACTCCAGTCTGCACCGGTATAAACTCAAGTTGTTACCGGTATAACCCCATTGCACGCTAACGGCTTTTTCTGGTAACCTATTTTTGATACTTTCGGTTTCGGTTTCCTTACACACTCTAACTGCAATTCGTGATAACTATCGGGTTCGGTAGGTAACCTCGACTATTTACCAGTGCTCAAGCTCTATCAGCGTAGTGGATTAACCCTTCCCTGTTCAATATTCATATACGAAATAATAATAGCATGACTGCTGATTCTGTATAATACAACATTTTCAAGGATTGGTTTTGTTTTGATACAACTGTAGAATTAGATATCAAACAGAGCAAATCCTGATCAGACTTCTCCCATAGGAACCGTCTAATTATGGTATACTCTGTTTGCAAATGCGTGTAGCTGAGTTTATGTGAGGGAATGGGTTAAATGACTATGGTGAACAAGTATTTAATGTTTGATAGCGATGGCTATACTGACGTCGAAACTATAACAAAATGTCAAAGAAAAACATAGATAAGAAAGAATAATCTTAATTTTAATACATTCAAAATCGTCTTAACTACAAGGTAAATTGAACAGAATTGTTCCAATTTTGATCAAATGACTTCACAGTTATGATGGTTTTAAATGTATCAAAATTATAACAAGAACGTCATTGACCCTATATCGCTCAGACGCTCACCCAAGTTACAGAACATATGGACAATGTTAATTTTTCAGCAGACAACATTTCTAGCAGATGAGAGAAACCATTCACTGCCGAGCACTGACACACAGTTTAGATTCAGATCTGATACCAAATAACTGGCTGACCAAGATCCAAGCGCTGACACACAGTTTAGATTCAGATATGATACCAAATAACTGGCTGACCAAGATCCAAGCACTGACACACAGTTTAGATTCAGATCTGATACCAAATAACTGGCTGACCAAGATCCAAACTGCTTACAACTTGTGACACGTTTGTCTTAGGTCAAACTGCCTAAAACTGATATTTTAGAAATTCAAGATGACGACAATTCTGAAGCAGACGACATTACAGATCTATATGAAAGGGGCGAAAGAGCTTGCTAGAGCATGGTACAGTTAAATTGTGTTAAGCTGAACACAACGTTTTCTGTTGTGAAGAAGTCTATATAAAAGTATAGCCCAGATGGAACCATTTATGGCCCGGGGTCATAATTTGAACAAACGTGGTATCAAATTAGGTGATTAGGTGATGTTTCATACCAAACATCTAAGCCCTATGGCATGTGGTTTCAGGGAAGAACATTTTAAAAATGTTTTCCTATATAAATCTATTTTAAATTAACATGCACGGGGCGGGCCATTTTTGGCCCGGGGCTTATATTTTGAAAAATATCAAAGTCCTAGGGTGTGTGGTTTCAGAGAAGAATATTTCTAAGGATAAAAAAACTGACAAGCCGCGGCTAGGGGCTCATAATTTGAACAAACTTGGTAGAATACCACTAGATGATGCTACTGTCACAGTGTGTAGGTTTATTATCACTTGTACGACCTTGCTGTAAACGCGCGCTTGCGTGGTAGAGGGCATGGCACTACATACCAAATAATAAAGCTCTAGGGTTTGTCGTTTCAGAGAAGATTTTTAAAGATTTGAAAAATTAAACTGATAGGGGGTCAGAATTTGCCCGGGTCAGAATTTGAACAACTCGGTAGAGTTCTATTAGGTGATTCCCCATACCAACTATCTAAGCTCTAGGATATGTGGTTTCAGAATAGGAAATGTTTAAAGCAAATTGTTGACGAGCACGACGAACGACGGCCATTCAAGTCTCCCAAAAGCTAAAATGTGAACGGACAGACGAACGACGGACGGTCAGTGGTCACGCTTATCTCACATTGAGCCTTCAGGTCAGGTTAGCTAAAACTGCAGATTATACATATTTTATTCTTTGAAGTAGGCTCAAGTGCGGATGACATCAGGCAGCGCGACAGATAAAGGTGCGTATTCAAATACTAAATCAGGCAGCGCGACAGATAAAGGTGCGTATTCAAATACTAAATCAGGCAGCGCGACAGATAAAGGTGCGTATTCAAATACTAAATCAGGCAGCGCGACAGATAAAGGTGCGTATTCAAATACTAAATCAGGCAGCGCGACAGATAAAGGTGCGTATTCAAATACTAAATCAGGCAGCGCGACAGATAAAGGTGCGTATTCAAATACTAAATCGCCATTTCTCCACACTAAACCCTGTGGTGTGACCACTCTTTAGATTCGTCTCGGGTCTTACAGGCAGGTGGTAGCTTATTGCAGAAAGTTATGCAGAAACGTTCGACATGCATTAAGCAGACACCTGCTTTTATGAAGAGGCTATTTTAACCCTTTACTCCGTGAATAGTCTTATAATGACAACATACTTATTAATGAAGATTAGTAAAAACAGAAGAATAATATAGATTATTTCCTTCGCAAACAGAGCAGACCCTGATCAGACGGTTCCTATAGGAGCCGTCTGATCTTGATCTACTCTTTTTGCAAAGGCGTAGTAAAGCGTAGTGATGTAGTAAAGGGTTAAACACATGGCAAGGTTTTTTGCACAACAACCAAGACACCCATGATCACATCAATAAGACTGTGACAATACCTCAACTGTTTTGGTTTTTCTTCGAAAAACAAACAAGCTAAAAATATGGCTAATACGTTTTCAATACTTTTTGTATATACAGGTTGAACAATGCGAACATATATCAGTGCGTGTTGAACTCGTTGTGTACTTAGTAATCGTCCCCTGCTATAAAACTTATAGTTAAATAATGTCTTCCATTTTCATTTCTCTTCAAAACTAAAGCTATACTATCAAACAGCGTGGATCCTGATAAGACTCCGAGTTACTTCTAAAGGAGTTTTCAGTATAGCGTATACGTCCTGCATTAACATACGTCCTGCATTAACATACGTCCTGCATTAACATACGTCCTGCATTAACATACGTCCTGCATTAACATACGTCCTGCATTAACATACGTCCTGCATTAACATACGTCCTGCATTAACATACGTCCTGCATTAACATACGTCCTGCATTAACATACGTCCTGCATTAACATACGTCCTGCATTAACATACGTCCTGCATTAACATACGTCCTGCATTAACATACGTCCTGCATTAACATACGTCCTGTTAATACATACGTCCTGCATTAACATACGTCCTGCATTAACATACGTCCTGCATTAACATACGTCCTGCATTAACATACGTCCTGCATTAACATACGTCCTGCATTAACATACGTCCTGCATTAACATACGTCCTGCATTAACATACGTCCTGCATTAACATACGTCCTGCATTAACATACGTCCTGTTAATACATACGTCCTGCATTAACATACGTCCTGCATTAACATACGTCCTGCATTAACCCTTTCCTTCATATAAACGCATTGTCGTGCATTTGCAGAGTGCCCAGATCAGACGACTCCTATAGGAGCCCTCCGTTTGCTTTGACTTAATATAGATCTGATTCTACAGTTTTTGTCAAAGAAAAAACCTTGAAAAGTTTACATTATAAAAACTTGGCTAATAAATATTCATGTTGTCATTATTTCTTACATGAATACTGAACAGGGAAAGGGTTAAGCTACCACCTGCCTTTTTAAGATCCAAACTTAGATATTGTTCAAGGTCACGTTTGAGGGGAAATACTGTCCATATGCAAACTGACAGTTCTGGCTTGAATCCAATGTCAATTGAATGTTCGAGTCGTTTGTAATCTTAAAATACTAATAAAATATTTTTGACAAACAATTTAAATATACATACATGTAATATGTTTTGAGGGTTCGGATTGCAGACCTATGTACCGTAATGAGGGATCTTGTTCAATAATCTCCCATGAATACTCTCTCAAAAGTAAAGCTGTAGGTCCTTATTATTGGTTTTCTCTGATTTCTATCATTTCCAACTGTTTTTGGATGTCTCAATTTAGCACTATTTTAATCACTTGAAATTAGACTGACACAGTGGTAAATAGTGTAGTACCTGATAAAAACGACTCCTAATGAAGCAGTTTGAGCTGAGTCTGCACTATCTGAGTAATCATCATCATCATCAATAGCATCATTACAATCATCATTATCATCATCATTATCATCATTGTAAACTTTTTTCTGAACACATTCCCTGTTGCATTTTCTTATAAGAAATAACGAGATCATGAATGTTTATTAGCTGATTTTTTAAAAGAGTAACACATATCATAATGTCATAATCAAACAGAGCAGACCCTGATTAGATGACTCCAACAGGGTATGTCTGATCAGGGTCTATTCTAATTGCTGAGGCGCCAAAAAAGTTTATATGAATTAAAGGGTTAATGTTTATGTGATAGGGTATTTCACGTTCATGTCTATTGTCCAATACCTAATTCTTGCTGTATACAGTATATGCTGAAATAAACATCTAGCATTTAGCTAGCCCTTCCCTTCATATATAAAAACGACCTTTTCACGCGTTTGCAAACAGATTAGACCCAGATCAGACGGCTCCTACAGGTCTGCTCTGTTTATGTCTGAACCAAAACAATTTAACAATTTGATAACGCGATCATTTAAATTCAGTTAGTAAATATTCATGATGTTATGATTCCTTACATGAATGGAAAGGGATAAGCCTGAAAGTAATCACGTCTTCGAAAAACCATTGACCGAGTATCAAACAGCTTAGATCCTAGATGAGACAGAGTATTAAACAGTTTATATCCTAGACGAGACCGAGCATCAAACAGCTTAGATCCTAGATGAGACAGAGTATTAAACAGCTTATATCCTAGATGAGACTGGATATCAAAGATCTTGATCCTAGATGAGACAGAGTATCAAAGATCTTTATCCTAGACGAGACCGAGCATCAAACATCTTAGATCCTAGATGAGACAGAGTATTAAACAGCTTAGATCCTAGATGAGACAGAGTATTAAACAGCTTAGATCCTAGATGAGACTGGATATCAAACAGCTTAGATCCTAGATGAATCTGGATATCAAACAGCTTAGATCATAGATGAGACGGAGTATCAAACATCTTGATCCTATATGAGACAGAGTATTACACAGCTTAGATCCTAGATGAGACTGGATATCAAACAGCTTAGATCCTAGATGAGACGGAGTATCAAACAGCTTAGATCCTAGATGAAACAGAGTATTAAAAATCTTAGATCCTAGATGAGACGGAGTATCAAAACATCTTGATCCTAGATGAGACGGAGTATCAAACATCTTGATCCTAGATGAGACAGAGTATTAAACAGCTTAGATCCTAGATGAGACTGGATATCAAACAACTTATATCATAGATGAGACGAAGTATCAAACATCTTGATTCTAGATGAGACAGAGTATTAAACAGCTTAGATCATAGATGATACTGGATATCAAACAGCTTAGATCCTAGATGAGACGGAGTATCAAACAGCTTAGATCCTAGATGAAACAGAGTATCAAACATCTTAGATCCTAGATGAGACGGAGTATCAAAACAGCTTGATCCTAGATGAGACGGAGTATCAAAACAGCTTGATCCTAGATGAGACGGAGTATCAAAACAGCTTGATCCTAGATGAGACTGGATATCAAACAGCTTAGATCATAGATGAGACGGAGTATTAAAATAGCTTGATCCTAGATGAGACGGAGTATCAAACAGCTTGATCCTAGATGAGACAGAGTATCAAACATCTTAGATCCTAGATGAGACGGAGTATCACACATCTTAGATCCTAGATGAGGCAGAGTATTAAACAGCTTAGATCCTAGATGAGACCGAGTATCATACATCTTAGATCCTAGATGAGACGGAGTATCACACATCTTAGATCCTAGATGAGACCGAGTATCAAACATCTTAGATCCTAGATGAGACGGAGTATTAAAATATCTTAGATCCTAGATGAGACCGAGTATCACACATCTTAGATCCTAGATCGGGTTACTCGATATCTAATGGTTCTCATCTAGATCAAAACTGTTTGCCAGTTATAACCCTTCCCATGTATTCGTGTAAGAAACAATGGCACCATAATATTAATTATTTCAAGAAATACTTTTTTGCTTTGGCAAATTAAATCAGATAAAACCCGTTACTCCATGAATATTCTTGTAAGAAATAAATAATGACAACATTGTTATTAATTACCTCAGTAAAACAGTAGAATTGTATATTATTTTATTTCTTAAGCAAATAGAGCAGACCCTGGTTAGACTATAGGAGCCGTTTGATCAGGGTCTACTCTGTTTGCAAATGCATGAACACGCGTTTATATGGGGAAAGGGGTTAAGAGAGATATGCGTAATGTTTACATT
The DNA here is from genome assembly GCA_963576725.1 of Azorinus chamasolen. Lineage (NCBI taxonomy): Eukaryota > Metazoa > Mollusca > Bivalvia > Cardiida > Solecurtidae > Azorinus > Azorinus chamasolen. Next base: position 50,634,782 of record OY755252.1, read on the forward strand.
AGCTGCCTGTACTTGCAATTTTGTCGATATTTCCTAGAAGAGGTTCTTTTGATGTTTTGAAAACAATATAAGACCTTCAGAAAAAAACTCCTGTTTATCTGATTAATAAAATTCTTTGACTAATGAGTGTAATAGAAGTGTCAATCAGTTGGTCCTCGTGACATGTCGTATAATTTGGCGTTTCAGAGTGTCAAACAGTTTGGATCTTGATTGGACACGAGGTTACTTTGATTATAATTTAGATCTACACTGTTTCAACAGACATAGTCATAGTAAAACAGTTTGCATCCTAATGAGACATCGAGTTATTCAGCGTCTCAACTGGATCCAAACTACATTCTTAGGAATGCGCAGAGTCGATATTGGCAGCAAAAGGACCCCTGGTGGCTCATTTTCAGAGAACGCTTTACATATTTAGTTGATTACGCATGCAACACTGCACAATTGCAAGGCCAAATGCATAATAAACAGTGAAAACAATTGTGTTATTCTCTCTAAACCGGACGTTCCATTTGGTATAAATATTGGTGTTAGAGACATGTGGCAGCTTAATACAGGGACGTTCCATTTGGTATAAATATTGGTGTTAGAGACATGTGGAAGCTTAATACAGGGACGTCCCATTTGGTATAAATAAATTGGTGTTAGAGACATGAGGCAGCTTATTACAGGGACATTCCATTTGGTATAAATATTGATGTTAGAGACATGTGGCAGCTTAATACAGGACGAATGTCATGCAGAAAGCTCCTAGAGGACTTTCACCCTGCATTAATCAGCCACCTGCCTCAAAGTATCTAAATTCTTCTCTACTAGAATTCCGATTTAGAGGGGTTTCGCTGTACTTTTTAGTTGAATCAGATCCATCTTATTCCATAAGCAAACAGTGAAGACCACGACCAGTCATCTATCCGACAGGAGTTGACCATTCTGTGCCTATTCTATTTGTAAAAGGTGCTAAAGAAAATGATTTGCACGACAAACAGTGCAGACCCTGACCAAAGGACAGGAGCCCTTTAATATGGGTCTACACTGTTAGCAAATGTCCTATTTACTCGGTTCCTGCAAATTAAGGGTTACGTATTCGACACTTAGTCACCAGTTTTTCCAACAGATCCGACGAATCCGATGATGACGGTCCGAGTTTTTGGAGGATGTAAATGTTTAGCAGCGATACACAAGTATACAATGTATGCGTAATACATGTATATACCATAGTTTAGCAGTGACACACAAGTATATGCGTAATATATACCATAATTTAGCAGTGATACACAAGTATATGCGTAATATATACCATAATTTAGCAGTGACACACAAGTATATGCGTAATATATACCATAGTTTAGCAGTGATACACAAGTATATGCGTAATATATACCATAATTTAGCAGTGATACACAAGTATATGCGTAATATATACCATAATTTAGCAGTGACACACAAGTATATGCGTAATATATACCATAATTTAGCAGTGATACACAAGTATATGCGTAATATATACCATAATTTAGCAGTGATACACAAGTATATGCGTAATATATACCATAATTTAGCAGTGACACACAAGTATATGCGTAATATATACCATAATTTAGCAGTGATACACAAGTATATGCGTAATATATACCATAGTTTAGCAGTGATACACACGTATATGCGTAATATATACCATAGTTTAGCAGTGATACACAAGTATATGCGTAATATATACCATAGTTTAGCAGTGATACACAAGTATATGCGTAATATATACCATAATTTAGCAGTGACACACAAGTATATGCGTAATATATACCATAATTTAGCAGTGACACACACGTATATGCGTAATATATACTATAAATTAGCAGTGATACACAAGTATATGCGTAATATATACCATAATTTAGCAGTGATACACAAGTATATGCGTAATATATACCATAATTTAGCAGTGACACACAAGTATATGCGTAATATATACCATAATTTAGCAGTGACACACAAGTATATGCGTAATATATACCATAAATTAGCAGTGATACACAAGTATATGCGTAATATATACCATAGTTTAGCAGTGATACACAAGTATATGAACGCCCTCTAACATCTTAGTGGGGGGGCTATAGATGGGTAAGTCAACGAAAACCCTAAGTAATAGTCATTAATCAAGAGGATCAAGATGGCCCTTAATCGCTCACCTGATTACCATAGAATTTAAATTATATCTGGGTAGCCCCAGGATGGGGCCAATATTGACCTATGGGACAATATTTGAACAATGTTGATAGTGGATCATGAGCAGTGGTTCTGGAGAACAAGATTTCAAAGATTTCGAATATTTATTTTATCAAGACAATCATTCTGACCAATGAAGATTGGGCTTAAAATGTGACCTCTAGAGGGTTTTTTTTCTAAAATTTGACCTAGTGATCTACTTTTGACCCAGACCCAACCCATGATGAAACTAAACCTTGATATCACCAAACAAACATTCTGAGCAATGTTAAGGAAGATTGCGCTAAAAACCAGGCCGCTGTAGTGTAAACAACTTTTTTCTAATATATGACCTAGTTACCTAGTTTTTGAGCCTACATGACCCACTGTCAAACTCATCCGAGATTTTATCAAAACAAGCATTCTGACTAAGTTACATGAAGATTGGGCAAAACATAAGACCACTAGAGTGTTCACAAGGGTTTTCTACAGCTTGACCTTGTGACCTAGATTTTGACCGAACATGACCCTTGTTCAAACTTGTAAGAGATTTTATCAAAACAATCATTCTGATTCAGTTTCATGAAGATTTGGCTGAAAATGTGACCTCTAGAGTGTTCACGAGGTTTTTCTACTATTTGACCTAATGACCTAGTTTTTGACCCCATATTACCCGCTTTCAAACGAGTCTAAGCTTTTATTACGACAATCATTCTGACTAAGTTCCATGAAGATTGGGGTAAAAATGTGACCACTAGAGTGTTCACAAGGTTTTTCTACTGTTTGACCTAGTGACCTAGATTTTGATCCCACATGACCCACTTTCACACTTGTCCGAGATTTTATTAAGACAAGTCTCCCAAAAGCTCATTCTGAGTTTTGCTCAGGTGAGCTCAAAAGAAATATAGAGGTTTGTGTGTTGTTGTTTTTTTCAAAATACAGGTGGTAGATTAATGTAGATTGACAGCAATGCAGAAAACTCACACAGGAGCCTTCTGAATTATTTCATTTTGCATAAAGCAACCATCTGTGAACCAATGCAAGGAACTCTTTTTAAAAAAGATAAAACGTCACTGGGGAGTTTATTGCAGATGATACGGTACATGAACGTGCGCTTAATAAATCACCATAACAAATCGTCATAACAGAAACTAGGACAAATACGGTATACATTTATATCTATTCAAATCGTCATATAGGCAAGATAATTATTTTCGAACCAAACACCTCTTTAACCATTTTTTATATAAACAGCTTTTCCCGCATTTGCAAACAGAGTAAGTCCAGATCAGACGGCTTCTTTAGGAGCCGTATTATCAGGGCCTGCTCTGTTTGCTTATTTGTTTGCTCTGTTTCTTTACTTTCTAAAATGGCTAGAATGTCCCAGCTTCTATATTTCATTATAACTATTTTGTCCATGGATACTCAATAGGTACTGAAATTTGGAATAAACATAGAACAGGTAAAAGGATAAATGAAATTAGATGTATACATGCTACATAATAGGTCGAGTGAAGTAAGGTCATAATTGATAGATGACCAACACATGTATACCACTATTCGCGACCCAACTCACATTTTGCCAACAGCCTAGATCCTGATACCACGCTGAATAACCCGGTGTCTGAATAACCCGGTGTCTTAATAACACGGTGTGTCTTAATAACCCGGTGTAACCCGGTGTAATAACCCGGTGTGTCATAATAACCCGGTGTCTTAATAACCCGGTGTGTCATAATAACCCGGTGTCTTAATAACCCGGTGTATCATAATAGGATCTAAGCTGTTTGACACTCGATTAACAGTTTCTCAACATTGATCGGAATTGGTCGAAATTGCCTCAGAGTCAACCTGAATGAGCCGTTGTATAGCAGAACCTGTCTAAAGCGGTCATTCGTTTATTGAAGTTAAGAGTCTTAAAAAAGCAAGTGGTTGCTTAATGATGTAAGAGTTTTTGCATTACTTTTGCCCTGCAAAAGCTACCACCTGCCTTACAGACCTATAATAAGACCTTTTTGATGGCCGCTTAAGGCAGGTTCTACTGTATTTTCACCACTTTCAGTATAGTTGTAATGATTGAGCATTTGGCAATAGTTAAAGTACTGCCACGTCCTTTAGATTGCGACGGGAAACAATGTGTAACTATCGTCAAACAATGGGCAATTATCGCCAAGCAAAATGTCCAAAGAGTTTGGATCTGGGTCTGTACTATTTGATGCTCAGCAGAATCTGCAGTGATATATAGTAACTTATAGAATTCTACAGAGGAATCTGTCTTACGCGCCCATTCATTAATCTGTAGTGATATAGTATGTTTATCACTGTACAATGGAAGCTGTCTAATCTCTAGCGATATAGTATGTACATGTATATCATTGTACAGTGGAACCTGTCTAATCTCTAGCGATATAGTATGTACATGTATATCATTGTACAGTGGAAGCTGTCTAATCTCTAGCGATATAGTATGTACATGTATATTATTGTACAGTGGAAGCTGTCTAATCTCTAGCGATATAGTATGTACATGTATATCATTGTACAGTGGAACCTGTCTAATCTCTAGCGATATAGTATGTACATGTATATCATTGTACAGTGGAACCTGTCTAATCCCTAACGATATAATATGTACATGTATATCATTGTACAGTGGAACCTGTCTAATCTCTAGTGATATAGTATGTACATGTATATCATTGTACAGTGGAACCTGACTAATCTCTAGCGATATAGTATGTACATGTATATCATTGTACAGTGGAACCTGTCTAATCTCTAGCGATATAATATGTACATGTATATCATTGTACAGTGGAACCTGTCTTATTTGTAGTGATATAATATTTTATATAATTCTACAGCGGAACCTGTCTTAGGCGACTATTCATTTATTGAATATAGCATGTGGTTGCTTAATACAGGACAAAAATAATGCAGAAAGCTTCTATAGGAGCTTTCTTCATTACTTTTGTCCTGCATAAAGCTACCAGCTGCTTTACAGACCAATACTAAGAGCTCTTTTGGATGGTGGTTTAAGAAAGTTATACTGTATGCAAATTAAATAATTGACGAGACAGCGATCGATGTAGCGTTTTGGGTCTATAAACCCTCAAAAGTGACTGGTTAATGCAGGACGAAAGTAATGCAGAAATCTCCTGCAATAGCTTTCTGCATTACTTTCGTCCTGTGTCGTAGGGTGGATTTTTATATTTACTGTTAAAATGTTATTTCGATCTTCCCGTTAGAATAGTCGGTAGGAAAGAACCTTAGATTTTAGTTTATGCTTTTCAGTCAAGGGGAACTAACTATTTACTAACATTCGTTGGCTAACCTTGATATTTCACCTGACTACGGGTCATCTTTAACCGGTCAATTTAAATGGCAGCCATATTAGGCATTTGTTTATCATCTGGATAAATTGAATATCTATACAGGTAAATACACCTTTTCATATTGTCTCAACTATTTATATAGTTTTGATACACTTAGCTTTTCATATATTTATGTTAGGATCAGATAACTTTTGTATAAAAGTAATTATTTGTATTGTAACAAGTCGGTGCATTTTGCTTTGCTTGTACCGAGTATAAATGTGTGTTTACAATTATTACTTATAGCTGTGTACAATTACTTTGTTTGTACAAGTACGAATTGTCAATGCTATTTCTTATTATTGTTTATTGTTTACAGATCTTCATGAGTGTGTCATGACTGGGTTAGATCCGCACTGAATTAAAGCTACTGATTAACTTGTATCAGTCTTCTCCCTGAGTACGAATCCCTGAGCTTGGCCTTCAGGCCCGAGGAACGGCGGTGGAGCCGTCCCATATGAGACTCTACCAAAAAGGCGCCCAACATGTGCCAACTAGCTGGAATTGCCAAAGGCCATACGACTCCATATCACCCTATGGGGAATGGACAGGTGGAGAGGTTTAATTCAACTCTACTAAAGATGCTAGGGACCTTGGTGAAGAAACAAAAGCTGATTGGAAATCCCATGTGGCACCAATGGTACATGCTTACAATGTCACCATACACAAATCTACAGGCTACTCACCATACTATCGCATGTATCTCATGTTTGGCAGACATCCGAAATTAGCCATAGATTCAATGCTTGGACTTACAGCAAATGATGACAGATACCAAAGCAAACATGAATATATCAAACAGCTGCGTGACCGCTTATCACAGGCATACAAAAAGGCTGCATCTATTGCTACGAAAGGAGCGTCAGAAAACAAGACCCGTTACGACATCAGAGCCAATGCCAGCAAGTTATCTGTGGGAGACCTGTGTCGTTACGAGGCAAACACAAACTTGCCGACAAATGGGAGAGTACCCCTTATGTATTTGTGTCCCAGCCAAATCCAGACATACCGGTATATGAAGTGAAGAAGGACTCTCCAAAGGCACAGAAACCTTCTTTTGCCTCTTGGTCACAAGAAGGTGAACAGTTAAGGTGGACATTAAGCTACCACCTGCCGTTAAGATAAAAAATTAGACCTGGTTTTGGTGAACGCTTTCTCGGGTGTTACTGCAAATTGCAATTCAGTAAAATCCTTTTCGATTGCTAATGTAAATCTTAAAATATTTTCTATTTTTTGCAAACAAGTACATTGTATGCGTAACTAAGCTTCAGAATTGCTTTTTAGCACGGGGCATATGCTGCCAATCTAGACTCTCAACCTTCTACAGTCTACGGGTAAATTGTGGTATCTCAACCTTCAACAATTTACTGGTAAATGGTGGGGTATCTCAACCTTCAACAATCTACTGGTAAATTGTAGGATATCTCAACCTTCAACAATTTACTGGTAAAGTGTGAGGTATCCCAACCTTCAGCAATATACTATTGGTATATCAACCTTCAACAATTTACTGGTAAATGGTGGGGTATCTCAACCTTCAACAATCTACTGGTAAATAGTGGGGTATCTCAACCTTCAACAATCTACTGGTAAAGTTTGGGGTATCTCAACCTTCAACAATTTATTTGTAAACTGTGGGGTTTCTTAACCTTCAACAATCTACTGGTGAAATGTGGTATCTCAACCTTTAACAATCTACTGGTAGATTGTGGAGTATCTCAACCTTCAACAATATACTGGTAAATGGTGGGGTATCTCAATCTTTCACAATCTCAACCTCCAACAATCTACTGGTAAATGGTGGGTATCTCAACCTCCAACCATCTACATCAATCTACTGTTGAAACGTGGTATCTCAACCTTTAACAATCTACTGGTAAATTGTGGGGTATCTCAACCTTCAACAATCTACTGGTAAATTGTGGGGTTTCTCAACCTTTAACAATCTACTGGTAAATTGTGGGATATCTCAACCTTCAACAATCTACTGGTAAAATTTGGAGTATCTCAACCTTTTACAATCTACTGGTAAATGGGTTGGGTATCTCAACCTCCAATAATCTACTGGTAAATTGTGGGGTATCTCAACCTTCAAAATTCTACTGGTAAAGTGTCGGGTATCTCAACCTTCAACAGTCTACGGGTAAATTGTGGTATCTCAACCTTCAACAGTTTACTGGTAAATGGTGGGGTATCTCAACCTTCAACAATCTACTGGTAAAGTGTGAGGTATCTAACCTTCAGCAATATACTATTGGCATATCAACCTTCAACAATCTACTGGTAAATTTTGGGGTATCTCAACCTTCAACAATGTATTTGTAAACTGTGGGGTTTCTTAACCTTCAACAATCTACTGGTGAAATGTGGTATCTCAACCTTCAACAATCTATACTGGTAAATGGTGGAGTATCTCAACCTTTAACAATTGACTGGTGAATTGTGGGATATCTCAACCTTCAACAATCTACTGGTAAATTTTGGAGTATCTCAACCTTCAACAAGATACCGATAAATTGTTGGGTATCTCAACCTTCAACAATCTACTGGTAAATTGTGGGATATCTCAACCTTCAACAAGCTACTGGTAAATTTTGGAGTATCTCAACCTTCAACAATCTACTGGTAAATTGATGGATATCTCAACCTTCAACAATCTACTGGTAAAGTGTGAGGTATCTCAACCTTCAGCAATATACTATTGGTATATCAACCTTCAACAATCTACTGGTAAATGTTGGGGTATCTCAACCTTCAACAATTTATCTGTAAACTGTGGGGTTTCATAACCTTCAACAATCTACTGGTGAAATGACAAAGAAAAAAAATACATTTCAAACACTGAATGACGATAATACGTGCAGACGACAATATTTACGTATACGACAGTTGTTTAAACTGCTAAATGTTAATTGCCCGACATATAATATATCTTTACCAAGCAATACCTTCAAGCAGCTATCTTAGTCCTTTATCTGATAAATATTCATGTAAGAAATAATGAAATCCTGAGTATTAATCGTATGGAATATGAACATAGGAGGTTTTATCGAGGACAGAAACGTCTTTATTTCATAAGCAAACCGAGCAGACTCAGATCATGCAGGAGCCATCTGATCTGGGTCTACCGTCTGATCTGCGTCTACTGAGTTTTAAAAGGCGTCTAAAGGTGTCCCTTTCAGGGCCAATGACTGTTATCTAGTTATAAAAATGGGTGTCCTGTCTTAAGACACCTGTTTGTTTCGTTTTGTCAGATTCGCCCCACTGATTTAGAATTTACTAACAGACTGACATACAGATACGACCCTGATCAAACGACAGTGTACTCGGTTCCGGATCCGACTCAAAGTCATAAAGTTTAATAAGTTAATACAAGTTATATGATAATAGAGAGAATCCTTGAGACATGAGCCAAACTGATTCATATGTCGTGTAAGTAGATTGAACATGTATATACCAATCTTTACTCTTCACCACCAAATAGATTCCCTCTGCTTAAAGTGTTGTCTGCTTCGTGTTTGTAAATCTTTTACTCCATAAATACACCTTTCGATGTGTTTCCAAAAAGAATAGAGCCAATTCAGACAGCTCCTGTAGGAGCCGTTGGATGAGGGTCTGCTCTGATTACTTATGCAATACTGTAGATCTGATTCTACAGTTTCTGTTATGACCAAAGCGTTCTGTGTTTAAGGCCCTATCATAAACAATATTCTAAACCAGACATTTAGTAGAGAAGGTTTTAGATAGTATTAGGCAGGTGGATGCTGAATGAAAAGTGAAAGTCATGCAGAAAGCTCCTAGAGGAGATTTTTGCATTACTTTCACCCTGTATTATAAACTGCCACCTGGCCTCAAGGCCGGTATTTATACTAAATTGAACATCCGGTTTAGAGGGGTTTTAGTGTATTGATCGTGTCATTATTTCTTAAACGAATAGTCATGTAGTTGTGGGTTGAGTTTATGTCGGTAAACTATTCAGATTGTCCAACAGACATACAGTAGAACCACTTAACCCTTTACTCCTTGAATAATAATGAAAGAAATAATGACATCATGAATGTTGATTAGTTTATTGTTTATAATGGCGGGTGAACACAGAAATGTTTGGCCATGACAGAAACTGTATAATCATATCTATATTATACCATAAGCAAACAGAGTAGACCCTGATCAGACGGCTCCTATAGGAGCCTCTGGTCCGGACCAACTATGTTTGCAAAGTCGTAGAAATGCGTATTTATGGAGTAAAGGATTAATTAGTGTCATCAAAGGCTGGTAGTTGCCGAATGCAGGATGAAAAAAAGTGCAGAAACATCCAGAACATTCTGCATAAAATGCGTCCTGCATTAAGCCACCATTTGTCTTTAAAATGCAGATTACTGCCTCTGCTAGGTGACCGTTTTGGGGTTTTATCGTATTTTAGTTTTCAGTAAAATGTCTGCTAAATCAAATGTAAACTGAATTGGTTCACTGCCTGATGATGGCAAATTACCTACGCAAACTGTTTTGATCAAGATGGTATTCCGATCAGGATCACACTTGTTGTATATTAACCTTTTGTCAGGGATGCATTTTAAATTGCTTTACAAACAAGATAGACCTTGATTCGAGAATCCTGTAGATCAGGGTATGCTCTGTTTGCTTGTGAAATAATATGAATATGATTGTACAATGTCTGCCATTGTCAAAGTTCCCGTGTTCATATGCGAAGATAATAATTAATATCCAACCGATTATTTCATATCCATGAAGTAAATGTTAAAGAAAAATAGACGAAACGGTTACAATTGAGACTTATAACAGACTACATACAATGGAGTCTTAATAGCAGATCATGAAGTCACAAAACTAGTCGTCTATCTCTAACCCTTTACTCCATGAATACGAATGATACCATGAATAATTAATTCGATTATTTTATAATAACAAATGATCACATGATGTTTTTGCCGCTGTAGAAACTGTAGTTCTAATCAGATACATGTATAACCCAAAAGAGCAGACTCTGATCAGACGGTTCTTACAGTGGCCGTCTTATCTGGGTCTACTCTGTTTGCGAATGCGTAAAACCGTATTTACTATCAGTACATTGTATAAGAAAATACAAGTAAAAGCCTCTCTTATTCGACCACTTACAAGAGGTACAATTATGTGTTTAAGAGAGGTAGGGGCTTAACACAGGACGAACGTCATACAGAAAGACAACTACGTGTATGTACAATAGTTTTGTCCTGTATTAAGCAGCCGATTGATTTTTAAACTTCTATGTTTAGAATTTAGACGGTAACTTAAAACAGAATGTACTGTATTTAAGCCCTGTCATCACAGAGTCATCAGGAGTAGGATCTAGATCTAGATAAATGAGTGTCCTGTCATTCCAGCGTCATCAGGAGTGTGATCTAGATCAGATAAATGCTTGTCCTGTCATCACAGAGTCATCAGGAGTAGGATCTAGATCTGATAAATGCTTGTCCTGTAATCACAGAGTCATCAGGAGTATGATCTAGATCTGATAAATGCTTGCCCTGTCCTCACAGTCATCAGGAATATGATCTAGATCTAGATAAATGCTTGTCCTGTCATCCCAGAGTCATCAGGAGTATGATCTAGATATGATAAATGCTTGTCCTGTCCTCACAGAGTCATCAGGAGTATGATCTAGATCTAGATAAATGCTTGTCCTGTCATCACAGTCATCAGGAGTAGGATCTAGATCTGATAAATGCTTGTCAAGTCCATATTAACCCTCTGCTCTATAAATAAGCTTTTCTACGCCTTTGTAAACTGTGTAGGCTCGGACCAGACGGCTCCTATAGGAGTCGTCTGATCAGGATCTGTTCTGCTTGCTCATGGTATATTACAGATATAGGGTTTCCACAAAAAAAATTCTGTGTCCATGTTCTATTATAAAAATCTAATTAATATCCAGGATGTCATTAATTCTCACATTAATATACATAGAGGAATGGATTAACATGAAGATAAAAGACAAAATAAATTTAGATGGTCTTACCGCGGCACTAGTTTGAGCTATCACTACTGCACTTGTCCTTACTGTCGACATTTTGTTTACAAACATTCAACTGAAGAGATTTTTACAAATGATTCACACATATAAATGTGTAGATCACTGGGAAACCTGAATACACGTAAGTGCTATTTTTAGATTTTTAGAAAGAGTTTATCGCCACTTTTGTTTCCGACATTCCCTTAATTTGCTGAATAATTAAAACTGGCTCCTCCCTTTCAGAATATTAACTCTTTACTTCATGAATATTCATGTAAAAATAATGCCATCATGAAAACTAAGTAGAAGATTTTTTTTATATTGACATAAGAAACAGAATGTTTTGTCAGAAAAAAAACTACAGAATCAAATCTATATTAGTCCATAAGCAAACAGAGCAGACCCTGATCAGACGGCTCCTACAGGACATGTCTGGTCAGGGTTTACTTCGTCTGTAAAGGCATTAAAAGAAGTATTTATGGAGTGAATGGATAATTAAACAAAACAACGTATCCACAATTATCACTGAAGAAAATGATTTTATGACAAACAGTGCAGACCTATATATCTTATATATTTGGTTCCTGTACATTGACCTTTAACCCTATCCCTCACAGAAATGCCTTTTCACACACTTGCAAACAGAGTGGACCCAGATCAAAGGGCTCTTTGTAAGCGCCGTCTGATTAGGATCTGCTGATTGCTTCAGGGGTTATATAGATCTGATCGTACACTTTATGTTATGTACACCCAAACATTTCTTTAAACATTTTAAATTAGAAAAATAGTTTGATACATCTTATGATGTAGTTATTTCATGTGAAAATGGGTTAAACTGTGTTGCTACGCTTTACTGTTCAGGTGTGTTTAACGGGTCTGTATGCTTGTTTGTCTCTGGCGTTTGTTGTTTTGCGGATTTTTTTCTTAAGTTGTAATTCTATAAATAGTGCCAAGCAATCGCAATATCAACAACCACTCTACAATAAATAATATACAATGATGTTTTTCAGCGGTTAGCTGTCTATTTTCACTTTTGTTCAAGTTTTCCACCAATCAGAAACTATGTTACATTGTAATTTGCATATGACCTAATAGTATTTTCTAGTAAACCGTATTTTCATTAGCTAATCCCTTGACTGGCATACAGCCTTTTTATAATGCCTCTACACATGGCCAAACTGAATGTAGGACGTTTCGGCATAGGAAGTTTCGCTCCGGATGTTTCGACCCAGGACGTTTTGGCCATCTATTTATTCGGCCTAGAACGTTTCGGCAAAAATTGAAAATTTGTACTAAAAAGCAAAAATTGAATAATCAAAATAATTAAATAACTATCTATATGTTAAATATTGATATGTGGTCCATTTTTTTTTTGGTTTATACAGATCAGGATATTAGCTAAGCAGGTGACATATTCACACTTACTCAACCTTGGGTACAATGAGTGATAAAGAGGTGCTTTCAAATACTATAGTCACATTGTTTAGTCATTAAAACAGCCCCAGACCACATACCACATTACTAATGATTTACTATCCCATTCAGTTTTGATTTTAGTCTTGGTCCAAACTGTTTGCCACTCACTTTATGCTTTTTGTTTTCAGTCAAAATGTTGTTTAGTTCAACTTTTGGTGGATTCAAATACATGTACAATACTGTAGTCACATCGTTGTTTATTACCATGACCGGTAAAACAATATGAATTATTTATTACTTTGGTCATTATCAAAACTAGAGTATATAATACATAAACAATATTATTGAATAAAACTATATAGATCTATTATCCTCAAAAGGTGTGGATCAATTTTGACTATTCAATTTTTGGTGTGTCATACTTTATATCAGTTCCTAACCCATTATCGTACTTATCACCTCATGGTAATGATTGCTGAACATTATTGCCAGTTTGCCAAAACCACTATTAAACTTTTAAACATTTATTATCATTTTGCTATCAATTTAATACCACATTTGATCACATCCACTTTGACGAACAGGTAGTTTGCCGAAACCACCATAATTCACAGGCAATGCTATAGGAAATAAAGAAGAAATGTTGTTTAGTATATTAGAGTAGTGGCATTAACAGTATTAATTAATATCCCCGACCACAGCACCAATTAAGGCTCTGGTTATTCGCTCTCTGTGATATAAAGCTACTTACTGAAGGCTATTGTTACGGCTCTATCACCTGGCGCTTTGGATCGAGTAGTAGGTTGAGATAGCTAACTTTATATTGTTTTAAAAATACATGTATATTCAGTTAATGGTGTCACTAATGATGATGCACACACGTCAATTAATGCGTTGATCCAGGCTATAGATAAATACTTTTCTTTAAGTAATTACAGCCTCTGCACAAACAAAAACTAAATTCTGTATGCTTTATTTAAAGTGTATTCAATTAGTTATCTTCATATCAATATAAATATACACGCTTTCAAGTAAATTTTTATAATAGGTAAAATGAAGAACTAACTTCAGATAGTTTTAAAAAAAATACTTTGACATTGTACATTTTAATAGTGATTTCCTATAAAAGTAACTTGATTTTTTCCATAATTGCTTATTCTACTCCAAGTCTGTTCCATTGCATGCTTCTCTGCTAGTATAATTACAAGCAACCCTTCATAGATCTAGTTCCCTGTACTAACAGAATCTCGAAACATTGAAATTAAGTTGGCAGAGATTTAATATCATTATTGTTTTGTACATTATGTCAATATTTGAATGCCGCTGAATATCTTTTTAAAAGATATTTCTTGTTTCTATTAATAATAACCCTCCACTACTTCCTGTACGCGCTTACTACGCAGTATATCAGAACACGATTCACGCTGTTTCCGTTTGCAAACTTGTAAACGGAGTGTCAGACAGTTTCTAACCTGGATGAAAACAGTTTGTACCCGAGTTACTCGGCGTCTAATCTGGATGAAAACTTTCTGAAAAGGTAATCACACACTCGCCCTTTGAGTCGCCTTCTGGTGTCCGTGGAAGAGATAACCCTTTCCCTGTTGAATATTCATGTAAGAAATAATGGCATCAATAATACTTTAGCTGAATATATTAAATGGCATATGTACGCATGAGAAGCCGTCTGGTCTGAGTTTACTCTGGTTGCAAAGGCGTGAAAAGGCGTTTATATGAAAGAAAGAGTTAACCCTCTACATTAAAGAGTTAACCCTCTACAAACCCTCCACATTAAAGAGTTAACCCTCTACATTAAAGATTTAACCCTCTACATTAAAGAGTTAACCCTCTGCATTAAAGAGTTAACCCTCAAGAGTTAAAGAGTTAACCCTCTACATTAAAGAGTTAACCCTCTACATTAAAGAGTTAACCCTCTACATTAAAGAGTTAACCCTCAAGAGTTAAAGAGTTAACCCTCAAGAGTTAAAGAGTTAACCCTCTACATTAAAGAGTTAACCCTCTACATTCTGAATATTCATATTGGAAATAATTACATCACGGATATTGATAAGCTGCATTTATATAATGGAATCTGTAGGCCTATACATTCCATTTTGACCAAGCTAAAAAACTGTAGAATAAGATCTATACTATTTCAAAAGTAACAAAGCAGACACTAGTCAGACGCAATCCTGTCTGCCAACACTGACTAGTCAGTCAGTAGTATATGTAAGCTTATTGACCTTGTCCTGACTAACAACCATTTTCAGTTCAATAATGAATATTATGTTAGCTATGGGCATACGTATGACTCCTGCATACGCTTCCCTTTTGATGGGTGAAACTTAAATTTATCGATACCCTTTCCGTGTTCTATGTTTCTTCCAAATGTCAATACCTACTGAATACGCATGGACAAAATAGTTATAATGAAATATGGAAGGTGGAACATTGTGGCCATTTTAGAAAGTAGAGAAACAGATCTATCAAATTCCCATTAGCAAACAGAGCAGTCTCTTATCAGAAGACTCCTACAGGAGCCGTCTGTTCTGAGTTTAATCTGTTTGCAAATGCACGAAAACACGTTTATTTGAAGGAAAGGGTTAAACCATGTCCATCCCAATTTAAAGTTCACTCCTAGTTATTCAAGAGATACAGCCACATTTCTTGATAAGTCTTGATATTAATATAGGTAGAACCGCTGGTGATAGTTTTGGAATTTTCTGTTCATGACGTGAAACACTAACTAATACACATTGAATATTCATCCTATCACCCATTTCATGCAAGAAAGGGATCCAGTCCAACTAAGAGGTACCTGTAGACGTCTCGCTTTTAATGCTGAATTGTTCACTAATGAATTGGGTAAGCTGCGAATTTATTTCCAGAATCCTAATAATCCTAGCCATATCCTTAATAATCCTAGCCATATCTTTAATAATGCTTTAGTTTAAGCATCAGTTTTGTCAGCCGAAGTAGCTATGATATACATGTGTATGTCACAAGCAGAATACAGATGATATTGATAATTCACTTTGTTTGTGTATTAACCCTTCTCTACTAAACATTGGTCAGATCCTTCATAAAAACTGGGGGCTTTTGAAATAAAACATCTGAGACAATCAGTGTTCGCAACCTGGCCAAATACAAATCAGTTTACCTGGCCAAATACAAACCAGTTTCCTGGCCTAATACAAACCAGTTATTGCTATTATGAAGATTATTTGTTTGAACTTATTTCCAAAAATACCCATGTGATACAATATTATAAACGGTTTTCTTCGATATCTATAATATCTATCTATATAATATCTATTTTGTTGTATAGCAAAATAGTATCGAACAGTTAGCCTACGAAAAATAAAACACAATCCCAATAAATACTAATACATTCACGAATGATATCAAACACATGAAAGTTTTGCCTTTCTTAGCATTTATTCGATTAATTTTCTTTTGATATAGATCTACTTCTTTTCAGCATATAAATAAATGATGTGTGTAAGTTTAGGCAAGTAGAGACTATCGCGTTAACCCTTTCCCTCATATAAACGTGATTTCACACATCTGCAAACAGAGTAGACCAAGGTCAGACTTCTCCTAGAGGAGCCACCTTTATAAGGGTCTTCTCTGTTTGCTAATGGAATTTGATAGTTCTGTTTCTTTAGTTTCTAAAATGGCTAAAGTGTTCTTCCTTCCATATTCATTATAACTTTTTTGTCCATGAATATTCAGTAGGTATTGAAATTTTATAATAGACATAAAACAGGAAAAGGGTTAACCAGGTATAGATAAACAAACTAGGTCTGGCAGTTACGTCAGCACAATAACAAAGCTAAAAATAGACGGGGTTTCCTCAATATATGATGTGAATGGGATAATTAATATATAAGACAAACATTACAACAGTGGATATCCGATTCCGTGGTCTAAAGGACACGTATGCGGCTTTGCGTGCGCGCTACCCTAGTTCGAAACTCACCGGCGTTCGTACTTTTATTTGTTTGTTGTTTTCATATTTTTAAATACTTGTTTGTCAATACATTTTCTCTATAGGATCTATTCTCTTTTTATATTTTTATGTTATTGTTTGGTCCTGCTTTCTGTTTTTTGACATGTGTTGTTGAGGCAAAAGAGAAAAGCGGGAAAAAAATATTGACTTATGTGGGTTTCGAACCAGGTACATTTTGATTCGGATGACAGCGCCTTTATCCACTCGGCTACGGTCTCCACAAGTATACCATCATAATCAAATAGTGACAGTCTTCTCTTTAAAGAAATAACCTGTCATATGAATATTCAAGTAAACTAATTATGACGTAACTGTCAGGAATTCCCTGTCGGACTATAACCGTGTTCTTATCTGAACACGTGGTAGGTGGAAGTAAACTTTAGCATACTGTTTACAATTGAATGATAACTTTTGCACATACATGTAGTTAACATACAGATGTGACGTCAAACAAAGTGTTTAACCCTTCACTCCACGAATATTCATGAAAGAAATAATTAAATCATGAATATCAATTAGATGAATTATTTTATATAATTGCACAAGGACATGGGGATATTTGACGTAGAGAAACTGTAGAATCAGATCTGTATTACTTCATATTAAGCACACAGAGCAGACCCTGATCAGACGACTCCTACTGGAGTTTTTATTACAAACATACGCTGAGTACAAAAGTTAAATTGTTGGCAGGAGTAATAAAATTTCGTCCGTAGCGCGCTAAAATGGAGTAATAAAATTTCGTCCGTAGCGCGCTAAAATGTTGTAAATTCAAAGGGCGGTAGTATATAAAGCAATGGCAGTTTCCCTTGTTCTTTGGTACTTTGCGATAACGCCATTTTCGTCCAAGCCTGTGTATGACGTCAGCCTTTCTCTCATATAGACTCCTCTTTTTCATGCTTTTGCAAATAGAGCAGATCCAGATCAGACAGCTCTCTATTTGTTTATGAAATACATGTAATATAGATCTGACTCTACAGTTTTTGTCAATGCCAAAAATTCCTATCAAACAAGAGCTGTCCGCAGACAGCGCGCTACACTTTCTTCAGTGCTGGATAGTTGCTGGAAAGGGGAGATAACTATAGCAAAATTAATTTTAGGGTTAACTGCCCTTGTGAAATCCCCCCCCCCCCCCTTATTATAGTTAAGATGCATACCAAATTTGAACCAAATATCGTGGACAGTTTCTGAGACATAGACCTTAACATAAAACTTAACCAACAATGAAAATTCTAAGTCGAAAAAGGAGCATTATGGCAAAATTAACTTTAGGGTTACCTACTCTTGCGAAATGGGTTCCCCTTGTGATAGTAAACATGCACACCAAATGTGAACCAAATACCTTCGATGATTTCTGAGAATTGGACCTTAACAAAAAGGTTAACCGACGCCGACGAGAGGGTCATGACAATGCCTCCACTTTACGAAAAAAAAGTGGAGCTAAAAATGATATTACAAAAGTTAAGTTAATGAATATTCATAAATGACCCATTTAAGCATAGACGTTTATTAGGGAAAGAGCTAAGAACATACATCTACTCTTTATTGCCTTTTTTCGGATGGATAGATGGAACCACAAACGATTTTAACAGACCCTTTATTCTCACGCTTATCTAGATTTGGTAAAAACAGAAGTGGGACGAGATGGCCCTAATATGAGCTTTCTGCACGACTTAAGCAGCCATCGGCATCACAGTACCCAAAATCTTCTCTACTAAAATTCCGGTTTAGAGGGGTTTTACTGTACCCGTAATGACATTTAAGCAACGCTAAATGTCGCAACAAATTGTACTGCCGCTATATGTCACAACATCAACGCTAAATGTCGCAACAAATTGTACTGCCGCTATATGTCGCAACATCAACGCTAAATGTCGCAACAAATTGTACTGCCGCTATATGTCGCAACATCAACGCTAAATGTCGCAACAAATTGTACTGCCGCTATATGTCACAACATCAACGCTAAATGTCGCAACAAATTGTACTGCCGCTATATGTCGCAACATCAACGCTGAATGTCGCACTCCTTTATAACTCCTTTTACTCGTTTTAAGTCATCTCAAATCTAAATAGACAGCACTTAATGTACAGCGTAAATGTCAGTTTCTTTTCATTGTAATGATTTTGCTCATAATTAAA
>OY755252.1:50654134-51045858 GCA_963576725.1 Azorinus chamasolen
TTCTCTGTCCCTCTCTTTCTCTGTCCCTCTCTCTCTGTCTTTCTCTCATTCTCTGTCTCCGTTACACTATGTCCCCTATCTCTATCCTTCTCTCCCTACCCCCGTCTCTCGCCGAAAGAAATGGTCGAGGGACCTGACATTGCACAGTTTTTATCAATATGTATCGACGAATAGTTTTATGTCTCGATAATTTCTTCTGTTTGACATTTAGCCATCAGAGACGTATATGTAAAAACTAATACAGGTAAGAATGTAAACAGTTGGATAGGGGCCAACAACATTTTGTGTTTTACTTTCTCACAAAGTGATAGATGCAGGGGCGGTATTTCAAATACTACATATTCATTTCTACACCAAACCTTGTGTTGTGAAAACTGTTTAGAATCGTCTCGAAGGGTGGTCACAACACAGGGTTGGATGGAGAAATAAAGGAGTGGTCACAACACAGGGTTGGATGGAGAAATAAAGGAGTGGTCACAACACAGGGTTTGGTGGAGAAATAAAGAGTGGTCAGAACACAGGGTTTGATGGAGAAATAAAGAGTGGTCACAACACAGGGTTTGATGGAGAAATAAAGGAGTGGTCACAACACAGGGTTTGATGGAGAAATAAAGAAGTTATTCTTGAAAATGTTTTATTCGAGGCGATTCTGAAAAGTTGTCACAACACAAGGCTCGAGATGATTTTAGAGAGTAGTGAAAACATGGAGTTCGTGAATATTGGGTGGGGGAGAGTAAAGGATTTATTCTTGAAAAACGTAGTTAAATTACGAATCTTGTCATGTCACTGACTCATTTATTCTCTTGTTTAGCTTTCATTGAGTCCTTGTATCTGTGCCATATATCAGTCATTAAATCTGTAAGAGTCACATCAGATGTGTTTGTTCTAACGATCTTCAGGAGGAAGCAGCCATCAGTCCGCAGATATTGGTCGGCGAACTTTTTCAGCAAGACTTTTTCCCCGACGGTATCTCCTGTCTCGACGAGAAATCGGCGAACAAATGCTCGGCGACTGTTACGGATAACCATAAATTGTAGCCAAGTCAACAAGCTTGTGAATGAAATGCAACTTAATATTAGTATCCATATCCAAATAAGGACAAAAATCTTTTCGTTAAACAAATTGATTGGCAAGACACATTGCACCGTGTATGGCTGAATATTCTGCATTTGACGAATCTCGAAATCGCACAGTGTGACACGCGGGAAACGTGACGATCGCTCAATACCAGAACAATTTCCCATAATGCAATCCAAACTGTCGACGCCATATTGTAAAAAATTAAGTGAAAGAAATATGCTTAGCATCCAAAATTGAAAAATGCAATTCACAAGATATAACATTTTTATAAGGAGATACAATCCAGATAAAAACAAGCCTTCTTGTTGACCAAAGCAGAAGAAACATATGCACGATGTCTTCCGTTTTAGCTTGGCCGTGATGCCATTCCGATAATGTCGGCGCTGGATAAGCCATCTATCCAAGTACATCGTTATGTTTCGGATAGTTTTGGCTCTTTCGGTCTTAACTTTCACCTGCAAAGAAGAACGTGCTCGCATTAAATGTGGTAACAACAAAACCATGCATAGGTATGGGTCTTGAAAGCAGCTTGACCAACGCTTGACCTATCTTTCGCCCGGCCAGTTTTTCCCCGGGGAAGAAAAGGCCCATGCCTATTTTCCCCCGGAGAAAAAGGCCTAGTCAGTTTCTCCAGCCCCCGCCCCATTACTCCAGCCCCCCTCCCTCCCCAGCCTGGGGGGAAAATAGGTCTGGGCCTTTTTTTTCTCCCCATGTGTAATTATGGTTTTACATGTATGTGAACATGTTTCAAAGTGATGGGGGAAGAAATGGCCTAGGCTAGGTTTTCTTCCCTATGAATTGTTTATATGTTTCAAAGAGCTGAGTGGGAAAAATAGCCCAGTTCAGTTATTCTCCCTTTTGAATATGTTTCAAAGAGATGGGGAGAAGAAATAGCTTAGACCAGTTTTTCTCCCCTGTGAATTCGTTATACGTTTCCAAGAGATGGGGATGGGGAGAAATAGTCTAGGCCAGTGTTTCTCCCCTGTGAATTTCTTTATGTGTTTCAAAGGGATGAGGAGGGGGGGGAGAAATAGCGTGAATTTTTTATATGTTTCAAAGAGATTTGGGAAGAAATAGCCTTGGCTAGTTTCTCTCACCTGCGAATTTGTTTATATGTTTTCAAAGATATTGTGGGGGGGGAGAGAAATAGCCTAGGCCAGTTTTTCTTCCCTGTGGATATCTTTCAAAGAGATGGGGAAGAAATGGCCTAGGCCAGTTTTTCTCCCCTGTGAGTTTTTTTATATGTTTCAAAGAGATGGGGAAGAAATAGCCTAGGCCAGTTTTTCTCCCCTGTGGATATGTTTCAACGACATTTGGGGAAGAAATAGCCGAGGCCAGTTTTTCTCCCCGCGAACATGCTTCAAATTGGGAGGGGGGGATTGGTCTAAGCCATTTTTTCTCCCCTATGTTGTTTTTCTCCCCTGCAAATATGCTTCAAAGAGGTGGGGGAAGAAATGACCTAAACCAGTTTTCCTCCCCTGCAAATATACTTCAAATTGAAAGGGGGAGAATTGGCCTAGGCCAGTTTTTCTCCTCTGTGAATTGTTTTTATATTTGTAAACATAACCTAAGCCAGTTTTTCTCCCCCTGTGAATTGTGTATATGTTTCAAAGAGACGGGAAGAAACAGCCTAGGCTAGTTTTTCTCCCCTGCAAATGTTTTATGTGTTTCAAAGAGATTTGGGAAGAAATGGTCTAGGGAAGTTATTCTCCCCCTGTGAATGTTTTATATGTTTCAAAGAGATGGCGGAACAAATAGCCTTAGCGAGTTTTTCTCCATGTGGATATGTTTCAAAGACATGGGGAAGAAATAGCCGAAGCCAGTTTTTCTCCCCTGCGAACATGCTTCAAAGAGATTTTTTAGGGGTGGGGGTGGGGAGAATGGCATAAGCCATTTTTTCTCCCCTGTGAAATTTTAATATGTTCCAATAGCCTAGGCTAGTTTTTCTCCCCTACAAATATGCTTCAAAGAGATTTGGGAAGACATAGCCTAAACCAGTTTTCTCCCCTGCAAATATAGTTACTTCAAATTGATGGGGGAAGACTTGGCCTAGGCCAGTTTTTCTCCCCTGTGATTTTTTTTATACTTTTAAAAATAGCCTAAGCCAGTTTTTCTCCCCTGTGAATTTTGTATATGTTTCAACGAGACAGGGGAAGAAACAGCCTAGGCTCATTTTCTCCCCTGCAAGTTTTTTTCATGTGTTTCAAAGAGATGGGGGAAGAATTGGCCTAGGCCAGTTTTTCTCCCCTGTGAACTTTGTATGTTTCAAAGAGATAGGTGAAAAATAGCCGTGGCTGCGAATTTTTTATGTGTTTTAAAAAGATGAGTGAAGAAATAGCCTAGACGAGTTTTTCTCCTTTAGAGCGGATATGTTTCAAAGAGATGGGGGAAGAAATAGCCTAGGACATTTTTTCCCCTGCGAACATGCTTCAAATAGATGGGGAGGGGGGGGGGGGATATAGGCCAGATTTTCTCCCCTGTGAAATTTTTATATGTTTCAAAGAGATTTGGTAAGACATGACCTAGGCTAGTTTCTCTCACCTGCGAATTTGTTGATATGTTTCAAAGAGGAATAGCCAAGGCCAGTTTTTCTTCCGGGGAAGAAATCACCTAGGCCAGTTTTTCTCCCCTGTGAATCTTTATATGTTTCAAGAGATGGGGTAAGAAATAGCTTAGGCGAGTTTTTCACCCCTGTGGGTATGTTTCAAAGACATGGGGAAGAAATAGCCGAGGCCAGTTTTTCTCCCCTGTGAACATGCTTCAAAGAGATTGGGGGGGGGGAGAGAATTGGCATAAGCCATTTTTTCTCCCCTGTGAAATGTTTATATGTTCCAATAGCCTAGGCTAGTTTTTCTCCCCTACAAATATGCTTCAAAGAGGTAGCCTAAACCAGTCCCCCCCCCCCCCTACAAATATACTTCAAATTGATGGGGGAAGAATTGGCCAAGGCCAGTTTTTCTCCCCTGTGATTGTTTTTATATGTTTCAAAGAGATAGGGAAGAAATAGCCTAGGCCATTTTTCCTCCCCTGTGAATTTTGTATATGTTTCAAAGAGATAGGGGAAGAAATAGCCTATGCTAGTTTTTCTCCCCTGCGATTTTTTATGTGTTTCAAAAAGATGGGGAAAGAAATAGCATAGGCCAGTTTTTCTCCCCTGTAGATATTATTCAAAGAGATGTGGGGAGAAATGGCATAGCCCAGTTTTTCTCCCCTGCAAATATGCTTCAAAGAAATTGGGGGGGGGGGAGAAATAGCCTAGGCCAGTTTTTCTCCCCTGCAAATGTACTTCAAATAGATGGGGGAAGACTTGGCCTAGGCCAGTTTTTCTTCCATGCGATATTTTTATATGTTTCAAAGAGATGGGGAAGAAATAGCCTAAGCCAGTTTTTCTCCCCTGTGATTTTTGTATATGTTTCAAAGAGACAGGGGAAGAAATAGCATAGGCTAGTTTTTCTCCCCTGCAATTTGTTATGTGTTTCAAAGAGATAGAAGAAGAAATAGCCAAGGCCAGTTTTTCTCCCCTGTGCATATGGTTCAAAGAGATGGGGGGAAGAAATGGCCTAGCCCAGTTTTTCTGCCCTGCAAATTTGCTTCAAATAGATGGAGGGAGATGGGGAGAGAATTGGCCTAGGCCAGTTGTTCTCCCCTGTGATTTTTTTTATGCTTCAAAAAGATGGGGGAAGAAATAGGACTAGGCCAGTTTTTCTCCCTTGCAAATATGCTTCAAAGAGATTGTGGGGGGGAGAGAATTGGTTTTCTCCCCTGTAGATGATTCAGAAAGATGGGGAAAGAAATAGCCTAGGCCAAGTTTTCTCCCCTGTGAAAGTTTTATATGTTTCAAAGAGATGGGGGAAGAAACGGTCTAGGCCAGCTTTCTCCCCTGTGGATGATTCAAAGAGATGGGGCAAGAAAGTTAATTGTCTAGAGCAGTTTTTCTCCACTGCAAATATGCTTCAACGAGATGGGGAAGAAATAGCCTAGACCAGTTTTTCTCCCTTGCAAATATGCTTCAAAGAGATGGGGAAGAATTGGTCTAGGCCAGTTTTTTCTCCCCTGTGAATTTTTATATGTTTAAAAGAGATGGGGGAAGAAATAGCCTGGGCTAATTTTTCTCCCCTGTTAATTTTTTATATGTTTCAAAGAGATGGGGGAAGAAATAGCCTAGGCTTGTTTTTCTCCCCAGTGAATATGCTTCAGAAATAGGGGGAAATTGGCATAGACAAGTTTTTTCCACTATGAATGTTTCTGTGAATATGTTATCTGAAAAGATAAAATCAATTCACAGGGGAGAAAAAAGCCTAGGCCATTTCTTCCCCTCTCATAATCTCAGTAAATATTATAATTTCATAGATGAGTAAAAGGCATATGCCAATTCCCCCTTCCCCAACACACAAAGATGAACTCATTTCGCATGGGAGAAAAAAGGGCAAAGGCCATTCATTCACCTCCCATTCCTAAAAGATATAATAATTTCACGGATGAGAAAAAAAGGCACAGACCATTTCTTCCATCTTATCTGGAAAGATAAGACATTTAACAGGGTACAAAAAAGGCATTTGCCCCCCCCCCCCCACACACACACACCGCCCCACTCAGATAAGATACGGGGATAAACTAGAATTATCACTAAAGGTGGTGGAATACCCACACACAGCGGCCTTGATCGTAAATCCAAATACCCATGTTTCAAACCAAAATTACCAAAAAAAGTCAACAGACAGACCGACCGACAGACCGACCAACTGACAAACCACAAAGGTGACTCCTATAAAACTTTGTGGGGATATAAAAAGGCATAATCAACCCCATCCCATTTAAAAAATATATTATTTCACAAGGGAGAAAAAAGCCCCATGCCTATCCCCCCCTCCCGGCTGGGGAGGGGGGAAACTGGACTGGGGGGACTGACTATGCCCATTTTTCCCTGTGGAAAAAAGCCTCCCCCAGGATAAACTGGCTAAGGGGAAGATAGGCCTGTTACACCGGAATTAATATTTTACAGACAAGACTTTTATCCCTATAGCACCTTTCTGCATTACTTTTGTCCTGCATTAACCATTTACATATAAGAAATAATAAAACAATTAATATTAAGTAGCTGAAGTTTTATAATAGTATGCGAGCAAGGAGATTAGTATGCGAGCAAGGAAATTAGTATGCGAGCAAAGAGATTAGTATTAGAGCAAGGAGATTTTTGTATGCGAGCAAGGAGATTTGTATGCGAGCAAGGAGATTAGTATGCGAGCAAGGAGATTAGTATGCGAGTAAGAAGATTAATATAAGTATGCGAGCAAAGATATTAATATGCGAGCAAGGAGATTAGTATGCGAGCAAAGAGATTATTATGCGAGCAAAGAGATTAGTATACGAGCAAGGAGATTAGTATGCGAGCAAGGAGATAAGTATGCAAGAAAGGAGATTAGTATGCAAGCAAGGATATTAGTATGCGAGTAAGAAGATTAGTAAGCGAGCAAAGAGATTAGTATACGAGCAAGGATATTAGTTTGCTAACAAGGAGATTAGTATGCGAACAAGGATATTAGTATGCAAGAAAGGAGATTAGTATGCGAGAAAGGAGATTAGTATGCGAGCAAGGAGTTCAGTTTTTCAGAAAGGAGATTAATATATACGAGCAATGAGATTAGTATGCAAGAAAGGAGATTAGTATGCGAGCAAGGAGATTAGTATGCGAGAAAGGAGATTAATATGCGAACAAGGAGATTTGGATGCAAACAAGGAGATTAGTATGCGAGCAAGAATTAGTATGCGAGCAAGGAGATAAGTATTCAAGCAATGAGATTAGTATGTGAGCAAGAAGATTAGTATGCGAGAAAAGGGATTAGTTAGCGAGAAAGGAGATTAGTATGCAAGCAAGGATATTAATATGCGAGCAAGGAGATTAGTATGCGAGAAAGGACATTGGTATGCGAGCAAGGAGATTTTGACGATGGCAAAAACCGCATATAATCAGACCTATATGATATAAGCAAACAGTTCCGACGCTCATCAGATGACTCCTACTGGACTACTATCTTTGCAAAGGCGAGGAAATAATGCTTTTCTTACTCCATAATACGACTTTCTATGCCCTTGCAAACAAGGTAAACACAGATAAGACGGCCCTTGTGAGAGAGTGAGTGAGTTAGTGAGTGAGTGAGTGAAATAGTAAGTAATTAAGTAATACCGTCGAACCTGTCCTAAGTGACCATTCATTTATTGAACACAGGAGTCTTAAAAAGCTGATGGCTACTAAATGCAGGGCAAAAGTAATGCAGAAAGCTGACCTGCATTAAGTTACTACCTGCCTTACAGACTCATAATTAGACATAGTTTGATGGCTGCTTAATACATGTTCTACTGTAATTACGTAAGCTTGGTGATTTCAGTAAGTAAGTAAGTAAGTAAGTAAGTAAACGTGCATGCTAGTAGTAAATAAGTAGAACCTGGATATATCTAAACAACGAATAAACACGAGAGTCTATAATAATGTTCAGAGAGTTGCTGAAAACAGGACACACTTACTGCATAAAGCTCCCCAAGGACTGAAAACAGGACACACTTACTGCATAAAGCTCCTCAAGGACTGAAAACAGGACACACTTATTGCATAAAGCTCCCCAAGGACTGAAAACAGGACACACTTACTGCATAAAGCTCCTCAAGGACTGAAAACAGGACACACTTACTGCATAAAGCTCCTCAAGGACTGAAAACAGGACACGCTTACTGCATAAAGCTCCCCAATGACTGAAAACAGGACACACATACTGCATAAAGCTCCTCAAGGACTGAAAACAGGACACACTTACTGCATAAAGCTCCCCAAGGACTGAAAACAGGACACACTTACTGCATAAAGCTCCCCAAGGACTGAAAACAGGACACACTTACTGCATAAAGCTCCCCAAGGACTGAAAACAGGACACAGCTCCCCAAGGACTGAAAACAGGACACACTTACTGCATAAAGCTCCCCAAGGACTGAAAACAGGACAAACTTACTGCATAAAGCTCCTCAAGGACTGAAAACAGGACACACTTACTGTAGAAAGCTCTTCAATGACCAAGGACTTTTCTGCATTACTTTCGTCCTGCATTAATCTACCCTTTACTCCATGAATAGTCAAGTAAGAAATAATGACATCATGAATATTAATTAGATTAATTTTTACAATAGCGCATGGGCACATGAGATTTTGGCCATGGCAGAAACTGTAGAATCATTTCTATATTATACCATTTGCAAACAGAGCAGACGCTGATCAGACAGCTCCTATAGGAGCCCGTCTGATCTGGGTCTGATCTGGGTCTGATCTGAGTCAAATGCATAGAAAGCCGTATTTATGGAGTAAAGGCTTAAAAACTCTACATTAGACTTATACTGTATTATGGCCAGTCTCACTGTAGCCTAGTGATGTAAAGAAGGTCAATGACCATTGCAGAAACTGTAGAATCATTTCTAAAATGACACCTAGTAATGTAAAGTAAGTCAACCTAATAAGAAAATGACACCTAGTAATGTAAAGTAAGTCAACCTAATAAGAAAATGACACCTAGTAATGTAAAGTAAGTCAATCTAATAAGAAAATGACATCTAGTAATGTAAAGTAAGTCAAACTAATAAGAAAGTGACAACTAGTATTGTAAAGTAAGTCTACCTAATAAGAAAATGACACCTAGTAAACTAATAAGAAAGTGACAACTAGTATTGTAAAGTAAGACAAACTAATAAGAAATGGGCACCTGTAGAGTATCAACCATGCTACACAGCTTGCTCAGATTGATACCACTAGATGTGTTGGTAACGTGCCAGAGGACACAAGGGAGCTTGAAAAACATCGCCTGGACCAACAGAATCAAGGGCACCCATTGGTAGTAGCTTAACGTAGCCTCACGTCTGACATCTTCGTCTACGGATATGACGTCACTCATTGGCACGTGGTAAGTATTAGCGACCCAACAATAGTTATTGGTATAGCTTATATGCGCATCTGAAAGAAGTTACATGTACATACTATCACGTAATGCATACTGGCGCTTCAAAAACGAACGTTGTATCAATCTATAAGATCTGTGGAACGTTCGTGTTTGAAGCGTCATGTAGCAGCACGTTTGATCCCTGTTGAAGATTCATGTAAAATGGTCTAATTATATCATGATTTCTATTTACTGGTTTAATTTTTATAATGGCATATGAACACAGGGTATTTTGGTATTAATATGAAATGTAGGATCAGATCTATTAGATCTATATGTTCATGAGCAAACATAGCAGACCCTGATCAGACGACCCCTACAGGCGTCGTCTGATCTGGGTCTACTGTTTGCAAAGGCCTGAAAAGGCGTTTATACGTATATGAAGGAAAATTTTAAACCAGTAGATCTAATAGAAGCTTTCTTACTAAATGTTTGGCACATGAGTGCAGCGTAACGAATGGTAACGAAACGTAAGAAATATAAAGGATCTTACATGAGTGTTCATCGTAATGTTCTCGCGTCTATATGGAACGCATTAGTTGGAATTTCACTGGTAGGAGGGCTGATTTATCAAGACTTGTGAAACTATTGTGGAATTGTAATTTGTGCTTTATGAGTGTAAAAACAGTATGGCTGGAATAATACAATTATATGTAGTTGGAAACAGGTCGACATATTTGTTTCCACTGTATAATTGTATGTATTTTGGAAATGAAAATGTTAGAAAATGATTTCCCCAATGGTCGGGGCTAATACAAAATGTATAATACCGCAACGACAAGATCATCAAGCATAATCACCGAGGAAATGACTAAGATGTTGCGAAACCGAGTATGTCTAATATACGAAATGATGACTTTGGGCGAAAGGAGGCGAAAGGAGGATTAAAAATTAATAACGGCTATTTATTAGTTATTATAAATGATATGTACATAATTTTTATATTTTAAATTTATTTGGCATTAATATACTGATAAAAGCCTGAATATACGAACACATAATTAATATATTGATGACATTTACAGGGAAAACGGATTACTTACCTCTTTCGCCACAGTAAATCCCTCGAAAGGAGTGTAATTGAGTGAAGAATTGCGGGTTATTAATAATATGTAATAATTAGTGTTTTTAATTAATATATACACATATTTTATGCTAGAGCATGATTTAAGACCCAGGCACAACATTTTACTTCATAGATACATCTTTGCAAACAGGGTAAACCTAGAGGAGACTCAAAATTAATGGTCCCGGGTCGTTTCGGACGCAATCCGTTTCGGACTTGGTCGTTTCGGCCACGATTGGGACCGAAACGACCAAGGAATACGTGGAATATATCAGTAACAGACATCAAATTTTATTTAAGCAAGATATGTTCTCTGTCGGAAAATGGACCATTGACAAGAAATAAAGAACGCGAAGAGAAATACAGTCAGATTTGACAGTTCCTAAATGTCAACTATTGCACTTTGTTATTCATCAACAGTCCCATCTGTTTCCACTCTATATGACGAAATTAAACCCACGAGAATAAAGTATTTGATGTTTGCTTAAACATGCTGCAAATATTGATAATTGCTTAAATTTGTAATTATATTAATGATTTTGTAAACTGTTGTCAAAGATTTTACAGAATCAACAACATAGACAGTAGATAATGGTTTAATTGTAATTAAAATATAATCTTTATAAATATCAAACAAACAAAATCAATCGCTGTTTGAATTATGTTGTAATAGCAAATTTTTAATGGTGGTACCTGTTTGCACTAGTGTCATCAGAGATGTTTATAGCCGCGACAGTTTGTACTAATTATTTAATTGGTTATTTCTTTGATGATGTATCACTCGATTTAACAGCATTATGATCAGATTAATTTTAATTATGGATGCACATTTTTGGTTGAAAGTTGTTGTTTTTTACACAATTTTTCACCCGCTATATGCAAGCAAGGTGGCAAACAGTTTGAATCTTGATAAGAAACTGAGTTACTCAACATATCATCTGGACACAAAGTGTTTGCAAAAATAATCATTCATCCGCCACCAACAGGCTTAAGGCTAACATCTAACAACAACATATGTCCTTATTTTTATTGGATTCATTTCAGCGTATTCATTTCAATCATATCACAATTGCCATTTATATATGGCTCCTACTGAATCTTCTCTGTTTACTTATGAAATAATATAGACACTCCTTGGCTTTTCATTTAGACATACAGTTGAACTTTGCTATCTCGAATTGGATAAATATACAGTATGAAATGAATACTAGTATGTCTAAAAACCTACAGGAGTTGTCAGCATTACTTTAGACCTGCAATAAGCTGTGAACTTAAGAAATTGTAAATATTTGTGTGCTCATGCCATTATAAAAGGTGGGATAATAAATATTAATGATGTAATTATTTCTTACATGAATATTTAGCCTGAAAAGGGATAAGGGGTCCAGTGTGAGACTGAAAGGGTACAACTAGGGTCACCCGACTGAAATGGCTGCCGATTCAAGGGCCCTTTGTGATGAAACTGGTGATTTTTTTTATTAAGTTACTAAGGCCATATGAGTAGTCTAAAACATTTAGGCATTTTTTTACATTACTTAAATATTATATTAAAATAATATGACGTCACTTCAGTGACGTTAAGTATATTATAGTTGTTATGTCCTGATGAAGATGTAAATGTAAATGTATGCAGTAAAACAAAAACAAGAGGGTCATGAGGCCCTGAAGCGCTCACCTGAGATAACCCCAGGGGCGAGGCCATTTTGACCACAAGAAATCATGTGTACAACCTTGGTAGAGAACCACTAGGCAAAGCAGTATGCCATTAATTAAAGGTCTAAGCCTTATGGTTTCAGAGAAAAATAATATTTTATATTTTACCCATGAAAAACTGATAAGCCCTGAGGCAGGGCCAAGTTTCGCCCAGTGGTCAGGGTGGTAAGTTAAACATTTTTGGCAGAGGACCACAAGCCACAGCTACATATTTGTAGAGGACCATTAGATCATGTTACATACCAAATATCAATGGTCTAGGCCTTACAGTTTCAGTAGATTTTTAAAGATTTTCCAATGAAAAACTGATAAGCCCTTGGGCGGGGCCATTTTTGAACCGGGGGTCATAATTTGAACAATATTTGTAGAGGACCATAAGATCATACTACATACCAAATATCAAAGGTCTAGGCCTTACAGTTTGAGAGAAGAAGATTTTTAAAGATTTTCCTATGAAAAACTAATAAGCCATTGGGCGGGGCCATTTTTGGCCCGGGGTCATAATTCAAACAAGTTTTGTAGAGGACCAATAGATCATGCTACATACCAAATGTCAAAGGTCTAGGCCTTACAGTTTGAGAGAAGAAGATTTTTAAAGATTTTCCAATGAAAAACTGATAAGCCCTTGGGCGGGGTCATTTTTGGCCCGGGGGTCATAATTTGAACAGTATTTGTAGAGGACTATAAGATCATGCTACATACCAAATATCAAATGTCTAGGCCTTACAGTTTGAGAGAAGAAGATTTTTAAAGATTTTCCAATGAAAAACTGATAAGCCCTTGGGCGGGGTCATTTTTGGCCCGGGGGTCATAATTTGAACAAAATTTGTAGAGGACTATAAGATCATGCTACATACCAAATATCAAAGGTCTAGGCCTTACAGTTTGAGAGAAGAAGATTTTTAAAGATTTTCCTATGATAAACTAATAAGCCCTTGGGCGGGGCCATTTTTAGCCCGGGGGTCATAATTCAAACAATATTTGTAGAGGACCATAAGATCATGCTACATACCAAATATTAAAGGTCTATGCCTTACAGTTTCAGAGAAGAAGATTTTTTAAAGATTTTCCTATGAAAAACTAATAAGCCCTTGGGCGGAGCCATTTTTGGCCCGGGGGTCATAATTTGAACAATATTTGTAGAGGACCAATAGAGCATGCTACATACCAAATATCAAAGGTCTAGGCCTTACAGTTTGAGAGAAGAAGATTTTTAAAGATTTTACTATGAAAAACTGATAAGCCCTTGGGCGGGGCCATTTTTGGCCCGGGAGTCATAATTTGAACACCTTTGTAGAGGACCATAAGATCATGCTACATACCATATATCAAAGGTCTAGGCCTTACAGTTTGAGAGAAGAATATTTTTAAAGATTTTCCTATGAAAAACTAATAAGCCCTTGGGCGGGGCCATTTTTGGCCCGGGGGTCATAATTTGAACAAAATTTGTAGAGGACCATTAGATCATGCTACATACCAAATATCAAATGTCTAGGCCTTACAGTTTGAGAGAAGAAGATTTTTAAAGATTTTCCTATGAAAAACTGATAAGCCCTTGGGCGGGGCCATTTTTGGTCCGGGGGTCATAATTTGAACATTCTCTGTAGAGGACCATAAGATCATGCTACATACCAAATATCAAAGGTCTAGGCCTTACAGTTTCAGAGAAGAAGATTTTTTAAAGATTTTCCAATATTACCATATATGGAAAAAATGACCACGCCCTCTGGCGGCCATGTTTTTTGCCGGATCAAAATTCTTTTAACAAGTTTAAAAGTCTATTAACTGAGAAACATTTTGGTGAAAACTATATTCAAATCGGACAAGTCATTCTGGAGAAGAATATTTTTCTAGATATTGTGTACAGTTGGCATGGCAACAAGACCGATGGCCCCACCCACTATCTTTTAACAACTTTTGAAGCAACCACCCACAGTATGTATCTGACCAAGTTTGGTTACAATTGGGCAGTCGGTTTCAGAGAAGAAGTCGTTTGAAATTGTTGACGGACAGACAGGCGGACAGACTGACAGACGGACAGACGGACGACGGACGCCGGACGCCGGACACAGGGGTATCACAATAGCTCACCTTGAGCACTTTGTGCTCTGGTGAGCTAAAAATGTTGGTTGTTACTTTACCCCATATTTAAATATTATATAAAATAGGTTTGATTATTATTCAGTAATACGCGCCTTTTGATGCTTCGCATCAATGATTTTCTTGTTACAAACTGAAACGAGTTTACTATAATATGACACGAGCTTTAGCGAGTTTAATGTATACATGCATACATGCATAATACATGCATACATGCATACATGCATACAAATGCCAGTTCACTCGTTTCCTGAATTCAAAGAATAAATGATTTGTTCAAGCACTTACATATTGCAATGCTTCATATACGTAATGAGGCTACTAGGCACTTACATATTGCAATGCTTCATATACGTAATGAGGCTACTAGGCACTTACATATTGCAATGCTTCATATACGTAATGAGGCTACTAGGCACTTACATATTGCAATGCTTCATATACGTAATGAGGCTACTAGGCACTTACATATTGCAATGCTTCATATACGTAATGAGGCTACTAGGCACTTAGGGTTTTAACCGTTTACTCCATGAATATTATGAATGTATGAATATGAAATAAAGTACTTTTCAAAAATGGTATCAAGAACAAAGGAAGGCTTGACCGTGAGTTCTCTTTATTATTTTATAAGTACATGTAGACAGAACAGACACTTGTAGGAGATGTCTGATATGGGTCTACTCTGTTAGCAAAAGTGCCAAATCGCATCTCTATGGAGTAAAAGGATAAGATTAATGCAGGATATCATTTCACACTGTCACTTCCATGTGCACGTACCTGTGAACTCCGCCGGGCACCAACAGTGAATAGGTTCACCGACGAATTGCTCCGATGATATGACGACGGCAAACAACATCAAAATGGTTACGGTCCATTTGTGGCTCATTCGGTCAACCCAATCGTCGTCCAGCGAACCGACAAGTTTCTTCCAGCTGACCTGTTTGAGAATAGGCCACCTGCGAGATATCAAATATCGTGTAGAAGTTAGCATAGTTATATTAGCTTTTGTCATTAATTTTATTTAAATTTGACAAAACTGAACCGAGTTGTAAAAGTGGCAGACAACAGAAACGCTCTATAACGCTAAAACTTAATCAAAATTATAGAGATTATAAAATGATTAACTTTTTCGCTGCCAATGTTGCATATGTGATATTCCTTTGCAAACAGTTTGGATCCAGATGAGATGCAGAGTAACTCGTAGTCTCAACGGGATCCAACCCAGTTGTTACTGTGGTAATGTTGGTGTGTTCTTATGAAAAGAGGAGACAAACGAATATTGTTGCAGGCGACAAATTTTGCAGACGACAATATTTGGTAGCGAAAGAGATCAATTGAAACATGCTGAGGAATATCGCCTGCTTTGATTTTTTCCCTTTTCTGTCAAAAACATATACTCACATCATCAGACAGTTTCAATCCTGATTATCTGGTTATGTGATCACAGAATCGCCATTTGGTAGCGGATTCCCTTTTGAATATTGATGTGAGAATGATGACATCATGAATATTTATTAGTTGATTTTGTATACTGGCATATGTACACAGGAGTTGTTGAATTGGTAGAAATTGTAGCAATCAACAAAGAGAGGAGAACTTGGTTTTGGATTTCAACTTGCAACCCCGACCCAAGAGTTAGCACTCTATCGATAGTAAAAGATAACGATCCCCTTTTATCCATTTATCTCCCATGAGGCAAATCCATACCAACTAAAATATGGAAACCATTCATTTTTTATGAAAGGGGAGGGTGTCCTGCAATAGAAATGTATGCTAGTGGAAACCTTTGAGGCTGAATTGGTATAGCAAACATTTGAGGACTCCACCATGAACCCTCTGACTATTTTCCTAACAGTTCATGTATGGAATCGCGAGATTCTTCATATAAACGCAGTTTTCACACCTTTGCGAGTACAGTTTTTGTCAAGGCAAAAAGTTCCTTGAAAGGTTCACATTATAAACAATCAGCTTATAAATATTCGTGGTGTCATTATTTCTTACATTAATATTGAACAGGGAAAGGGTTAAGTGAGGACCAAACTTTTCGAGTGCTTTTTATCAGAAAGGGGTCAGGTTGAGAATGTAAACACTCAAGTTATCAGCGATTTTCGAAAAATGTCGGAAATAACTCGTTTTACCCATTAACGCATATGTTTATACAAACATAGGCATGCACGAACAGTGTAGAGCCAGATAAGAGGACCCCTGTATGACTATGTAGTATTGATCAACTAGTAGAGTTTCGTAGCGTTTCTTATTAATAAAATGTAAAACAGGTAGGCTACTGAACCCTATGCATGCTGAGTTCTCATAGTGGTATGGTCCATCATTGTATAACATAGTTCATTCAGTATGAAGGGGTATAATTTGTAAGAGGGCTTTGAATGACACACAATGATAACCCTGATCAGATGACACATCTGTGAATCCTCTGACCTAGGGCTTCTCTGTTTGACGGATTTACAAACATGATCAACCAGGTCTGGGGTTAAAACTTGACCTAGCTCCATGTTCTGAATTTAAAAGTGTCATCTCTTTGAAGACATCAACAATATAAATAACTTAACCTTTTCTTCCATAAATTACATGAGTGTTCTTGATAATTGGATTTATTAAATGAGTCTTTTTAAAACAATAAAAAACGAGCTTTAGCGAGTTTTTTTTATCGTTTTAAAAAGACGAATTTAATAAATCTAATAATCATGAACACGAATGCAAGATCCTATTTATAACATAACATACACAAATGTTATTTGCAGCCAATATTTCAGCAGTAACGTGGATTGTTATAAATTCTCCTTACATATAGAAATGATGAATGAAAGGTGTTATTAGGTTCGCTAGGTAACTGGGACAAAGTAGGTCCAAATTTTCCAACTTTATTTTTTACTTACTGTCATATCAACCAGGATCTAATTCAGACCTCTCTGGTATTCAATTTAACTGTGATGGTTTATGATAGAAAAACATATAGAAACACGTCAAAATAAATTTTGAGTTACAGTTTTGACATACATAGTTACAAACAACACGTCACATTATGACGTCATTGTACACAACTTGTGTCTATGTAAAGCGCGCCATTTAAATGAAGACCCACATACAGTCGCCAACACGTCTGACACTCACTGTCAATGGGATTCAAAATGCGCCTTCGTTTTGGTATATTAAGCCCTTCATTAATGTTGTATACACATGGACATGGACATTTCCACCGAGAAACAAAATCTCGATTCAAGTTCAGTGAAAATGTTTGAAATGGACAAAAGATTCAGTACGAACTGCTGCATAAAATGTGTTGGAACAGGAAGAAGATTTTCGCGATCAGCTGAGTATAGCATATTTGAAATATGTTTGTGCTGTGCTGGATTCAGATGACTATAGTTGTTGATTGACGAGATATTTTTATGAGTAGAAATCTGCATAAACAAAAGGACATGCGGTGAAGAAAATGCAAAGTTGTGGAGGCATTTTCTATGTAGAATGGATTGTATGGGTCAGAGTAGCTGGTAGGTATTTTTTGGCATACATTTTGTATATAATTACTGACAGCGATTACAATTTGTATTATTTTATCGAAATTAAGGCGCAAGTGCCAACAATCCTTTGCCATCTATTGTGACTCAATCGTTGACAGGTAGGTCACCGTCCGCCAGTTTGTTTGTTTTGACAGCGCGTATGAATACAGTTCGGTCGTTCGAATGTTATTCACTAGTGAATATATGCCCGTGAATATCAAAAAATAAATGATAGTGTTACGTCACGCTGAAGCCACGAGTTATCTTCCATAAATATTTATATAAAACACAATGCATCTATGAATATAGTAATAAGGCTATTTGTTATAATGGTATACGAACAAGAGAAAGTTTGGCCCCGGCAGAATCTTTAGAACATAGTTTAAGGGGCATGTAAGAGTTGTTTAAGGGCGTGTAAGAGTTGTTTAAGGCATATAAGAGTTGTTTAAGGGCGTGTAAGAGTTGTTTAAGGGCGTGTAAGAGTTGTTTAAGGGTGTGTAAGAGTTGTTTAAGGGTGTGTAAGGGTTGTTTAAGGGCGTGTAAGAGTTGTTTAAGGGTGTGTAAGGGTTGCTTAAGGTTGTGTAAGAGGTGTAAGAGTTATTTAAGGGCGTGTAAGTGGTCCATTTAGCGAGGTGCTACTTATGGAACTATAATTCAGCCTCATTCTTTGAAAAATGTCTTATAGCAAACAGTGTTGACCTAGACCCATCATCGCTTCTCCGACTCGCTGATTGTTCTAGTTCAATGCTGTTTGTGACTCATTGAATATGCAGTAATTCGTTCTCTATATGTTCATACAATGTAAAACTTCATTAGATACTGCATCATAGACGTGACGTTTGGTACAGGTCTAAATTGTTGTGGTTATAATATTCCTTTTCTCAGAGAGCTCCTCCCAGGGCAAGTTTATTTGCATACTGTTAGTTATACAGATCATTGGCGGGGTATCTCACCTTTTATTCCCTGCTGAGGAAAATCATGTTGCCCGTGCCGTTAGGCGAGGGCTACATATATTTTCCTCAGCAGGGAATAAAAGTCAGATACCCCGCCAAAAATCTGTATGACGATTTTATTATACTGCAAAGTTTAATATGTGTAGCAGTTAATTAACATTGTTAATGTAGGCGTCGTTTTGCTACCACTCAGGGGCTCCATACTGTAAGGTAAGGGCTTATATATCACTTTGCGACCCTAGTTCACATTGTAATAACATGCTTATTACATTTGTGGATAGAAAGTGCATTAGTTTCTCAAAGGATTGAAAGAATCAGACGTTAATAAAACTTTCAGCAGATCGGAGATTAAGCAGACACTATTTTTCAGCATGAGAACGGTTAAACCTAATTGAGGGAATGGTGCAATTCCGACGTCATTTGGATGACGTCAGAATGACGGTTTTATAATATTAAAAAAGGGGCGTTGGAAGGAGCGGCTATACTGCATTTAACATGTACGTGTACTGTGCATATGCATAAATTGAATGGAATTGGGCGTAAATTGTCAGTATAAAAGCGGAGGTTTAGGGGCTAATCGGTACGTGCACAAGCATTTTGACAACATTTGCAGCATCAGCCGAATAAGACATTCGCCACGTATCGGGTTCATTTACACTGTTATACAACAACTATAACAAAAATGTTTCTCAATGGATAGCATTGTTCCGCCTAAACCTCTTGTTATTTCGTTTGAGAGCGGTTGTTTGGATCGAATCGACGAAGTGAAGCCGGTCGGCCATTATTTTGTTATGGCAATGAAGCGAGGCCCTCGACGGGAGAAATTCCATTGTTGCTGATTACTCCGTATACCCATCCGAATTTTGATACACGACTCTTTATACATGGCTAAATATCCATGATTTTACTTTGCAGCATAATACATACATAGAGGTGACGACTCTTTGAATACATACATTTATGACGTCATTTAAAGGAAAACACTTCAATGAAACATATTTTCGCGAGTTTGTAGTAAAGGCTGGAACTCTTCTTAACGTAATGATATAACACTCCTGTACAACTCTGTGTTCAAGGAAATGAACACTTTTAACGGGTTGTCTATTTTTTACATTAAATATGCAGAAAAGAACATATTTGTCATAAAAAATTACCTTGGAGTAGAGCTGTGTTGAGCCTCAAATTTCTAGCGTACGCATTCTTCTCATCGTAAGAAGAACGCGCGCGCATTATTCTCACAAAAATGAGAAGATTGCGTTCGGACCACATGGTGGGACCTAGCATCGGAACGCAATTTTCTTACTAGATCAAACTCATTTTCTCCTTATAGTGAAAAGAACTTTTGCATGCGCTTAAAAATGCCCGTTCGTCTGTCCGGCTTGTCTGGATCACAACTTCCAAAGTATAAAAGCTATTGACTTCAAACTCCATATACAGATAGATCACATTGACCACAAGTGCAGTGCACAAGGTTCGTAACTCTGTCTTCGGTATTTTTGGAGTTATTGCCCTTTGTTATTTTTCTCAAATCTTGCTTGTCCGGATTATAACGTTCAAAGTATAAAAGCTGTTGACTTCAAACTTCATATACAGACAGAACACATTGACCACAAGTGCAGTGCGCAAGGTCCATAACTCTGTCTTGAGTATTTTTGGAGTCACTGCCCTTTGTTATTTTTTTTCAAAATTGGCTTGTTTTAACAAATGAATTTTTTCCGGAGCTTTTCTCTGTATACCTCAACAAAACTTTTTTAAAGTTTGCAGTATTGTTGAACACCATCTGAAGTTCTGCACCTGCGATAAAAGTTTTGAATGGATGATCTCCCTTTTCGTAATTTAACAAAGTAAAATTTAGCGGTCGGGAGTTTTATTTCTATAACCCAATCTCTGTGTTACAAGTATTAATCACCTTTAGTGGTAGTTCTAGTTATTATTATCATTATTGTTGTTGTTATTATTATTATCATTATTATTGTCGCATTTTAGCGCATTTTAGCGCAGAAACTGAATTAAAATGCCTTGCAAAGTGGGTTGACCATACCTCGCCGTTTTGCAATAACTACTCACTTTGCAATAAAATCTTAGTGAATGTTGTTGGGTTTTTTTGTTGGTTTTTTTGCAAAGCGGTTAGTTATTGCAAAGTGGTATCCTTTGTTTATCCCTTGTATATTAAAATTTAATAACTTGTTAACAATAAAACTTGTTGTTTTGTGCCATTTAGTCGCATCGTTGTTGACTTAATGAGAGGAATACAAACGCAATTATACATTCACCGATACACAAATGTTTACCTCTCCTAGATCACACTGTGATATTGTGTTATAACTTATAATGATCGGTCACTATTCCAGTGTGATACATGTACCATTTAGCCATTTTTCTTGCAGTAGGTGGATGTAATCTGACATCCTCGACGAAGTCGGTAGTTTGCAGGCCGCGTTTAGGTCTGAACTAATAGGGCTTCTGAAGCCGAAAATACGTGTAGTTGTGTTCAGTATCTATGATACCGGTTGGACAATATCAATTAAAAAATGTCATTTTGTTACTTAATGGATGGATGGATGAAAGAACAGAAAGTTGGGAGAGAGTGA
Organism: Azorinus chamasolen; assembly: GCA_963576725.1. NCBI lineage: Eukaryota > Metazoa > Mollusca > Bivalvia > Cardiida > Solecurtidae > Azorinus > Azorinus chamasolen. The sequence continues at coordinate 50,675,135 of OY755252.1, forward strand.
GAACTGTGTGAATGAGAACAATTAATTAGCTAATAAAGATTCTTTGAAACTGTAGAAGCTCATATTGGAGCAAGATCTGCGGGGCTGCCAAACAGGTCTGTGTCGGTCAGCCAGTCAGTGATTGATATCTCTTCTATGTATAACCTTTTTTTCTTGGAATGGAATGATCTGGAAGCCTGAGAGAGTGACGGGAATATGTGTGACCACGAGGGAGTTCTTGTAAGATCTTTGAACGAGTAACATTACAATATTGAACTTAGAAATAAGAATTAACATTTATTAAACGTTACACTTTGAGCGGACACTTGTTTTCCTGTGATCATTATTACCTCAACAGCCAAGCGAGATATATATACCTATTGTAGCTATTGTAGATACATTACAATACATTGTAGTATGATGTGATTTTCAAGGTTAAAGTTATTGCTTAAATCCATGACGGACACGTCAGTCATATTACAACGCAACAGTTATATTATTTCACCTAGCACAAACTGAGTACAAATGCATTTTAATAACAAACAGCAATAGTTAATTTGATTTCACGTTTTTTTTTGTTTTATGAGTGTGTAAATCTACATGTATTTTTATATACATGTACTGTGCATTTACATGTAAGTGTGTACCAATGTATTATTGATTATTTGTTTTATTTTATAAGTGTTGCTATTCAAAGGCAACAAGGAAAACAAACCTCTGAGTTATTGGTTCACCTTTGAAAAATAAAGATCTGGGGTCGTATTCCGAAACCATCTAAGTATTTAGCAGTTAGAAATTTTATCTTCGTTTTTGACTAAGATTTTAGAATTTTCTAGCTTTTTCGCTAAGATTCTCTCTTAGTAAATTGTAAGAGAAAGTTATTCTTTGATTTTTTTTTAATTGAACACGTTGTCTCGTTGTGAAGTATTTTCCGATGATTCGCAAGCAACTATTATGTCATTCACGCGTAGACCAAAGCGCGTGTTGACATTGAATACAGTTTCTACCAATATCAAACTATCCTGCATGTCATTATGAAAATTCAGCTAATAAATATTAATGTCATTATTTCTTACATGAATACTCTTTCAAATATGCATTTCCCTATTTGTTTTGCGGACGTTTGTGACAACAGTATATGAATTCAGGACCCGTATACATATATATAAGTATCATGTTATTAGACAAATGAATTTTAAAATCGCGATCTTACAACAACATTTTCATTTGCAGCTTTTAACCATTTCCCTGTTCTATACTTATTCCAAATTTCAATACCTACTAAATATTCATGGACAGAATTGTTATAATTAAATAATACAGAAGGTGGAATATTGTATCCATTTTAGAAACTAAGAAACATGTATATCAAATTCCATTAGCAAACAGAGCAGACCCTGATCAGACGACTCCTATATGGAGCCATCCGATATGGGTCTACTTTGTTTGCAAATGCGTAAAATACGTGTATATGACGGAAAGGGTTAAGCCTGAGTCAAAATAATAAAGAATATGATTCCTGATTTGATCTATTTACACAAGTCAGCAGAACATAATCAGGTAGGATTTATTTTAAAGTCCGGCAGCTAATCTGATTATTCGCCAGTTTCGGTCAAATAACGCTGGATCGAATTGGATAATTAAACACCACGTCCATTGGAAATATGAGGTTTTCTTATGAAAAGGATCAGCTATGTCTGTTTGTATGATACAGATCGATACTTCCAAGAAGAATGCTGAAAACGATCGTCTCTTTACCTACACAGGATATCCACAGTTAAAGAGAAACGTCTTTCAAAAATACCATTATTTGAATAAAACTAAACGGAATATATACCCCTGCAGAACACAAATCAGATTGAGAATTGGTGCAATTCTATAATACGCTGATAGGCACGAAGCCGCTTTTAAAATCAACCGTGTGCTTGCGCTAATTGGCTCCAATATATCAATTTTACCATACAATTTTACCCCTCTTGTGCGACCACTTAATGACTAAACATGGAAGTTGTTATAAGCAGGTTGTTGCTTAATGCAGGACAAAAGTAATACAGAAAGTTCCTCTAGGAGCTTTCTGCATAACTTTTGTCCTGTATCAAGCTATCATCTGCCTCTACCAACCAAAACTATACCTCTTTTATGTGGTCGCATTAGAGGAGTTCTAGAGGGGTTGATATCTCAACAAACGCCATTTTCAGACCTGTTCACAGCATTAACATATTAAAAGAAAATAACAATCAAAAATTATCTTACCCGTATTTTCACATGAGAAAAATGCGTTCGTACCTACAAGCCCCGGGCGAACACTCGCGCGCATTTTACCAAACAGAAAAATGAGAAAAATGCGCACACGGTGAGAATATTGCACGCGCGTTCTTCTTACGGTGAGAAGAATGCGTACGTAAGAAATTTGAGGCTCAACAGAGCTGTATTAGTTTTTGTGAAGAAATGTCGTCATAAGCATTACGTCACGTGGGCTATTGCTTCTTTATACCAATAAAATGGACATATGTGTCTTCCATCAAGAGGGCGCGTTTCTCCATGTTACTCTAGCGCAGGAAGTAGTCAACTTGGAAGTAAGAAGTCAGGAGTAAGACATAGTAAGTCAAATGTAAAAAGTAGGAAAGTCATATGTAGGGGTCATAAGTAGAAAGTCAGAAGTAAGAAAGCATAAGTAGAAATTAAGAAATTAGATGCAGAAAGTAAGAAAAGTACAAAAATTAGTCATGCAGGAAACACCACATACAGAACAAACAGTCGCCCGAATAGCAACACAAGCAAACGGCAATTGTACATAACTATAAAAACATCAAGAGACGCAAAAAGACAAAACAAACATACAATAGAGGGAAGATGGAAGTACCGCCTTGGAACGGTCAGTGACAAAAGTCACTGGGGGGTTAAACCGGTTTATGGGCGCCCAACCTCACACTTATTCCATTCCCCACTCTAAAAGACAAACAGTGTAAATAAACGTATCCCCTCTCCGACTAATCTACAACAACCGCGATGGCAAATACAGTGGTAAAGTGCATGTATAGTCCGATACAAAGTGGAAAGTCCCTTCTGGTCTCCTATAGTTATCATCTAATGAATTGGTCGCAAATTTCAGAAATACAATTATGTGAGTTTTGCTCTTGGATTTAACCTCTACTCTCGAATAAACGCCTTTTCACACATTTACAAACATAGAAGACCCAGATCAGAATGTTCTTATTGGGAGCCGTCTGGTCAGGGTCTACTATTTTTGCTTTTAGCATAATATAGATCTGGTTCTACTAGTATTATCAAAGCAAACAAACTTGAAAAGTTTATATTATGAAAAGTCAGCTAATAGATATAGATTCAGGGCCAGTTGTACCCTAGCCCCCGCCCCCAGCGGGATTTTATGACACATATATCACTGTAAAGCTGTATACCCTCAATCGAATGTCACTTGTTGGATGTTATATGGATGCTGATTAAGCTTACAGTATGCGATTGATTATCTGCCCCTGAAATCGTAATATTACATTTTTGTGTTTTTATAAACAAGAGATTATTGAGTCCAAAATGACTATTTCTCAAACCACATTGCTTAAAATTATTATATTGTATGTCGATCAACATGTTTGAAAAAGAAAATATAACTTTATACTGAAAACAGCAAGAATGATCTCCCTTGTAACTGTAAAAAAAAGAAACGACTTAGCCTTAATATACATACAACAAGCTATTTTTTCAGTTATGTATGGGGAAACATTTTGCATAAGGCACTGAATATTATGTAATTCACACATGGCTGTCGGGGTGATAGAGGATATTGTCAGCTCGAGAATTGGTATATTTACCCCGAGGCGCAGACGAGGGGTAAATACGCCAGTTCAAGGGCTGACAATATCCTCTATAATCCCGACAGCTATGTGTTAATTATTTTATTATACCGAAAAACTTTAGAAGTACAATATTAGTTAATTTTAAGATTAAAATAAATAATCAATGAAGGTAATACCGGTATTCCAAAAAGGGAATTAAGATAATATAGAAATACTGAAGTAGCTTTTATCTAATATTTACCACAACGAGCCTTTATCAAAGATAATCATGCCAACATACACGTCACATTTTTGGTACACGCATTCAGCCATAAAATCAAAGAGAAATATGTTGATCCAGCATCATGTAGCATTGGGTTGTTATTTAGAAAGTAATGACGTCATCAGATGACGTCAAGAGCGCAACGACGTCATGCATGCATTAGCGTGCATGCATTCTCTCGAATGTAGTATATGCAATAAAATGCAATAAATGCGATAGAATTGTATATGCTGGTGAGACTGAGAGAGAAAATCGGGAGAGATTGAAAGAATATTAGAGTGATGTAAGACATGAGAGAGAGAGAATCCTATAAACAGACATTTTGGAGTCGGTAGTCATAGCAGTGATGCTGTTAGATTTGTGATTTTGAAACGGATATATTCACCTGGAAGCTCATTCCGAGGGTGATATATCCTGATATATTCAGCTGGAAGCTCATTCTGAGAGTGATATATCATAAGATCACATTTGATGTCTATGGGAGTTTTGCATTGAAGGATATATTGAGGTATAATAAATAAGAATTACTATGCTAGTAGTTTTGAAGTTCAGCTGTATTTTGGCGAGTTAGAAAAGTTGTTAAATGCGAGCCTTGGCCAAAAAAAACAACTTAACTTCAAAACTACTAGCATAGTAATTCTTTTATCATGTAACACCAAGAAAATGGAGAAAATGAAGAAAAAGAAAGATTGCCAAAGCGGTTTCGCCCCCCTGAATGAAAATACATGCAAGTGTGATATTCGTGACGTCATATTGGCGTGCAGTGACGTCATCGACTTTTACAACATAAACAAACTTGATTTAATCCTTTTATATGGACAAATAGTTGAGACAAAGGTGAGCAAATTGTTAAATTTGATGTATATGTTTAATTATGCCTTTTTCGTACTTCTGTTTTCCTCCTATTGGCTGAACCAAACTTGCATCCCAGTGGGGTCAGTACACAAAATACAGCGTCGACGTGGAAAATATTATGCTAGTAGCCTGTAGTAGGAAGTGCCTGTATTTGGTGACGTTGCATGATAAAATCATTAGGGCTATGCATTGAAAATGAAGGAGCCCTATAGGAATTACATTTTATGTCTGGCTGTCTGTCTGTCTGTCTGTCTGTCCGTCCGTCCGTCCGTCCGTCCTTCCGTTCGTTTACACTTTTAATGTGACGCGATAAGTCAAAACAGTACTTCACATATTGTTTTCATATTAAGGGCATATGCTTAATACCATCAGAGAAACATGCCTATAGTTTTTGGGTTGAATCAGATCACTATGTCTAGAGTTATCTGCCCTTGGTTCATAAAAAAAATACCATCAAATTTTGTCAACACTTTTGATGTGAAGCGATAACTCAAACAGTACTTCACATATGGTTTCATATTAAGGGCATATGCTCAGTATCACCAGAGGAACACGTCTATATTTTTTGGGTTGAATCATATCAATATGTCTAGAGTTATGTGCCCTTGATTCATCAAAAATGTAATGATTTTTTGTCAACACTTGATCTGACGTGATATCTGGTTCATATTAAGGACATATGCTTAGTATTAGGAGAGGAAGACACCTACAGTTTTTGGGTTGAATGAGCTCACCATGTCCAGAGTTATCTGTCCTTGATTTATCAAAAATGCCATATTCGACAAAAGATCATCTGCATGGCCCTCTCTGACTAAGTCAGTTTTCTAGTTTAGATAATATCTGCAACATAAAACAATTTCATAACATATTTATCATTTCTGATACTGTAATAGTACATGTTATATTTAATGTGCTCATAAACTATTTCCTGTTAATGCACTTTGTTTGGTTAGTTGTCAAATGACTCTAGGGCAGTTATCTCAGAAGTTCTGATGCTAGTAGATTCTTTTGAATAATAATTTTCCATAAAGGTCGCACCGACGGCCATTATAAAAAGTGCTAGCCGTAAGAGTTATACCACTGTTTGAGAGGCCACAATCAGACCTAGAGAATGTACCGGTACGTTGTTCTGTGGCGTTGCAAAAGGGGGAGATAAAAGGAAGAAAAGGTAGAGCTATTCTTCCAGGAAGCAGCTCTAAGGATCTCATCCAACGGGGCGTAATTGAAAAATGCCCAGGGAAGTGAATAGGACTGAGACTGAGCTCATAGGACCTGCGTCTGAGCAGGGGCCCTTCTGGCCGAAAAGAGATAACGGATGCAGGGTATCCGCCATCCGTTTTGGGAGAGATCCTGCTCGTCTTGGAGTCCGGAAGGAAATTCAGTCCCACAAAGATGAAATATTTCGATGGGATGAAATCTGATTTCTCTGGATTCAGTACTAGTTCCAACTGAGACAAGACCTCCGTGCTGTAGCGGAGGTTAAGAAGAAGAGAATGACGAAGCAGTCAATTGTCGGAGTACTGAATCAGAGTGACCCCATTCTGCTGGAGACAGGCCGCTACGACCCCCATGGGTTTGTAGAAATCTCTGGGGGCCGTAATGAGGCCAAAGGGCAATGCCCGGAACTGGTAAACAGTACTGGCAATAGGTGTATGTATGCTGGGTGAGTCGGGAGATGACAATATGCATCCGAGAAATCCATGGAAATGCCCTGTTGGTCCGGTTTGATAGCCAGCCGAATGGAAGCGATGGTCTTCATCTTGAAAGGTTCGACCTTTACGTACTTGTTTAGAGTAGAAAGGTTGATGATCGGTCAAAATGCGCCATTTTTCTTTGGAACGTGAAATAGACGGCTGTAAAAGCCCGCCGAATTCTCGTTCAGTACCTTTTCTACTGCCCTTTTTTGCGAGAAGCGAGGACCCAGAGGATCCGACGACTGATGAATAGGGACCCTGGAAATAGGAGGCTGCCGAACCAGCGGGATATGATAGCCTGCCTTTACAATAGAGAGGGACCAAGGATCCTGTGTGATATTGCGCCATGCTGCGACAGAGTGAAGCAGTCTGGCGTCCACAAGAATGGAAGGTCGGATAGGAGTGGGTGCAGGAAGAGCGAGTTCCTAGAGCTGATGCCTCAAAGGGCCAGAACCCCTAGGGTGGGAGCGGGGCCAGCTCTGGGCCGCCTGCCCCGATATTGGGGCCGGTCTAAGGCGGCTCTTGGCCGAACCCCATTGAACAGGAGAAGATGGCTTGTTCTTAAGACCATGTTTCCCTTGGGGCTTAGAAAGGCCCATAGAAGGTTTGCACATAGCCACGGGGACTTTGGAGATCTTCCCAGGAGAAGGGCAAGATACCGAAGAACTCCTTGGAGAGGTATTGTCCACCTGTTCCTCCCTCTTGATTATGCCTTCGAAAAGAAGCTTCGAGGCAAATGGACCGTCCGCAATTCAACCTTGGAGGTGCCTTGCAGGGAAAAGGCGGGTTAACGGTCCAGCTGGTAGGAAAGGCGCTTGGTAACTTCAGAGGAAGGAGACTCTGAAGCTAGCTCTACTGATAGAGCAGCAGCTAAAGCGTCTATGTTAGAAGCAAATCCCATTTGCTGTCTCTGGTGCAGCTCCAACCGCTTGTGTAGATACGAGGCCTTGGGGATGCCGGCATCCAGCAAGGCGATCCGGTCGAATAGCCCAGGGTGGCTGTTAGAAAAGGCTTGATGCCTTAGAGGTGATGAAGGCGCCATGGATCTCAAAAGTGTTGAGGTCATGGTCCAACCGACTGTCAGCCGAAACAGAAAGAATATAGCCCTTGTGAGTTGGCTTAGGAGGTCTAGTCCATGTGGAAGGCGTAAGGAAGGCGAAAACAGTCATCACACGCCTTATCAAAAGCAAACGATGACGGCTCAGATTCGTCGACGACCGACGACAGAGCCTCCTCTAGGTCCGACGCTCCAGTTGTATCCGACTCCCTGAAAATACGATTGTCCCTAGGAGCCATTATTTAAAGGACTTCCCGTCCCCCCTCAGACTACACCCTGGTGAATGTCGCCGACGGCGGTACCCAGAGAGGAGGGCCCCCCTTACAGAACTGAAGAGTGGACTGTGAGTGGGCAAGGAAGAGGACTGTCGCTCCCTGAGTTGAACTCAACACATGCCCTGACCGGTAAGAAGGCCAGACAGGCTGTTGGGTTGCCCAAGGGGGGGGGGGGGCAAAACCAGGAGGAGCCCAAGCAGGATAGGGGAATGGGGCCACCGAGGGGGTCCGCTGATCTTGCTGGTTCCAGGCAGTGATTGCCGGCTGGCGAGATCGTCCAGCCGGCGACTCTGAAGAGGAAGAACGATATCGATATAATATCCCATTTAAGTTCTGGGCTGGGGGTATAGAGCACAGAAACAGACACAATAGTAGTTTGTTTTCAACTGGGACGATTATGTGCATAGAGAATGTTGTTGTAATTATCATGTGCAAATTTACCGTGACATTCATCTTAAAACCACTTATTGACAAAGTAGTATTTGTTACATTTTGTGGGGTCATTTTACCCCACCAACTTTCTTTGCTATAGTGAAGCAATACTGTGTATCTATGGAACAGAAAATGAATAAATAAATGACCAGACAACATTTATGTGTCATTTGAAACCTTTTAATATGAAAAATGAATAAACATAGCATACTCATTTGCTAAATAATGTCATTTTAACAGTAGTAGTAGTAGTAGTAGTAGTAGTAGTAGTAGTAGTAGTAGTAGTAGTAGTAGTAGTAGAAGTAGTAGAAGTAGTAGTAAAAGTAGTAGTAGTAGTAGTAGTAGTAGTAGTAGTAGTAGTAGTAGTAGTAGAAGTAGTAGTAGAAGAAGTAGTAGTAGTAGTAGTAGTAGTAGTAGTAGTAGTAGTAGTAGTAGTAGTAGAAGTAGTAGTAGAAGAAGTAGTAGTAGTAGTAGTAGTAGTAGTAGTAGTAGTAGTAGTAGTAGTAGTAGTAGTTTATTCGGTACCCTCCATATAAGAAGAGCATAACATACATGTATACATGTATATATACATACACATTGATACATACAGGTTTTCATGAAAGAGTATTTATATATGAAGTTATACAAGCAACGGTAGTAAATTTTGGTCTAAAGGGAGCATTTACTAGAAAAACAGGAAGCATTCTCGAATTGTGCAGTTTTTAGAAATGTGTAGTTTATTTCAAAAGGTGACTTTTACAGAGGTGTGAAAATGGGTTAATATGAAGGAATGAGTTAATAGCATATCTATCCCGACTTATTATTCAGCACTCAAATGTCACAAATGTTTACTTATAACTTAGCAATGACCTAATGCAAACATTCTCCACGGGCGAATTCCTTACACTGCTGTACTTTTACCCTTTACTCCATTAATAATTATGTAAAAATAATGACATCATAAATAGTCATGAGATTGTTTTTGAATGACATATTAACACGAGCAATGTATTTATCATCCGAATAGCAAACAGAGTAGATCCAGATCAGATGACTTCTACAGAATCCCTTTGATCTGGGTCTACTCTGTTTGCAAAGGCGTTAAAGAGCGTATGTGTATGGAGTTAAGGGTTTATACAATGCTCGAGGCCGATTTGTTTATTTTATTTAGGGCAAAATCTTAATGGAAACTAATAATATCCTATGAAAACATGAACCTGCTCGAGCTATAGCATTTCTATATTTGTGTTTCATTCCAGTTGTTTTTGAGACATTATTGATCGGTTGTTCAACTGTTTATGTCTTGATATGACGCCGATACAGTGTCTGATCTGGATCCGAACTGTTTGTGATCACTATCAGCAGAATTAAGGTTTTAATTTTATCCCACTGTTAAATCATTGTGACCAGTCACAATCTGGATCTCGTGCAATTTTTACAACTTCCGATTTGATAAAAGATTGGGAAACACTTTTAACCGAGTGTCAAACAGATTGGACCCTGATGAGATGCCGAGTTACTCGGCGTCTCATCTGGATCAAGCTTTTTAAATGCAAGTGAAGTTGTGGATAGCCGGATAAGGGCTAACCAATGTGTCCCAGTCAAACTAACAAAATTAAAGTCCTTTCACCGAACGGACGTGTTAATAGTGCACACGATGTGATAATAGAGGCCATTCACTAAGCCCAGTTCGTCAATCAAAGGATTAATTCTAGCAATTGTCCATGTTGATAAAGAAATTACCAGAATTCAATAAATTGTAGGATCGACTCTCAACTCTTTTTACCTGTCCACTGACGTATACGGACATGTAGTATATGAAGAACTAAACTTTTCAATTGCACACACAAATAAAAGTTAAAAGTCAAGTACTAGTTAGAGACTTCGTCCACCATTCTCGTTAACTGCTGGGGATAACACCGCTAGATGACGTGAGCGGTGTTAATCTGTTAACCCGGGCTGTGTTTTATTTCCTAAATCATGATTTTGATTATACACACAATCTTAATCACGATTGCTATATGGTATTAAAACAATTTGATATTACATGTTATCAAACATGGCCGCTGAAACGTTCATCACACAAAAGAAAATACTCATTGGGTGTGCCTGACAAATCTTCGAGTTCCAGAGTCGATCAGCTAATATTTTGTCGAACAATTAGACAGCGACAATAACAAAAACTAAAACTAAAAATATGTAAAAAATAGAAATAAAATAATAATAATAAATAGATCTAATAAAATAAAATAAAAATATGTTAAGAACATGTTTTACTTCGAGAGCAAATAGAAATGTACCTGTTACTTCAACTGTTACCACACATAACCATTTCTAGAATTGTTTGAAAGTGTGTCTCCTCTGCTGTTAGTGTAAGTTCCGCCATTTTGATTATAATTAGATTTTAATCGAGGTCAGAACTTGATTAGTCTGATTAGAGAACATGTTCGTGATTCGATAAAAAAACACGACCGGATCACAATCATGATCTGTAATCCTGATTCAGATTTGCGATAATAAAACACACCCCTGGACACCATGATAATTCTTGACGGGGAACCCGTCATAGTTCGAAAAAAGCATTAGGGAGGCAATATATATCAGAGCCTTCAAATAAAGACTGCTACAGGAGCTTTCAGCATTACTTTACCCCACCCAGTCCAAACCAGCTCCTCACCACTCTGTGCATGTGGCTCATAGCAGTTTGTTATAACGAAGCCCTTCGTAGCATTTTATATGTTAACTCTTAGAATCCACCCAGTCCAAACCAGCTCCTCACCACTCTGTGCATGTGGCTCTTAGCAGTTTTTATAACGAAGCCCTTCGTAGCATTTTATATGTTAACTCTTAGAATCCACCCAGTCCAAACCAGCTCCTCACCACTCTGTGCATGTGGCTCTTAGCAGTTTTTATAACGAAGCCCTTCGTAGCATTTTATATGTTAACTCTTAGATTGCTGAAATATTTTGAGAAACTATTGAGAGAATGTCAAAGAATTTGGATCCTGATGAGACGCCGAGTTGCGCCGAGTAACTCGGTATCTGATTGGGATTCAAATTCTTTGCAAATACCAGTCATGTAACGCTTACTCTGCAAATACCAGTCATGTAACGCTTACTCTGCAAATACCAGTCATGTAACGCTTACTCAAATCATTTGCAAATACCAGTCATGTAACGCAAATACCAGTCATGTAACGCTTACTCTGCAAATACCAGTCATGTAACGCCTACTCTGCAAATACCAGTCATGTAACGCTTACTCAAATCCTTTGCAAATACCAGTCATGTAACGCTTACTCAAATTCTTTGCAAATACCAGTCATGTAACGCTTACTCAAATTCTTTGCAAATACCAGCCATGTAACGCTTACTCAAATTCTTTGCAAATACCAGTCATGTAACGAATTTGCAAATACCAGTCATGTAACGCTTACCAAGCCTATGGTAAACCCCTTACTCAATAAACACACCTTTCTTCACATTTGCAAACAGAGTAGACCCAGATCAGACGGCTTCTATAGAAGCCGTCGGATCAGGTCCTGCTCTGTTTGCGTATGGTATAATATAGATATGATACTACAGTTTCTGTGTCATTGTGTTATTATAGCCATTAATCTATTTATTATTGATGACATCATTATTTCTTCTAAGAATATTTATGGAATAAATTGTTAAATGAAGAAGTTAGATTGCAGAAAACTGGCACCTCTAAATGGGTTTAGTAACTTGCTAAAGGGTTTTTTTGACAACAGAAAAGCATAGGGTTCACAAATCTTCTCGAATTCATCCTATAAACTTCAACCGTTAATGCGCGGGAGCCATTTATATATAAGGTATTCACAAACAATGTAGACCCAGATTAAACGGGAATCATGTATATATAAGGCATTTACAAACAATGTAGACCCAGATCAAACGGGAACTATGTATATATAAGGCATTTACAAACAATGTAGACCCAGATTAAACGGGAACCATGTATAATTATATATATAAGGTATTTACAAACAATGTAGACCCATATTAAACGGGAACCATGTATATATAAGGCATTTACAAACAATGTAGACCCAGATTAAACGGGAATCATGTATACATAAGGCATTTACGAACAATGTAGACCCAGATCAAACGGGAACCATGTATATATAAGGCATTTACAAACATTGTAGACCCAGATCAAACGGGAACCATGTGTATATAAGGCATTTACAAACATTGTAGACACAGATCAAACGGCTCCTGGGGGCCCTTGAATCTGCCCAAGTTGTTTATCATAATTATCATTTTCTTCAGTAATAAATTTTGAGAAAAAATAATATTCATATAAGGAGGAGTCAGTTTCAATATTCAGATAAGGAGGAGTCAGTTTCAATATTCAGATAAGGAGGAGTCAGTTTCAATATTCAGATAAGGAGGAGTCAGTTTCAATATTCAGATAAGGAGTCAGTTTCAATATTCAGATATTCAGATAAGGATGAGTCAGTTTCAATATTCAGACAAGGAGAGGACATTACCACAGTAACAACCAGTTTGGATCCTGATGGAAAGACAAAATGATACACAGATGACATGACTGTTTTATTTTATAGTCAAGAGTTAGAACATGGAAGCCGCAAACTGATTTGTTGGTTAGAAAACTGACTAAATGCGATGTGACCACAAAATGAATTACCTCATTCGAGACGACGAGTAAATCGGCATCTCATCAGGATCCAAACTGGTTGTTACTGTGGTAATGTTTTTAAGAAGAAGGAAGAAAAACACGAAACGTATAGCAGGCGACAAATTATGCAAACGACACTATTTGGGAGTTAAGTAAGTTAGTACCAACTACACGAACGTGAACTCAACTTTTATATCATAAATAGGGGTCCAGATAAAATACGTAAAACATTTTCCTTTATTTCTCTACCAAACCCATAGTGTGGCCAATCTTTAGAATATCGAAGAAACGGTTCTAAGGAGTGGTCACAGTATAGGGTTTGTGGAGAACAACCACTGTTAGTATTTCGGTAAGCACATTTATATGTAGCTCTGGACTAACTATGAGCAAGTCAACACAAGTATGTCGTGACCTGGAATAAAGAACACCTACTTCATCGGTTGACAATCAAGAAATACTTATGCCGTGTCCAAAAGATTATGAATATAAAGGTAGACTTCAAGAAATAGTTATATCCTGCTAATAAAGGTAGACAGTCAATAAATAGTTATGTCGTGCTCATGTGATAGATGACAAAGTACCCAGTAATTGTCATGTTGTGCCCTTGAGGTAGACGATAAGATAGCTTTGCCGTGCCCATCAGTAAGACGGCCAAGAAATAGTTATGTTGTGCTCATAAAGGTAGACTTCAAGAAAGTGTTAGATCGTGCCTATTAAGCTAGACAGTCGAGAAATAATTACATCGTTCCCATTAGCTAGACGGTCAAGAAATGGTTATGTCGTGCTTATTAAAGTATGCGGTCATGACAGAGTTATGTCGTGCCTATAAAAGTAGACGGTCAAAAAATGTTATGCCGTGCCTATAAATTTAGACTTTAAAAATAGTAATGCCTCGCCCAAAATGGTAGACGGACAAAAATAATTATATCTCATCAAGGCTGAGGGTCACGAAATGGTTATGCTGTGCTCATAAAGGTAGACGGTCACGAAATGGTTATGTTGTGCTCATAAAGGTAGACGGCCAAGAAATAGTTATGCTGTGCCCATAAAGATAGACGGTCACGAACTGGTTATGTCGTGCTCATAAAGGTAGACGGTCACGAAATGGTTATGTTGTGCCCATAAAGATAGACGATCACGAAATGGTTATGTCGTAGACATGGAAAACATAACAGCAATGCCGTAGACATGGGACATAACTTCAACCTTTATTAGTAAAACATGACATTAAGTTACCAGCCACGTGTCTTAACAGCCCACCTTTACAAATGGACTAATTTTAGGTGGTCGCCGGAGACAGGGTCTGAGGTTATAAATCTTATGAGTCTGAAATTGTTGATTGGTCAGACTTTGAGCAAACTCTAAATCTGATCAATGAGATGCTTGAGAATTATCTCCTAGTCCAGCAGACTGTTTGATATGCTTGATGCCAGGTGTTACTGTATATGTAGCAAGTAAACTACTCACGTGTTACTGTATATGTAGCAAGTAAACTACTCACGTGTTACTGTATATGTAGCAAGTAAACTACTCACTTGTTACTGTATATGTAGCAAGTAAACTACTCACTTGTTACTGTATATGTAGCAAGTAAACTACTCACTTGTTACTGTATATGTAGCAAGTAAACTACTCACGTGTTACTGTATATGTAGCAAGTAAACTACTCACTTGTCTGAGGAGTCCCCCATTAATCGTCTTTAGAAACCTGTACCGTGTTTGACTCAAAAGTGAGCAGTGTTAAACTCTACTAATCCTGCACAAACTTTATCATATTTAGCTTTTCTCTCGAGTACAAAAGCGGGTGAGTTTTTCTTGGATTTCCGGTCTTATCGCAGATAAAACTTCGCATGTACATGAATGGTCGGCAACTACATGGCAGAGCAAATATCTAAATGGGATAGTCCTTCCTCTGATAAAAACTGATATACAATTGAAAAATCTTTTGTTTTTAAACTGTCAACCTGTTTCACCATATTAGCATTGACTCACCTGCTGTGAAAATTAATATCTGTTGAAACTCCGATATGTTGTAGTTTTGACTTTCATTCAAGCTTCTCGGAAACTACTGACTATGTAGCTAACAGCATGGGCACTGGGGAGACGAGTAGCTAACAGAATGGACACTGAGGAGACGAGTAGCTAACAACATGGACACTGAGGAGACGAGTAGCTAACAACATGGACACTGAGGAGACGAGTAGCTAACAACATGGACCCTGAGGAGACGAGTAGCTAACAGAATGGACCCTGAGGAGACGAGTAGCTAACAGAATAGACCTTGAGGAGACGAGTAGCTAACAACATGGACCCTGAGGAGACGAGTAGCTAACAACATGGACACTGAGGAGACGAGTAGCTAACAACATGGACCCTGAGGAGACGAGTAGCTAACAACATGGACCCTGAGGAGACGAGTAGCTAACAGAATGGACCCTGAGGAGACGAGTAGCTAACAGAATAGACCTGAGGAGACGAGTAGCTAACAGAATAGACCCTGAGGAGACGAGTAGCTAACAACATGGACCCTGAGGAGACGAGTAGCTAACAACATGGACACTGAGGAGACGAGTAGCTAACAGAATAGACCATGAGGAGACGAGTAGCTAACAGCATTGACCCTGAGGAGACGAGTAGCTAACAGAATGGACCCTGAGGAGACGAGTAGCTAACAGAATGGACCCTGAGGAGACGAGTAGCTAACAACATGGACACTGAGGAGACGAGTAGCTAACAACATGGACCCTGAGGAGACGAGTAGCTAACAGAATGGACCCTGAGGAGACGAGTAGCTAACAGAATGGACCCTGAGGAGACGAGTAGCTAACAACATGGACACTGAGGAGACGAGTAGCTAACAGAATGGACCCTGAGGAGACGAGTAGCTAACAGCATTGACCCTGAGGAGACGAGTAGCTAACAGAATGGACCCTGAGGAGACGAGTAGCTAACAGAATAGACCTTGAGGAGACGAGTAGCTAACAACATGGACCCTGAGGAGACGAGTAGCTAACAACATGGACACTGAGGAGACGAGTAGCTAACAACATGGACCCTGTGGAGACGAGTAGCTAACAGAATGGACCATGAGGAGATGAGTAGCTAACAACATGGCCACTGAGGAGACTAGTAGCTAAAAGAATGGACCCTGAGGAGACGAGTAGCTAACAACATGGACCCTGAGGAGACGGGTAGCTAACAGCATAGACCCTGAGGAGACGAGTAGCTAACAACATGGACCCTGAGGAGACGAGTAGCTAACAACATGGACCCTGAGGAGACGAATAGCTAACAGAATGGACCCTGAGGAGACGAGTAGCTAACAACATGGACCCTGAGGAGATGAGTAGCTAACAACATGGACACTGAGGATATGAATAGCTAACAACATGGACCCTGGGGAGACGAGTAGCTAACAGAATGAGCCCTGAGGAGACACTTACTTACTCGGCGTATCATCTGCAGCCAATCTATTGCAGATCGCTTTTGACAAGAGGAGGGTAAATTTCTTATTTAGGGTGTATTCTGAATTTAGATATTATACCCCATTTGCCTATTTTATTAACGGTTGTTGTGGTGGTGTGTTTACTCTCTGTAGAGTGGAACAGATACAGATAAAGTTGGACTGAATTCACCATCTAGAAAAGTCTTAGTATGTTCATCTGGTTCCAATATTATGCTGGGCTGGTGGATGATGGGAAACAAACACGCGTGTTTTGAGGAAAAACATTCCGCAGACAACATGTCCCAAAATAAACCAACCCTATTTTCACTTTATGCCTGCCATGCATTATCATCTGAAAACAAATAGCGTCTACTGCAATTTTAATTGATAAATTTTATACCCTTTTCACAAAACAAACAATTTGGATCGTGGTGAGACGTCGAGTTACTCAACGTATCATCTGGACACAAACTGTTTGCAAAGCTGATCATAGATGTATGTATAATGCTAGAAGACTTTTCCTCCTATAAGAACTTATTTCGTCTTGTTTTTAAACTACACGTGTATAATAAAGTAAGTGCTCAGATCATCTGCCGCGATACTCGATATATTTTGTCGCCAATGACGAAATTAAATATCATTTGTGTTAATATATTGTAACGATAATAGCGGTAATATATGGCGACAATAAAGGCGCAATATATGGTTACAATACAGGCGTAATATATAGTTACAATAAAGGCGTAATGTATGGTTACAATAAAGGCGTAATTTATGGTTACAATAAAGGCGTGATATATGGTTACAATAAAGGCGTAATGTATGGTTACAATAAAGGCGTAATGTATGGTTACAATAAAGGCATAATGTATTAGAGGCGTAATATATGGTTACATTAAATGCGTAATGTATGGTTACAATAAAGGCGTAATGTATGGTTACCGCGTTGACCAATAAAGGTTATAATGGTGGATATACGGTAACAATAATAGCGGTAATGTATGGTAACAATAATGACGGTAATATTTGGTTACTATAATGGCGCTAATATGTTGAGACACTAATGGCGTATTGTACGGCAGCATAACGACGGCTATATATGGAAACAATAAAGTAGGTTCATAATATATGGTACCAATAATGGCGTTAATACATGGTAACAATAATGGCGGTTATTATATGGTAACAATAATGGCGGTTTATATATGGTAACAATAATGGAGGTTATATATGGTAACAATAATAGAGCTTATATATGGTAACAATAATGGCGGTTTATATATGGTAACAATAATGGAGGATATATGGTAACAATAATGGAGGTTATATATGGTAACAATAATGGCGGTTTATATATGGTAACAATAATAGAGGTTATATATGGTAACAATAATGGAGGTTATATATGGAAACAATAATGGAGGTTTATATATGGTAACAATAATGGCGGTTTATATATGGTAACAATTATAGAGGTTATATATGGTAACAATAATGGAGGTTTATATATGGTAACAATAATGGAGGTTATATATGGTAACAATAATGGAGGTTATATATGGTAACAATAATGGCTGTTTATATATGGTAACAATAATGGAGGTTATATATGGTAACAATAATAGAGGTTATATATGGTAAGACTAATAGAGGTTATATATGGTAAAAATAATGGCGGTTTATATATGGTAACAATAATGCAGGTTATATATGGTAACAAATATGGTAACAATAATGGATGTTATATATGGTAACAATAATAGAGGTTATATGTGGTAACAATAATAGAGGTTATATATGGTAACAATAATGGCGGTTTATATATGGTAACAGTAATAGAGGTTATATATGGTAACAATAATGGCGGTTATATATGGTAACAATAATAGAGGTTATATATGGTAACAATAATAGAGGTTATATATGGTAACAATAATGGCGGTTTATATATGGCAACAATAATAGAGGTTATATATGGTAACAATAATGGCGGTTATATATGGTAACAATAATGGCGGTTATATATGGTAACAATATTGGAGGTTATACATGTATATAGTAACAAATATGGTAACAATAATGGAGGTTATATATGGTAACAATAATGGAGGTTATATATGGTAACAATAATGATGGAATTATATGACAACAATAATCGCAGTAATGTATGACAACAATAATCGCAGTAATGTATGATTACAATAATCGCAGTAATGTATGACAACAATAATCGCAGTAATGTATGATTACAATAATCGCAGTAATGTATGACAACAATAATCGCAGTAATGTATGATTACAATAATAGCGGTATTATATGATTACAATAATAGCGGTATTATATGACAACAACAATGGCGGTGATTTGTGATGATAATAAAAGCGATAATAACAATGGCGGTAAAATATTATAAACTGTACGGCAGTAAATATATAGTAACAGCAACGGCGGTAATCTATTATAAACTGTACGGCAGTAAATATATAGTAACAGCAACGGCGGTAATCTATTATAAACTGTACGGCAGTAAATATATAGTAACAGCAACGGCGGTAATCTATGGCGATAAAAAGGAGGCAATATATGGCGACAATGCTCGCGGTAATAATTGGTTACAATAACGATGGTATTATATAGTTACAATAATTACGGTAATACATGGCAAATATATGTCTAATATATATATGGCAAATATATGCGCTAATATATGTCGAAAATAATGGCGGACATATATGATAACAATGACTGTGGTAATATGCTGTGACAGTGCAGATATTTCGACAGTACATATACTGCAACATTGCGACAAATTAGACATTGCGACAATACACACATTACGACAATACACACATTACGACAATACACACATTACGACAAAACGGACATTTCGACAATACATACTTTGCGACATTGCGACAATAGAGATATTTCGACAATACATTACCACATTGCGACAATATATACATTACGACAATACAAACACTGATGCAATATATGTGGTAACTAGTTCAAATGAATGATAACTCAGTAGCATTGTATTCAAGATTTATATTTCAGATGTTTTTAATACAACTGTAGTTAATCCATTACTTCATGGATAGCCATACTAGTCCCCGCCAAGTTTGATTATAAATCAATTTTATAATGTATTAGAAATATAGAATAAGGGGACAAAGTTAAAGTGTAAAGTTTAATGGATTAGATTTACTTCCGAGTGGTCAAGCCCACGGCTGACCTTTGGTGTAATGTTTGCAAACAAGATTAGTACACATGTTCTCGAAGCAAAACCTACAAGGCACGGTATGGTTCGTCTGATTATAAAACAGACAAATGACTTAACCTTTCCTTCATATCAACACCTTTTCACGCATTTGCAAACAGAGTAGACCCATATCAGACGGCTCCGACAAGATCCGTCTGATCAGGATCTGCTCTGTTTGCGTATGGAAAATTATAGATCTGTTTCTACAGTTTCTGCCAAAAGTAAAATGTTTCTGTATACAATACATGGTCCATAATAAACACCCAGCTCATGAATAGTCAGGATGAATTGTTTTCTGAGAGGCACGTGGTTTTGATCCTACTGAAATGCCGCGTTCTCGGTGTCTTATCGGGATCCTACTGAAATGCCGAGTTACTCGCTGGCTTATCGGGATTCAGGTGGTGGGCTAAGGGCTAAGTGTTTAAGACTTTGTCGACATAAACAAACAATATCCCTGGGATGGCTCATAATCAAACATTATTCCTCGGATGGTTCATGTCAAAACAGTTTGCAGATAACGGGCAAGACGTGATAACACTTAACCCGGTCCCTCATATATAGAGACGCTTTTTGAAGATTTTGCAAACAGAGTGTAGACCCAGATCACACCGGATCAGACGGCTCCTGTAAGAGTCAGGGATTGCTCTGTTTGCTTATGAAATAACATAAATGTGTTCTACAATCTGTGCTATGGTAAACATTCTCTTGTCTATAATGTCATTATAGATATTCGGCTAATTACTGATGTGCATGATGTCATTATAGATACTTAGATAGTCGGCTAATTACTGATGTGCATGATGTCATTATAGATAGTCGGCTAATTACTGATGTGCATGATGTCATTATAGATAGTCGGCTAATTACTGGTGTGCCTGATGGCATTATTGATAGTCGGCTAATTACTGGTGTGCGTGATATCATTATAGATAGTCGACTAATTACTGATGTGCGTGATGTCATTATAGATAGTCGGCTAATTACTGATGTGCGTGATGTCATTATAAATAGTCGGCTAATTATTGATGTGCATGATGTCATTATATCTGGCATGACTATTCATGAGGGAAAAGGTTAAGCAGTTTATCTTAAGTTCTAGTTTCACAGCTTATGTAATATATGTAATAATAATCATAATAATTATAAAGAATTTATTTAATGAGGGAACATGTTTGGTAATAACCAATCTTCCACGAGGTCCTCAATGTGTGACTTGAAAATCGCCCATACGACATTGCTGTGACATTTAGCTAAATTGGTAGTATTATTCTTTTGATTTTTCGAAGGGTTATATCATATCAACAAGCTTGTATGTTTTTTTCATATATCAAATTACATCTTTACCTGAACATATTCACGCAAGAATAAGCATGAATGACAATAAGATGAAATTTTATAATGACATATAAACACAGAATGTTTTGGCCTCGGCAGAAACAGTAGCCTATCAGATCTGTATTACTGCATGAGCACTATTATGGGTATGGCAGAAACATTGAAGTCATATAATTATATTATTCTTTAAGAGAGCAGATCCTGATCAGACGTCTCCTACAGTGGCCGTCTGATATTGTTCTACTCTGTTTGCAAAAGCGTGACAATGCGTTTATAAGTTCTGGTGTGTATTCTTACATAACTGAGATGAGCTATATCAGTTCTGGTGTGTATTCTTACATAACTGAGAGATGAGCTATATAAGTTCTGGTGTGTATTCTTACATAACTGAGAGATGAGCTATATAAGTTCTGGTGTGTATTCTTACATAACTGAGAGATGAGCTATATAAGTTCTGGTGTGTATTCTTACATAACTGAGAGATGAGCTATATAAGTTCTGGTGTGTATTCTTACATAACTGAGAGATGAGCTATATAAGTTCTGGTGTGTATTCTTACATAACTGAGAGATGAGCTATATAAGTTCTGGTGTGTATTCTTACATAACTGAGAGATGAGCTATATAAGTTCTGGTGTGTATTCTTACATAACTGAGATGAGCTATATAAGTTCTGGTGTGTATTCTTACATAACTGAGATGAGCTATATAAGTTCTGGTGTGTATTCTTACATAACTGAGATGAGCTATATAAGTTCTGGTGTGTATTCTTACATAACTGAGATGAGCTATATCAGTTCTGGTGTGTATTCTTACATAACTGAGATGAGCTATATAAGTTCTGGTGTGTATTCTTACATAACTGAGATGAGCTATATCAGTTCTGGTGTGTATTCTTACATAACTGAGATGAGCTATATCAGTTCTGGTGTGTATTCTTACATAACTGAGATGAGCTATATAAGTTCTGGTGTTTATTCTTACATAACTGAGATGAGCTATATCAGTTCTGGTGTGTATTCTTACATAACTGAGATGAGCTATATAAGTTCTGGTGTGTATTCTTACATAACTGAGATGAGCTATATCAGTTCTGGTGTGTATTCTTACATAACTGAGATGAGCTATATAAGTTCTGGTGTGTATTCTTACATAACTGAGATGAGCTATATCAGTTCTGGTGTGTATTCTTACATAACTGAGATGAGCTATATCAGTTCTGGTGTGTATTCTTACATAACTGAGATGAGCTATATAAGTTCTGGTGTTTATTCTTACATAACTGAGATGAGCTATATCAGTTCTGGTGTGTATTCTTACATAACTGAGAGATGAGCTATATAAGTTCTGGTGTGTATTCTTACATAACTGAGATGAGCTATATAAGTTCTGGTGTGTATTCTTACATAACTGAGAGATGAGCTATATAAGTTCTGGTGTGTATTCTTACATAACTGAGATGAGCTATATAAGTTCTGGTGTGTATTCTTACATAACTGAGAGATGAGCTATATAAGTTCTGGTGTGTATTCTTACATAACTGAGAGATGAGCTATATAAGTTCTGGTGTGTATTCTTACATAACTGAGAGATGAGCTATATAAGTTCTGGTGTGTATTCTTACATAACTGAGATGAGCTATATCAGTTCTGGTGTGTATTCTTACATAACTGAGATGAGCTATATCAGTTCTGGTGTGTATTCTTACATAACTGAGATGAGCTATATAAGTTCTGGTGTTTATTCTTACATAACTGAGATGAGCTATATCAGTTCTGGTGTGTATTCTTACATAACTGAGAGATGAGCTATATAAGTTCTGGTGTGTATTCTTACATAACTGAGATGAGCTATATAAGTTCTGGTGTGTATTCTTACATAACTGAGAGATGAGCTATATAAGTTCTGGTGTGTATTCTTACATAACTGAGATGAGCTATATAAGTTCTGGTGTGTATTCTTACATAACTGAGAGATGAGCTATATAAGTTCTGGTGTGTATTCTTACATAACTGAGATGAGCTATATAAGTTCTGGTGTGTATTCTTACATAACTGAGATGAGCTATAGTGTATTCTTACATAACTGAGAGATGAGCTATATAAGTTCTGGTGTGTATTCTTACATAACTGAGATGAGCTATATAAGTTCTGGTGTGTATTCTTACATAACTGAGATGAGCTATATAAGTTCTGGTGTGTATTCTTACATAACTGAGAGATGAGCTATATAAGTTCTGGTGTGTATTCTTACATAACTGAGAGATGAGCTATATAAGTTCTGGTGTGTATTCTTACATAACTGAGATGAGCTATATAAGTTCTGGTGTTTATTCTTACATAACTGAGATGAGCTATATAAGTTCTGGTGTGTATTCTTACATAACTGAGATGAGCTATATAAGTTCTGGTGTGTATTCTTACATAACTGAGATGAGCTATATAAGTTCTGGTGTGTATTCTTACATAACTGAGAGATGAGCTATATAAGTTCTGGTGTGTATTCTTACATAACTGAGATGAGCTATATAAGTTCTGGTGTTTATTCTTACATAACTGAGATGAGCTATATAAGTTCTGGTGTGTATTCTTACATAACTGAGATGAGCTATATAAGTTCTGGTGTGTATTCTTACATAACTGAGATGAGCTATATAAGTTCTGGTGTGTATTCTTACATAACTGAGAGATGAGCTATATAAGTTCTGGTGTGTATTCTTACATAACTGAGATGAGCTATATAAGTTCTGGTGTGTATTCTTACATAACTGAGAGATGAGCTATATAAGTTCTGGTGTGTATTCTTACATAACTGAGAGATGAGCTATATCAGTTCTGGTGTGTATTCTTACATAACTGAGATGAGCTATATAAGTTCTGGTGTGTATTCTTACATAACTGAGAGATGAGCTATATAAGTTCTGGTGTGTATTCTTACATAACTGAGAGATGAGCTATATAAGTTCTGGTGTGTATTCTTACATAACTGAGATGAGCTATATAAGTTCTGGTGTGTATTCTTACATAACTGAGATGAGCTATATAAGTTCTGGTGTGTATTCTTACATAACTGAGAGATGAGCTATATAAGTTCTGGTGTGTATTCTTACATAACTGAGATGAGCTATATCAGTTCTGGTGTGTATTCTTACATAACTGAGATGAGCTATATAAGTTCTGGTGTGTATTCTTACATAACTGAGATGAGCTATATAAGTTCTGGTGTGTATTCTTACATAACTGAGATGAGCTATATAAGTTCTGGTGTGTATTCTTACATAACTGAGATGAGCTATATAAGTTCTGGTGTGTATTCTTACATAACTGAGATGAGCTATATAAGTTCTGGTGTGTATTCTTACATAACTGAGATGAGCTATATAAGTTCTGGTGTGTATTCTTACATAACTGAGATGAGCTATATAAGTTCTGGTGTGTATTCTTACATAACTGAGAGATGAGCTATATAAGTTCTGGTGTGTATTCTTACATAACTGAGATGAGCTATATAAGTTCTGGTGTGTATTCTTACATAACTGAGAGATGAGCTATATAAGTTCTGGTGTGTATTCTTACATAACTGAGAGATGAGCTATATAAGTTCTGGTGTGTATTCTTACATAACTGAGAGATGAGCTATATAAGTTCTGGTGTGTATTCTTACATAACTGAGAGATGAGCTATATAAGTTCTGGTGTGTATTCTTACATAACTGAGAGATGAGCTATATAAGTTCTGGTGTGTATTCTTACATAACTGAGAGATGAGCTATATAAGTTCTGGTGTGTATTCTTACATAACTGAGAGATGAGCTATATAAGTTCTGGTGTGTATTCTTACATAACTGAGATGAGCTATATAAGTTCTGGTGTGTATTCTTACATAACTGAGATGAGCTATATAAGTTCTGGTGTGTATTCTTACATAACTGAGAGATGAGCTATATAAGTTCTGGTGTGTATTCTTACATAACTGAGAGATGAGCTATATAAGTTCTGGTGTGTATTCTTACATAACTGAGAGATGAGCTATATAAGTTCTGGTGTGTATTCTTACATAACTGAGATGAGCTATATAAGTTCTGGTGTGTATTCTTACATAACTGAGATGAGCTATATAAGTTCTGGTGTGTATTCTTACATAACTGAGATGAGCTATATAAGTTCTGGTGTGTATTCTTACATAACTGAGATGAGCTATATAAGTTCTGGTGTGTATTCTTACATAACTGAGATGAGCTATATAAGTTCTGGTGTGTATTCTTACATAACTGAGATGAGCTATATAAGTTCTGGTGTGTATTCTTACATAACTGAGATGAGCTATATAAGTTCTGGTGTGTATTCTTACATAACTGAGATGAGCTATATAAGTTCTGGTGTGTATTCTTACATAACTGAGATGAGCTATATAAGTTCTGGTGTGTATTCTTACATAACTGAGATGAGCTATATAAGTTCTGGTGTGTATTCTTACATAACTGAGATGAGCTATATAAGTTCTGGTGTGTATTCTTACATAACTGAGATGAGCTATATAAGTTCTGGTGTGTATTCTTACATAACTGAGATGAGCTATATAAGTTCTGGTGTGTATTCTTACATAACTGAGATGAGCTATATAAGTTCTGGTGTGTATTCTTACATAACTGAGATGAGCTATATAAGTTCTGGTGTGTATTCTTACATAACTGAGAGATGAGCTATATAAGTTCTGGTGTGTATTCTTACATAACTGAGATGAGCTATATAAGTTCTGGTGTGTATTCTTACATAACTGAGATGAGCTATATAAGTTCTGGTGTGTATTCTTACATAACTGAGATGAGCTATATAAGTTCTGGTGTGTATTCTTACATAACTGAGAGATGAGCTATATAAGTTCTGGTGTGTATTCTTACATAACTGAGAGATGAGCTATATAAGTTCTGGTGTGTATTCTTACATAACTGAGATGAGCTATATAAGTTCTGGTGTGTATTCTTACATAACTGAGAGATGAGCTATATAAGTTCTGGTGTGTATTCTTACATAACTGAGATGAGCTATATAAGTTCTGGTGTGTATTCTTACATAACTGAGAGATGAGCTATATAAGTTCTGGTGTGTATTCTTACATAACTGAGAGATGAGCTATATAAGTTCTGGTGTGTATTCTTACATAACTGAGAGATGAGCTATATAAGTTCTGGTGTGTATTCTTACATAACTGAGAGATGAGCTATATAAGTTCTGGTGTGTATTCTTACATAACTGAGAGATGAGCTATATAAGTTCTGGTGTGTATTCTTACATAACTGAGAGATGAGCTATATAAGTTCTGGTGTGTATTCTTACATAACTGAGAGATGAGCTATATAAGTTCTGGTGTGTATTCTTACATAACTGAGAGATGAGCTATATAAGTTCTGGTGTGTATTCTTACATAACTGAGAGATGAGCTATATAAGTTCTGGTGTGTATTCTTACATAACTGAGATGAGCTATATCAGTTCTGGTGTGTATTCTTACATAACTGAGATGAGCTATATAAGTTCTGGTGTGTATTCTTACATAACTGAGATGAGCTATATAAGTTCTGGTGTGTATTCTTACATAACTGAGATGAGCTATATCATTTAACCCTTTCCCTCATATAAACGTGTTTTCACGCATTTGCAAACAGAGTAGACCCAGATCAGACGGCTCCTAATCTAATCTGTTTGCTAATAGAATTTGCACTGAATGTATCATGTCATAACCCCATAGCTGTTTTTAACACTGTCCCCGACCTCCCTGTTATTGCCAGTAATTGACAGTAGGGAGTATCAATGTAGAAGTAGATGTGTGCAGAACATATGTCATGTCTGCCATCGTAATGTATAAGTGTGCAGAACTTATGTGATATATGTCAGTGTAATGTATAAGTGTGCAGAACTTAGGTGGTACCTGCCGCTATAGTGTATAAGTGTGCAGAACATATATCATATTATGTGCCATTACAAGTGTATAGTATGGGTCCACTCTGATTGCAAATACGCAGAAAGGCGTGTACGTATAATGTAAAGGGTTATTTAGCTGAGGTTTTATAATGTCACTTGAACAGATGTTTTGGGCTTCAGCAGAAACAGGTCAAAATTACTAAAGTTGAGGTTGAATAAATAAATTGAAAATTTAAGTAAAGTTCATCATTTTTTTTTAAAAAAATCTATCTATCTATCTATATCTATCTATCTATCGATCTATCTATCTATCTATCTATCTATCCATCTATCTATCTATCCTGATGTTTTTTCATTTTGTTTTCTTCCTTTCTTTCATCCCAACACCCCTCTCTTCCATATACCACGGGTACACTAACGCAGTATCGTTCTATATTAACACTTTTTCGTTTAACATAAATTCCAGTCCTGCATTATTAAACCAGGGTACCTGTACGACCGCCCTATGTATAGGCTTTAACACCACCCAGAGTCAATATCTATGATCGACCAACATAACAGTTTCTTAAGCAAATGTGTATTTGAAAGAACCGGGGAAATACATGGTGGACGTTATGCATGCGGTTTAAATCTACTTATGGTGGTGTGTTAAACGGAATATCCATACAGACATGTAAGTATGGATCAACAGTTCAATAAGAAGGATTTGAGTTTGTTTATTAATCTAAATCAAAGCGTATGCTTGACGAATTTTGCTAAATGGCTATACATGTCTATACTGTAGCTGTTTGGTTATTTCGTGTTAGTGTTTTGTTGTTTTTGTTTTCGCGGTGGTAGAAATTGGCTGTTTGTTTAATTTATGTATTTACGTTTTAAGTTAAGTTGTCGCCTGCTTGTCTCTGTTTCTTCTCTGTATTTCTTTTTATTTGTCTGCCCCTGTCTCAAAGTTGTATTTTTTCCTGTACGTTTCTGTCTCACAAGTGTTAAGTGTACATGCTGCTTCAGTGTTGTGTAACTTTGCTATTTCGTATTCTTCTTCAACTCTTTATTCCGTGACTAGTCACGCCAGATACCTTCCATTATGGATATCAATGATATTTATTTATATTTATATTGCCATATTTAAATTAAGTGAATAAATTGCTATATGACAAAAGCAATATTTCAATATCAATAAATACAGTAGAGTCTGTCTTAAGCGGCCATTCATTTATTGAACATAGGAGACTTAAAAAAGCAGGTTGTTGCTTAACGCAGGTCAAAAGTAATGAAAGCAGCTCATATAGGAGATTTCTGTATTACTTTTGTCTTGCATTAAGCTACCACTCGCCTGCCTTACAGGCCCATAATTTGGCCTGTTTTTGATGGCCGCTTAAGACTGGGTCTACTGTATTAATAAATAACAGTACAGAATCAGATCACAAATGCTCCACAAGCAAATAGAGCATACCCCTCATACCGGGGCCGTGCGATCTTGGTCTGCTCTGTTAGCAAATGTGTAAAAGGCGTCTGTATGAAGTAAAGGATTAACTTTAAATGGGAACTTATTGAATTACGTCGCAGCTATCCACCGTCTTGATGTCCACCAATTCTACATGTTTCTTCTGTGTGTGTGTTGGGGTGATGATGGTGGAAAGGCAGTCATAGGGGCAGTAATCGTTGTTAAATCATCTCTCTGTGCGCTGGGGTGAGGATGGTGGAGAGGCAGTCATCTCTGTGTGTTGGGGTGGTGATAGGGGAGGGGCTGTTATCATTGTTAAATCCTCTCTGTGTGTTGGGGTGATGAAATAGAAATACGCTATAATTAAAGTCATATAACTGGTCTATTAAGCATTGCCCCGGTCAGCTAGCATGAATGGATATCGTGTATTCACAATTTCTTCAAATAATATTTTTCTAAAAATCTCTACAACTTGATATTGATATCGGCGAAAGTAATTACTTTTCGTTTAAAAACTATCCTATATAGTGTTAAGAGTTACAGCCGAATATATCCGAATCGGTTGCAGGGGACAGTATACTCGAGTTCGCTTGGGTAACCGTTTCTTAGCATTGGCTGGGTTCCAGGCTATGGACTATGAAACACTATCCTCTGCTACTTGTTCCAGTTGTTCTTGGCTTCAACGCTTGAAGTCACAAACTGGATAATTATGAGACACCGAGTAATCCAGCATGTCATTAGGATCAAAACACTTCCAAACACCGAGTAATCCGGCATGTCATTAGGATCAAAACACTTCCAAACTCGTTATGAGACACCGAGTAATCCGGCATGTCATTACGATCAAAACATTTCCAAACTCATTCGTCAAACGTTTGATTGAATCGAAAGTCGGCGAAACGTTCAGAAACGTTAAGCACATCCGGGTGGAGCAGACAGTATTTTTAACATGAGGGTGGAGCAGACAGTATTTTTAACATGAGGGTGGAGCAGACAGTATTTTTAACATCAGGGTGGAGCAGACAGTATTTTTAACATGAGGGTGGAGCAGACAGTATTTTTAACATGAGGGTGGAGCAGACAGTATTTTTAACATGAGGGTGGAGCAGACAGTATTTTTAACATCAGGGTGGAGCAGACAGTATTTTTAACATCAGGGTGGAGCAGACAGTATTTTTAACATCAGGGTGGAGCAGACAGTATTTTTAACATCAGGGTGGAGCAGACAGTATTTTTAACATGATGATAGAAATCTATTCTTTTCAAACTCTTCATTTGTACCTAACAATGGCACAAGGACAAAAGACATAGAGCTCTATGTTCATCTATCTTTGTACGCTAGTTGGCGACTCCACAGTAACCTGTGCACAATATTTTGCTTCCGGGTAGAATGCACCCATATTAATAATCATTTACTCAATCCATGTAATCATGAATGTTCATATAACAAAAATGACAACTTGAATATTGATTAGATTCAGTTTTAAAATGGCACGTGACAGACGACTTGTTTGTCATGACAGAAACTGCAGAATAAGATTTACATTAAAAACCTGTCTTACGCGACCATTCATTTATTGAACATGGGAGTCTTAAAAAGCAGATGGCTGCTTAATAGAGGGCCATAGTAATACAGGAAGCTCGTATATTACATGTATGTATACGTACATTAAGCCATTGACTGTCTTACAGACCCATAATTATACCGCTAAAGACAGGTTCTACAGTATACCATTCCATAAAGCAAACAGAGCGCCCTCTAGGAGCCGTCTGCACAGAGCGCCCTCTAGGAGCCGTCTGCACAGAGCAGACCTCTAGGAGCCGTCTGCACAGAGCGCCCTCTAGGAGCCGTCTGCACAGAGCAGACCTCTAGGAGCCGTCTGCACAGAGCGCCCTCTAGGAGCCGTCTGCACAGAGCAGACCTCTAGGAGCCGTCTGCACAGAGCGCCCTCTAGGAGCCGTCTGCACAGAGCAGACCTCTAGGAGCCGTCTGCACAGAGCGCCCTCTAGGAGCCGTCTGCACAGAGCAGACCTCTAGGAGCCGTCTGCACAGAGCAGACCTCTAGGAGCCGTCTGCACAGAGCAGACCTCTAGGAGCCGTCTGCACAGAGCAGACCTCTAGGAGCCGTCTGCTCTTGGGTTTCTCTATTTAAAAAGGCATATAAAGGCGTATTTGTTGAGTAAATGGTTAACTCAATACACGTGCTGACTTGGTTTGGCACACACCCAGAATTTGTTTGACATAATGGTTTTTTTAGGGAAAATAAACTTTAAAAAGGTTAACTTCGACAAACAAAACGGACGAAACTTTCTTCATATATGTCTGTTATTGACCGTGATAAGAGTCACTCATTGTATATTTTTAGATATCATTCTTACATGTGCGTGCATAGGATTTCCATCAGTATGTTTCAAGAAAACCTTTTACATCATGTATAGTAATTAGATGTACGTGTATTTCTATAAGTGCACATGAACCAATGAATGGTTGTCATGACAGAAACTGTAGAATCAAATCTACGGTTGAACTTCAAGGGGCCATACAAATAATACATTTTAGAACAATTCTGTATTATAAATTTTGGAAGGATCAAACTTGAAGTTCGAGTTATCCGATTTTAAGATTTCGAAGAACAACTGTACATTATTACAAATACAGACTGAGCAGACCCAGATCAGTCGGCTACTACATGAGGAAGCCATTTGATCTGGGTCTACTCTGTTTGCCAAAGGCGTATTTATGGAGCAAATGGTTAAACGGGCTTATTTTACATATGCGTGCTACTACCAAACATTTTACACCATTCTGCCAGAGTTAACAGTACTACTATTTGCACGCTGTTCGGATCCAGATGAAACACCGTGTAACTCGACGTCTCATTAATATCCCAACCGCTTGACATTCTCATTGTGTTTTGCTTAACCCTATTCTCCATAAATATGCCTTTCTACGACTTTGCAAACAGAGTAGACCTAGTAGGAGCCGTCTGATCTGCTCTATTTGCATACTATTTGATATAATAAAGATATGATTCTACAGTTCCTGTTATGGCAAAATATTCCTGTATTCATATGCCATGATAAGGAATAATTTAATTAGTATTCATGACGTCATTTCTTACATGAATATACATAGATCCATTAAAAAAGAATTCGAATAAATATCTATTTTCAACATTTAACCAGATTATAAGTTTGAAATGGTAGATATAGGAAACAGTGTAATCGTTTTGCTCAATACCCTCGATGTGTTCTCTATGATGACATATTGCTGTAACCAGAAAACACATTAACCCATGAACCCTGTAGTTTAAAACGAACAGTTCCAGATTCAACAAAGTCCAGTCAGTTTTTACTATTTAGGGTATATTTTAACAATCTATTGCAAAGTGACAAACAGTACAGACCCTGATCAGAGGGATTCTTTAGAAGCCCTCTGACCAGAATCTACACGGCTTGTATTTAAACATGTTAATCACCTGAGTTTCATGGAAAGTAATGTACATTCATTGTTAATGCGGGACTTATTGTGAAAGCTAAGTGTTTTACCCTTTGGGCGCCAAATAAATTTCGCATGCTAAAATTACCGTCTACTTCCGCTTTTAGGGTGGAATTTTCTTTGATTTCTGATCAAAACCGTATCAATGGTGTCAGTCATTTCTGATAAGACGCCGAGATTCTCATCTGGATCTAAGCTGTTTGCACAGATTCGCCTCCGACAGCGAAAGAGTTAATTAGTGACAGAAATACACCACAAAAGTACCTGACTTAATGTATAATGTTATGGGTAGTGACAGAAATACACCACCATAGTACAGACACAATGCATAATGATCTGGGTAGTGAAAGAAATGCGCCATAGTACAAAAACACTGTATAATGACCTGAGTAGTGACAGAAATACGCCACCATAGTACAGCCACAATGTATAATGATCTGGGTAGTGACAGAAATACGCCACCATAGTACAGACTCAATGTATAATGATCTGGATAGTGACAGAAATACGCCACCATAGTACAGGACTGCAATGTATAATGATCCTGGTGGTGACATAAATGCGCCACCATAGTACACGCACAATGTATAATGATATGGGTAGTGACAGAAATACGCCACCATAGTACAGACACAATGTATAATGATCTGGGTAGTGACAGAAATACGCCACCATAGTACAGACTCGGTGTATAATGATCTGGATAGTGACAGAAATACGCCACCATAGTACAGGACTGCAATGTATAATGATCTTGGTAGTGACAGAAAAACACCACCATAGTACAGGAGCGCAATGTATAATGATCTGGGTAGTGACAGAAATACACCACCATAGTACAGGACCGCAATTTTAATAATGATATGCCATAATGGGTAGTGATAGAAATACACTACCATAGAACGGGGCCACAATGTATAATGATCTGAGTAATGAAATAAATACACCACCATTGTAGAGACACAATATATAATGAGCTGGGAAGTGACAGAAATACGTCACTATAGTACGGGACCACAATGTATAATGATCCGGGAAGTGGCAGAAATATGTCACCATAGTACACCAAACAATGCATTCGGATATCTCCCATTATAAATGCGATACACTTGTTAGATTTTGGTTATTGTTAAGTGGTGGCACAGATACATAATGTTCTGGGTAGTGACAGAAATACGCCACCATGGTACAGACACAATGTATAATGATCTGGGTAGTGACAGAAATGCGCCAACATAGTACAAACACAATGTAAAATAATCTGGGTAGTGACAGAAATACGCCACCATAGTACAGACACAATGTAAAATGATCTGGGTAGTGACAGAAATACGCCGCCATAGTACAGACACAATGTATCATGGTCTGGATAGTGACAGAAATACGCCACCATAGTACATGACTGCAATGTATAATGATCCTGGTGGTGACAGAAATGCGCCACCATAGTACACGCACACTGTATAATGATCTGGGTAGTGACAGAAATACGCCGCCATAGTACAGACACAATGTACATGTATAATGATCTGGGTAGTGACAGAAATACGCCACCATAGTACAGATACAATGTATAATGATGCGATACACTTGTTAGATTTTGGTTATTATTAAATGATGGCACAAATAACACTTTATATTTATATGTTTCCAGGTGGAACTTGCTGACCGTAATAAACTGGAAGAGCCTTGTAGGCTCGGTGGACGATGACTGGGTGGACCGAATGAGCCATAAGTGGACTGTAACTCTTCTACTGCTTAGCGCAATGTTTGTATCCACGGGCCAGTATATAGGCCATCCAATACAGTGTTGGTGCCCGGCAGAATTCAAAAGTAAGTTTTTTTTAAGTTTTCAGGAAACCTTGCATTCCGTTTTCAGTACAAAAACTCTATACGATAGCCATTAAAACAACTCTATTTCTTGGTTTATAGGTCCGTCGTTAGGCGGGGCGTACGATTTTCTGATACTGTCCGTCCGTCCGCCCCTCCGTATGTGTGTCGGTCCGAGGTAATAGTTTTTCAGACTTAATCTGTCGTGATTTGAGTTATTTAACTGACCGATGGTATATGGCTTTGTTTCGATGTCCGACTTTTGTCACAGTTTAACCTATTTTTCAGGAGTTGTGACACTTGTTAAACATTACTTTCCTGACTTTGTTGTCTTTACGCTGATATTTAGACAGGCATTTGATGTATGGCTGTTGTCTTTACGCTGATATTTAGACAGGCATTTGATGTATGGCTTTGTTGTCTTTACGCTGATATTTAGACAGGCATTTGATGTATGGCTTTGTTGTCTTTACGCTGATATTTAGACAGGCATTAGATGTATGGCTTTGTTGTCTTTGCGCTGATGTTTAGACAGGTATTTGATGTATGGCTGTGTTGTCTTTACGCTGATATTTAGACAGGCATTTGATGTATGGCTTTGTTGTCTTTACGCTGATATTTAGACATGCATTTGATGTATGACTTTGGAAGTAATACAAATCGAGTTTGTTTTTTGTTGCATTTGACCAATCTTTCCCTTGAGCTCTGGTCCTTTATTAAAAAATGATTTTAAGGTAATACAGTAGAACCTGTCTTAAATGGTCACCAAAAAGAGGACTAACTATGGGTCTGTAAGACAGATTGTAGCTAAATACAGGTCAAAGTGCATTCTGCATTACTTTTGTCCTGTATTAAGCAACCAGCTGTTTTTGAGACATCTGCGTTCAATAAATGAATTGCCGCTTAGGGCAGGTTCTGCTGTACAAATCAAATTTGACTTCGATTGTGTTTGACTCCCATCTTCAAGCGTTATAAATAGCCCTAAAGGGCTACAAAGTTGGATGCCCGTCTGAAGTTTTGCAGATTTTTTTATCATACCTGGAGATAACAAACTAGATTTTTGTGTTGGACTTTGATTTCACAGGTTTGTTTCTTATTTGTCGCATATTGACACACGGCACTGTAGATAACGTGCGTACTGATCTATCATAATTTCTTATCTCTCAGCCAGACCCTGTCTCTCAGCCAGACCCTATCTCTCAGCCAGACCCTATCTCTCAGCCAGACCCTATCTCTCAGCCAGACTCTATCTTGCTGCTATTAGAATCAGCTCGGAGTGGCATGAATTATAATGAGTACCAGCAAAATAGGATTTGGCAGGGAAATAAAAAAAAAACCATTGTACTAAAATACAGTATACAATACTATAGTCAAACAACTAGGTCTGACGGGTCACGGGTTCGCCGGGTCCAATTTTTAAGGGAGATCAGCATTTCGGATATCCACGTGCCATTTATAAAAGAAAATGTTTAGTTATAGGTATAAAGAATAAGCGCATTAGTTATCGGAAATATAGCGTAGTGGATAAGACGTAGGACCATAAAGAAGTATATGATCGGCGAACATTTTATTAGGCGAAGGTTCAAGTCTCGCATCAACCTAAAATATTTTTTTTACTAAAAATATTAAGGAAAGTCCCCTTAAGAGCATTAGTTTTGTCGTGCATTAAGAAGCCACTTGTACAAGACATTTGCTAAAACTTATATTGATATTCATATTTTAGCATCGATTTATTATTGAAAATATGGCTAATATAGGACTCGAACTCAAACAAAGGCACCCTTCCCTAACATAGACGACCATGTGCATAAATGGCCATTACAATTATAAAATATGACATAAAATAATACTCTACTATTCGTTTAAAATTCGAACCCACGCTCAATAAAAAAAACTACTCTCGCAATGTCTTCTGCGTACCTAGACTTTACCCACTGCGCTAAACTGTTGACAACAATTTCGCCTGCAATTTTATCTTATATACATGTACTAAACTCATCTGATTAAGAAATGGTCCGAAAACATGCGGAATGCTGATCTCCCTAAGAAATGGATTCGGCTGACCTTTGACACGTCAGACCTAGTTGTTTGACTATAGTCTTTTTAGGAACTATATTTTCTAAAAACACCTATTATCTACAGGTGTGACCTACTTCTTCAGGAGTTATGTCCCTTTGTTAAATGTTAGTTTTCTGTACTTGTTTCTGTCGTGCTTGAATGTATTGAACCAAACCGTTGTGTATGACATACTTATGATGTAATACACTTGTTCAGGTTTAACTTATTCTGCTTTTGAACCTTTGTTTACATGAATTACGGCCAGTTCACGAGCGTACATTGTACCATTTGCTATACTAGGCACATATAACATGTCGTAGCGTTACGTAGGATGAACGTTTTCTTCATAATTTTCGTTCTTAACCAATTACTCCATGAATATTCAGGTATGAAATAATGACATCGTGAATATGCATTACAATAATTCTTATAATAGCACATGGACACAGGAAGGTATGACCATTAAAGAAACCATAAAATCATAATATATATATATAATATTATAAACAATCAGAGCAGATCCTGATCAGATGGCTCTTAAAAAAACAATCTGGTCTTGGTCTACTCTGTTTGCAAAGGCGCAGACAGGTGTATTTATGGAGTAAAGGGTTAAGCAGACATCTGCTTTTAACCCTATTTCATATTAATAAAAGAAATAATGACATCATTAATATTTATCAAAATCTCAACATCAATGTATGCAATGCAAATGCATGTATTTCACCTTTGCAGAACTGTAGAATTGGATCTATATTATTCCATAAGCAAGCAGAGCAGACCGTTAAGGAGCAACCTGGTCTGGGTCTACTCTGTTTGCAAATGCGTGATATGTGTATTTATGGAGTACAGGTATGAACTAGTCTAACACGTAATATATGAAGAACGAGTATTTATGGAGTACGATCATTGTTATGATGTATTTATGGAGTAAAATCATTGTTATGACGTATTTATGGAGTACGATCATTTTTATGACGTATTTATGAAGTACGATCTTTGTTACGACGTATTTATGGAGTAAAATCATTGTTATGGCGTATTTATGGAGTACGATCATTTTTATGACGTATTTATGGAGTACGGTCATTGTTATGACGTATTTATGGAGTAAAATCATTGTTATGACATATTTATGGAGTACGATCATTGTTATGACGTATTTATGGGTATTTATGGAGTAAAATCATTGTTATGACGTATTTATGGAGTACGGTCATTGTTATGACGTATTTATGGAGTACTATCATTGTTATGACATATTTATGGAGTTCGATCATTGTTTTACAACTATTAAACGACGGCTGTAAAGAGACTCCTCTGTTATCCTATCACATGACACTGGAGCCAACCCCACCCCCTCCATTCTGTCCTATCACATGACATCGGAGCCATCATCCCCTCCATTCTGTCCTATCACATGACATTGGAGCCATCATCCCCTCCATTATGTCCTATCACATGACATTGGAGCCATCATCCCCTCCATTCTGTCCTATCACATGACATTGGAGCTACCCCATCCATTATGTCCTAAAGCTACACAATTCTTAATTTTCAATGAAAGTGGTCAATTTCGTCTCTAGCTTAATCTAATCGAAATGGTGTCCATTGACAATGAACAATATTTGGGGTATTTTCATATTATATCAACTACATACATGCATGAACAGACCTTGAGCATTCATTCTAGTAATGGCGGAATGGGACAATAACAGGTTTATATGTGCTGCAGCTGCGACACTTGAAGGTTATATTGTAAATGAAAAAACTGAAGGTCTTTACGAATGCATTCAGACGTAGATCGGTCGTGTAATTCGGTTAGTATTAAACACTCTGCTTTCTATTTTACAAATAGTCTGGATCCAATTGAGACTTCGAGTAACTCGTCGTCTCATCAGGATCCAAACTGTTTGATGCTGTGATTATTGTTTCTTGAAAGAAAATGGAAGAAAATTACAAAATAAGAATTGAAGCAGACGACGAATGTTGCAGACGACATAACGCGGAAGGGAAATGTGTGTAATAGTGCATGACAAATGTAGGGAAGGTGGGAGAGAGGGGAAGTGGTGTCTACGTAACCAGATGGGCATAACATGCAACCTACTTCACCTCGATACTTCGCCTTAATTATTCCCCTCGGCACATCACCTCTATACTTCACTTCTATACTTCATCTCGGTATTTCACCTCGATTCTTAACTTGGGTACCTCACCTCTATACTTCACCTCACTACCTTACCTCTAGACTTTACCTCGGTACCTCACCTCTATATTTCACCTCGGTAGCTCACCTCTATACTTCACCTCACCTCTGTACCTCATCCCTATACTTCACCTCACTACCTTACCTTTAGACTTTACCTCGGTACCTCAGCTCTATACTTCACCTCGGTAGTTCACATCTATACCTCAATCCGGTACCTCGTCTCTATACTTCACCTCGATATATCACCTTTATACCTCAACTCGGTACCTCACCTTTATATTTCTACTGGGTATTACATCATGGTAATTCACCTCGATACTTTTCCTCGATGCCTCACCTCATATCAATACTTCACATCGACACTTCATCTAGATAGTCGGATACTTCACCTCGACACTTCATCTCAATACTTCACCATGGTATTTCATCTCGGTACTTCACCTCGATTCTTCAGCTCCATACTTATCATCGACACTTCACCTCGACACTTCATCTCGATACTTCACCGTAGTACTTCACCTCGATTCTTCAGCTTCATACATCACGGTACTTCACCTCGATTCTTCACCATGGTATGGTACTTCACCTCGATTCTTCAGCTCGTTACTTCACCATGGTACTTCACCTCGGTACTTCATCTCGGGACATCGCCTTGATTCTTCAGCTTCATACATCACCTCGGCACTTTATCTCGATACTTCACCATATTATTTCACCTCGATACTTCACCTCGACACTTCCCCTCGGAACTTCACATCGGTACCTCACTTCGATGCTATACTTCTCATGGTCCGTTCTTGATTAACTCTTATCGCGCTGGTAAAACAATATGTCTACTAAAATTTGGATCTAGGGCAATTTTAAAGACTTCTAATTCGATCAAGTTTTAGAGACACAAACTCCTGACACAAACTTTTGAGAAACTTTTGGCCAACTATCAAACAGCTTGGATCCTGATGAGACACCAAACTGTTTATAAATGCGACTGATTTGGCGGTTAGCGAGATAAGAGTGAAGAGGTAAACTCTCCTCGAACATTTAAGAATGTCTAACAATGCACACCCGTCCATGAGTGCTCTGATCTGAGTCAACACTGTTTGCAAATGTCAGTTGCTTGATTTTCACACCTCGTACAACCTTTGATATCAGTTTGGATCACGTAGAGACTCGCGGTGTCTCACTGGTTGACACTCTGATCGCGTAGAGACTCGCGCTGTCTCACTGGTTGACACTCTGGTCACGTAGAGACTCGCGCTGTCTCACTGGTTGACACTCTGGTCACGCAGAGACTCGCGCTGTCTCACTGGTTGACACTCTGGTCACGTAGAGACTCGCAGTGTCTCACTGGTTGACACTCTGGTCACGTAGAGACTCGCGGTGTCTCACTGGTTGACACTCTGATCACGTAGAGACTCGCGCTGTCTCACTGGTTGACACTCTGCTCACGTAGAGACTCGCGCTGTCTCACTGGTTGACACTCTGCTCACGTAGAGACTCGCGCTGTCTCACTGGTTGACAATCTGGTCACGTAGAGACTCGCGCTGTCTCACTGGTTGACACTCTGATCACGTAGAGACTCGCGGTGTCTCACTGGTTGACACTCTGATCACGTAGAGACTCGCGCTGTCTCACTGGTTGACACTCTGATCAGGTTGTTTTGAAAAGAAATGGATTAAGTGCTTTCATGCTAACCGCCACCTGAATAACATTTACCAACAGTTTGGATCCAGATGAGAAGTGGAGTGATCGAGTAACTCGGGTGTCTCAACATTATCAGACTGTTTGACACTTCAGTAGTCAGTAGTTTCTACAAAAGCTTGAACGAATCGGAAGTTAGTAAACTTTTCAGTTGATCAGACATTCAGCAGACATTTTTTTGAACATGAAAAGGGTTAAAACCACGGAGTACGCAGTATAGTTTGGCAAAAGCCGCTTTATAAATAACCATACACCTAATCAATAGTAAACCTTAGTCCTTTCTGAAAAACTAAGGTTCACTCGAGTTTGGCTCCAGTACAACTTTAATTACATGTACTTCTTATTTCATGAAGCTTTTGAGAGGTTGTTGAGCGAGTATCAAACAGCGTGGACCCTGATGAGAGACCCAGTCACTCAATGGCTCATCTGGATCTAAGCTGTTTGGAGATTGGAGTTAAGTTGCGGATAGCGGGATACAGGTTAATTCAATAAATGACATCATGAATATTTATTAGCTGACATCATGAATATTTATTAGCTGATTTGTTTATAATGGAATACGAACACAGAATAGTTTTCTTATGACAGAAGCCGTAGAATAAGATGTGCAGTATTCCATAGCGAACAGGGCAGACCCTGATCAGACAGTTCCTGCAGTTTTCTAATGACAGAAGCCGTAGAATTAGATGTGTAGTATTCCTTAAGCGAACAGGGCAGACCCTGATCAGACAGTTCCTGCAGTTTTCTAATGGCAGAAGCCGTGGAATAAAAGCTGTAGTATTCCTTAAGCGAACAGGACAGACCCTGATCAGACAGTTCCTACAGTTTGTTAATGACATAATCCGTAGAATCAGATCTGTAGCATTCCATAAGCGAACAGGGCGGACCCTGATCAGACAGTTCCTGCAGTTTTCTAATGACGGAAGCCGTATAATTAGATGTGTAGTATTCCTTAAGCGAACAGGGCAGATCCTGATCAGACAGTTCCTACAGGAGTTGTCTGATATGGGTCTAACTCAGGGTGAGCTTTTGGGAGACTTGAATGTCCGTCGTCCGTCGTGCGTCGTGCGTCGTGTGTCGTCAACAATTTGCTTGTGAACACTCTAATGGTCACAATTGTAGTCTAATCTTCCTGAAACTTGGTCAGAATGAATGTCTTGATAAAATCTCGGACGAGTTCGAAAGTGGGTCAAGTTGGGTCAAAAACTAGGTCACTAGGTCAAATAGTAGGAAAACCTTGTGAACTCTCTACAGGTCACATTTTTAGCCCAATTTTCATGAAACTTGGTCAGAATGATTGTCTTGATAAAATCTCGGAGGAGTTTGAAAAATGGGTTATGTTGGGTAAAAAACTAGGTCACTAGGTCAAACAGTAGAAAAACCTTGTGAACACTCTAGTGGTCACAATTTTTGTCCAATCTACATGAAACTTGGTCAGAATGAATGTCTTGATAAAATCTCGGACAAGTTTGAAAGTGGGTCAAGTGGAGTTAAAAACTAGGTCACTAGGTCAAACAGTAGAAAAACCTTGTGAACACTCTAGTGGTCACAATTTTAGTCCAATCTTCATGAAACTTAGTCATAATGATTGTCTTGATAAAATCTCAAACGAGTTTGAAAGTGGGTTATGTGGGGTTAAAAACTAGGTCACTAGGTCAAATAGTACGAAAACCTTGTGAACACTTTAGAGGTCACATTTATAGCCAAATCTTCATGAAAATTGGTCAGAATGATTGTCCTAATAAAATCTTGGACAAGTTTGAAAGTGGGTTATATGAGGTCAAAAAGTAGGTCACTGGGTCATACCTTAGAGAAATCTAGTTTACACTCCAGTGGCCACATTTTTAGCCCAGTCTTCCTCAAACTTGCTCAGAGTGTTTGTCTTGGTGATATCAAGGTTGAGTGTGATCATGGGTTGGATGGGAATAAAAAGTAGGTCACTAGGTCAAATCTTAGAAAAATTACTTTAGAGAGTACATTTTTAGCCCAATCTTCATTGGTCAGAATCATTGTCTTGATAAAATCAATATACTAAATCTTTGAAAATCTTGTCCTGCAGAACCACTGCTCATGATCCACTGTTCATGATCCACTATCAACATTGTTCATATATTGTTCCTAAGGTCAATATTGACCCTACCCATGGGCTACCCTGCAAAAATCTTAAATCTATGGTAATCAGGTGAGCGATTAAGGGCCATCTTGGCCCTCTTGTTTGTAAAGGCGTGAAAAGACGAATCTTTCAGGTAAAAGGTAAAATGGCTGATATAATTACTCGATTAGCTGACAGATATAGATAGAGTGGTCAACTGACAGATCAATACTTGATGGTCAAATCAAATACTTGAGACGAGATATGGAAATCGAAACTTGAGATAAGAGTCACCAACAAATCGCTGAAATCGACGTAAAGTCCTTGAA
The DNA here is from genome assembly GCA_963576725.1 of Azorinus chamasolen. Lineage (NCBI taxonomy): Eukaryota > Metazoa > Mollusca > Bivalvia > Cardiida > Solecurtidae > Azorinus > Azorinus chamasolen. The sequence continues at coordinate 50,717,268 of OY755252.1, forward strand.
ATTAAAGGAAACCTACATATTTACGATGCTATGTTTGTTATAAATGGTAACTTGGAACGCAGTCTTATCATGACGAAGTTAGTTTCAAAGAGAGGCCTGTGGACTCGAATTCGATCCATGTGGCCCTTATCTCATACAAACGCACTTTTACGTCTTTGCTAAAAGAGTAGACCCAGATCAGACGGCTCTGGGACCGTGTGATCAGGTTCTGCTCTGTTTTTCTTGTGACATAATACAGATATGATTATACAGTGTCTGCATTGTTGATATATTCTCTGCTTCATAATGCCATCATAAACTGTGAGCTGATTAACCCAGTGGATTCTTCCATGCTTATATATTGGATTAGTCCATTTTCTATCTAAGGGATGCCTCGTTTTGTTTTATATTGAAATTCCTATCAGCAAACAGTGTAGACTGGTCAGACGCCGTATCATTCGGCTTCTGATCATAGTCTACACTGTTTGCCTATATCCCATATATGGGATCGTGGGCACAAATGGGTTAATGTTCATGCTAAATATTCATGAGGAAAAGGATTAACCCTTTCACTGTTCAATATTTATATAAGAAATTATGACATCATGACTATTTATAAGCTATATTTTAATAACGTAAAATGTTGAAGGAAACATTTTGCTTTGACAACAACTGTAGAATTAGACAAATGTCATGGCAAAAAGCAAACGGAGTAGACCCAGATCAGACGGCTCCTGAAGGAAATGGTTAAAATGATACTTGTTAAATTCTCGCTCAGCATATGCGGATAATGCGTGGACTGGTGATTGAGTGATTGACAAATTCACGGCGTCATCATCGTTTAACCCTTAATCTGATGAATAATTAAAACTGGCTCCTTTCTTTCTGAACCAAAAGTTGTATCAAAATTTATCACTGAAGAAAATCATTATTATGACAAACATTACATACCCTGATCAAAGATTTTATATACATGTGCTCGACTCACAGATTTAAGTTACATTATACTGAGAAAGGTAAACACTGTATACAGCAAAAATCCGTCTTTACCGGATTTCCGGATTAGTTTTAAGGAGGGTTTGGATTCTAATAATTGAATATAAGCTCGCACGAACATTGCCAATCGTTAAACTCGGCACTGCTCGGCTTAATAATGACAAATCAACCCGGTATCAATATAATTTATATACCAAATACAAAACTGATTAACTTGCACGCCGTAAAGGAAAGGAACTAATGTCAGCTCGCTCTCTCGTATTTGGATACAGGAGCAAATATGTCAATATTCTTTCCCACCCTCTCTCACCCCTCTCCTATCTTTTTCATTCTCTCCCCCCCCCCTCTCTCTCTCTCCCACATCTCTATCGCACCTCTATATCAAACCCCTCTCCTACTCTCTCACACCTCTCTAACACCCTCCCATCTACCTCTCTCACTCTCCACCTCCTCTCTCTCCAACCTCTCTCTCTCACACACACACTCCCTTTCTCTCCCTGTCGCTCTCTCTTTCCCACCTATTTCACCTCTATTCCTCTCTCTCTCTCTTCCATCCCCTCTTTCCCAGAAAAAGAAGAAAAACAAGATAGAAAAATGGCAAGAATAAAGTGTTTATATCTAAGAAAGAAAGAAGATCAGGCAAAGAATAAAGTGTTTATATCTAAGAAAGAAAGAAGGTCAGGCAAAGGAGTGTGTGCAGGTTAAAGATGTCATAAAGCCATAAAAAGTTGACATTTGAAGTAATAATCACAAAAAAGAACTTTTCATGGTTTGAGTATTCATTAAAAACACAAGTTTTTGGAAACATGTAATTCGTTCAGTATCGAACTGCGTGTCTAAACGTATTAAAGTTGATAAAAACTGAATCAAAACCAACTCGCTTCATATACATCTGCATACGATACTTTAATTAATCGGAATTAGCATGTGAATGACGAGTTTACCGTAGGGCTGTGTTTACGGTCTCGGGGTAGATAGATAGATACATAGATGTATAAGCAAACCAAACCAAACCAGTAGGCTCCTCAAAGGGTCTGCTCTGTGCGCTGATGAAATAATATAGATATTATTCATGAGTGTCTGCGGTGTCAAAAGGAATATGTTCATATACCATCACAACAAATCGGATAAAATATATTCATGATGCCATACTCCTTATATAAATAATCACGAGGTAAAGGGTTAAACCCTGATAATATGTATAGGCTTCACGGTCACCCTCATGATGTATGTGTAAAGAAGCAGAGTTTCACTGTCTACATTGATTATTTGAGTCATGTTCTGCATTGAATCCCATTTATCTGTATTCCACATGTAAAGGCATTAACGCTCTGAATGCTGAAAAGGGAATTGGTTCATCAGTATCTAGCAATAGAGTACGCTCAGTATGAAAGGGTATACGTGTTTTGAACGGCAAATAGTGTAGACCCCGAGCAGAGGGCTCCTCTGGAATCTGGATATGTACTCATCTTCTGAAAATTAAATGTTCCTATGTTTGCAGTAATAAACAATAATGTCATAATGATAGTATACTTTAACACCATAAATAGTCCTGAAAGAAAGAAATAGACACCATGAATATTAATTACATAAAGTGTTATGATAGTACATGGACATAGGGATTGTAGCCATGGCTGAAATTGTAGAACCATATCCATATTATATCATATGCAAACAGAGCAGACCTTGGCCAAAAGGTTCCTACATGAACCGTCTGATCTGGGTCTAATCTGTTTGGAAAGGCATAGAAAGATGAATTTATGGAGTAGAAGGTTAACCGTTCCTGGTGAACCCGTCCTCGTCTATACAGGGTGTCCCAGAAAAAATGCAACCCAATTTCAATTCCTTATTACTCTAAATCTATTCAACAGATAGAACAGTTTTATATACCAGTTTTGAAGAACAACAGTGGTTCACATTTGTGTAAAATCACAGCTAAAATGCTTTTATAGATTTTGAGATATTGCGTAAATACTGAAGGCACCCTATCAATTTTCCCAGAAATAGGATTATGGATGTAATAAGTACATCTGAAAAGACATTTTATCTCATTTATTCATCGCAAAATGTGTCACAAATGTTTATTAAAACAAATTAACTTGTAACAAATGTAAAGTTCTGTAATACACTTGTAAATGTTACATTTAAAAGAAAATATAACAGCTTAATAAGTCCATGCGTTGTGATCTCATTTGATTGAAACACGGAGAAGTGCCCTTCAGGAGAAGTGCCCTTCATTACGTACAGGGTGGAGAACTGTCCCTCCGTTGTATTTGAAGGGGTGGAGAAGTGCCCTTCCGTCATAATAGTGCCCATCAATGTCATAGCATAAAACCCACATACATTGATTTGTTTTTTGTTTCCGTTTACCCTGACACTGTTTTGTGTTTGAATAACACGCAACGTGTTTAAATATAATTAGATTATTGTTTTTTTTTCCAATATTGCTACTCTTTGATGCAGGGGTGATAATCGTTTAATCACACCTATTTAATCGCGACCGTAGTACCATATGCAAACAGCTTTGATCTTGATGGGGCCCTGAAGCAAGAGTAATCTGGATCCAAGCTTAAAATTTACTAATCCTGCAAAACAGTTTATTTCGCTGATGGTTAAATGTACTGCTCGTTCGATTGGATTTATTTCTTAATTTTCCATGTACTGAAGCAGGTTCGGTATATTCACCATGTTATGCATTTATAATCGGAGTTGCACATAGTTTGCATCCTGTCTAGACCCTGATTTATTATGCGTCTCAGCAGGATCGAAACTATATGTATTTGCAATGTTCTAAAACGATCATACACATGTGAAACGAATCGGTTCCAATTCGTTTCCAATTTGGTTGTCAATTAAAGTATAGCTCGAACAATTTGACCTGGACCCTAACCTACTTAATTAGCATTAATCAAAATTGCTAACATTTCTATTTTACCCTCGGCACGTGTCCCGGTAGGCAACTATGCATAGGAACACTCAGCGATCGAGTATTTATTACATATAAAGGAAACAGCAGTTTTCAGTTTGCATTAATTTGTTAATTACTGACTGGATCCGGCTTTAATTGCTGAAAATGGAAAGAAAACTTAGTTACCACTGACGAGACGTTTGTCGAAACATGTTTGGTTTATTATTAGTTTAAATTAAATTTATAAGAAACAGAGGCGTGTTAAGTTGACATCTTTTTTCCTGTTTTTCGTACTGGAGTCGGTCCGGCTTTTGCCGGGTTTTATATATATATATATATATATATATATATATATATATATATATATATATATATATATATATATATATATATGTGTGTGTGTGTGTGTGTGTGTGTGTGTGTGTAACGAATTCTTCTCAGGAAATTCTTGCTTGGGGGGGGGGGGGGGGGGGGGGGGTTTGCCACATTGAATGGTGCAATTTCCTGCTATCTGAATCACTCTATCAAGATCAAATTTATGTTATAATATAGGAAATCAGTTCCGTTTACACCTGGGTTTCAGTGTATAGACTTACAGACGGATATGTGTTCATGTTTTTTTCCATTGACAGACAGACGTGATCTTGGTTAAAGTTTTTTGCCATTGACACAAAGACAGACAGACATGTTCACGACCATGTCTAAAGATTTTTGCCATTGACAGACAGGCATACAAACATATGGAAAAAAATCTGTAAGAATAAATAACTGAAATGCAAATATATAGATAATTTTGTTTTTTCTGAACATTACCAAATTATATACAAAAAAGCAAAATATTCAAATAAATATACACTCAACTAACCAAAGCATCACAATAGGTTCTTTCTTCTAAATGTGAAAATAACACTGATCAAAACTACAAACATGAAATGTTACAGTTTAATAAGAGGGCCATGATGGCCCTTAATCGCTGACCTGGCAGGGCTTTTTTTTCTATATTTCTTTTTATTTTTTGTGAATGATATTCTAGATAGTATAAATTCCAACATTGAAGGTATATTTACAATTGATGAATTACAGATTTTCATGCTGTTATTTGCAGACGATGCTGTGTTATTTGCTCATACGCCGGACGCATTGCAATCAATGCTTATAGATTTACAAGTGTATTGCAATTTATGGGGTATTAAGATAAACACTAACAAAACCAAAACCATGATCTTTGAAAAGGGTAGAGGTACTACTCATGACTTTATTTTATGCGGTACCATATTAGAAACGGTAAAATCATTTAAATACTTGGGCATACATCTGTTCAAGAACGGTTCATGGAATAGAACTCAAAAACGGATTTCACAACATTCTTCATACGCCCTACACAATTTATTCATTGTTTTTAATCAAATCGATATGTACTTATCAGACAAATGTAAACTATTTGACAGTCTTGTGGGACCTATTTTGAACTATAATGCAGCAGTATGGGGCTTCCATGAATCAAAAAGTATCGAGCAAGTACATTGTAAATTTTTAAGAAAGATACTAAATGTGAAGAAATCGAGCAATCTGGAATGCCTTTATGGTGAGACTGGTCGTTTTCCTCTAAACATTAGCAGAAAATTTATTTTGCTAAATTACTGGTTAAAACTTTTAAAAACCAATAATCCTCTTCTAAGTAGCGTTTATAGAATGCTAGCAACAGATGCAGACTTAAATAAACATTACAATAATACGAACTGGGCTTATCATATAAAAACATTGTTAAGCAATATTGGTATGTCAGATGTATGGAATAACCAGTTTACGCATATACCATATTTTCTTCCATGAAACAGCGCATTATAGATATATATAAACAGTCTTGGTATTCAAATTAATTATTAATAATTCAAGTAAGCTTTTTACATATTGCTTATTCAAACATGACCTAACCGCAGAAACGTATCTGGAATGCATAAATGAAAATAAATATAAAATAGCACTTACAAAATTTAGGATTTCAGCTCATGATCTTGCAATAGAAACAGGTCGGTACTTTAATATCGACAGAAAATTTCGAACTTGCTTATTTTGCAACATGGGAGTAGTAGAAAGTGAGTATCACTTTCTACTAGTGTGTCCGAAATATAGAGACATTAGACTGAAATATTTGTCTCGATACTTTTGCAGATGGCCAACTGTCAACAAATTTATTTCTCTCATGAGTTCAAGTTCAGAGCGTTTAAACAACAATGTAGCAAAGCTTATCTATCATGCTTTTAAATTAAGAGCCCAATCTCAATAATACATCTCCATGGAATTTTATATTTAATTATTGCTGGTCTGTTAAATAGAATTATTATCTCTGCAACATGTACAAACTTGTTGTCAAAATTGACATGACAGATTAAATACTTCCAGTTTTTATTCTTCTGGAAGATACTAGGAATGTGTGTGTTTACTACTCTGTTTGTTAAGGCTATAAATATGTATGTATTTTATGCCGAATAAACAATATGTTATGTTATGTTATATAACAGATACTCGTGATTTCCTTTAAATCCTAAAAATGGGTTTACCTCAGGTTTTTTCCCCAATTGGCAAACTGCGCATGATTGTTTCCCCTAATTAGCCATTTTTACTATATAAAAGCGGGTAGCAATGTTTTCCCCTTCAAGTGAAAAAACTGCCTGCCTGGTTATAACAGATTTATTTATACAATGAAAAAGACATTTCATTTTGTTTTATTTTACAATAAGTTTCAGGGCTTTTTTTAGCCGATTTTATAGCCCTTATTCGGCTATATCCCCAATGGCAAAATGTATGTTTTTCACCCATTTTTTTTAGCAAAATTCCCAATCTGAAGTCACCAAACAAATCCATGAAAACGTTAACAAACCTCGATTTATTCAGTACAATCGATCTGGGGACGAATCATTCATACTTTTTTATCATTCGAATTGTTCGGAGTTATTCTTTCATTACTAGCTATTGATCAATGTCAGTAAAACGCTTATCGGTCGAAGTGTATACTGCTTTTTGTAGCAAGATATGCTTAATAACGTCTTGATACGTCACACCCCTCGTCTTAATTTTTCGACAATGTTTGTGAACAACGTAGCGATTTGCATTTTGACACGACTGGTTCCTGAATAATTTATTTGCTAAACTCCAGTATATAGCGAAAACCGGAACCAACTCGTGATTACGTAATTCGGGTGTTCTCCGCGGGGGATTCTCCTGATTGGTCCATACCAAAATAGGCCAAGCGTGGATCACAGCGTGACAGGTCTGTCTGTGTCTAAGAGAACTAACAGATAATCTCTTCCAGGGAGGAAAATATCCGTCAATAAAGAGTCCTTGGTAAAATTTCAAAACGGTAGATTTAGCTGAAAGCTAAAAAAAAAAATGGTATCTTGGCAGCCAGCTAGGGGGGGGGGGGGGGGGGGGCGAGCCCCCCACCTGGGTACGTGCCTGAGTAATACAGTACCACAATTATAACAACTCGCTAACTTTCTAAAAGATGCCTTATATAGGACCAGTGACTCCGCCTGCTCCGGCAGCTCCGTCTGCTCCGCCAACCCCTGTATCTCGTGCAGCTCGATATACAAATGATAGCACCTCTTGACAAAAGCTTTACGACTGTCATAATAATGACGGAGTCATACCCAATTCACCACAGGAGCTGTATTAAGCTCTAAATGAGCACAGATACTACATTTATATATATTACGAACCAATCCAAGTATATCATTTCGAGGGTGTTCTGCAATACTTAATTTTTCAACATGACATTTGGAAAATAATTTGAGAAGCGAATAGTGCAGACCCGATATGACGACTCCCCCAGGAGCCTCGTCTTGGTCTGATGTGTTTGTCTCTGTCCATTTTATGAAAACCCTGGGCAAACATGGGTTAACCTATATCCAGTATTTCGAGGTAAGACCAAAAAGTGTTCTGTCCCATTTCACCCGGATGGTAGGTTCTCAAAAGATTAAAACGAATTGGAAGAAATTGATTGCGAGAAACGAATCGACCGCCATTTGCAAACAAATCGAAAGTGTATTGCCCTGAATTTGTACAGTTAGTAAATAAGTTTTCTATTTTGTGTGTCGTTGAAACCAAACTCGACGTTCATGACTCGATTGATGTTCCAAATTTACATTCTTTTCTAAACCAAGACCTCAAAAAGTGAAAAAGAAGTCTGATGGGATTGGTTTCTTCGTGCACAATTCTATTTCAAAATATGTATCTATTCTAGAGTCTGAATGTGATTATATTTACTTGTTATTATTGGAAGGTTCATCTAAAGAGAAATATGTGATAGGTGGGTTATATTTACCCCCCTGAACAGTCCCGTTTCTTCAACGACGACGAAATTTATACTCTTCATAATGAAATTGCCTCAAAATGTACCCAGTTTGAAAATATACTTATCGTAGGTGATGCAAATGCCCACACAGCGTCTATGCCTGATTACATTGAATTTGATGATTTCTTAACAAATTTCTTCGATTTTGATGATAACACAATGTCTTCTTTGAATCATGTGAATAAATTGCTAGATTATGATATCCCCAAAGACCGCCTATCACTATGTAATAAAATAAACAGGTCTGCTCGACGTCTATTTGAAATATGCAAATCGAATAATTTATTCATTCTTAATGGGCGTTTTAGGCGCTGACCGCCTTATTGGTAATTTTACTTTTAAGAGACCAGTAAGTTATTGATTATGCGTTGGCGTCTACAAACTTATTGCCGATGTTTACCGATTTCGAAGTGACTGGGCTCGATGCTCTTTACTCTGACGGCCACAGCCTCTTATCCATGAACTTACATATAGGAGGATTCGACCAAACAAACGTAACGAACGATGGCACGTCCCACAAGAAAAAGCATAGATGGAAAGATGATAAAAAAGAAGAATTTTCCGTTAATCTTGATTTAAGTACAGTGGATGAAATTCAAAATGTCCTTAGGCAATGCTGTGAAACGCAAAATGATAAAATAAAAAAAAAGAGCTCATTAACACTGCGGCCAATACTATTTCAAAATTATTTAATAACGCCGCTTCGCTGACTTTTTCGCATACTAGTAGGCGTAGAAATGATCCGGGACTCGCCAAAAAAAACAAAAACAATAAAGCATGACCCCTCAAATAAACCATGGTTTGGTACCCACTGTAAAAGAGCGCGTAATGTGTATAACAAACCCGTAAGAAATATCAAATCCACAGGACAGAAGAAAATAAAGTATTGTTAAGTAGAGCCAGCCGAACGTACAAGCAAACCATAAACACACATATAAATAAACACAGGCATTCAAAAGAGCGAGAACTACGAAACATGAGTTCCCATAGTCCGAAAGAATACTGGCGTTATCTTAAAAGTATTTCGAAAACTAAATCCGTCAAGAATCCAGATATATCTGAATTTTATAATTATTTCAAACATGTAAATGATCAACAGTCTTTAAATGAAGAAACTCCTTTTATTGAAGAAACTCCAGGCTTATCATCGTTTTCCACAGCTCATTTAAATAGTCCAGTTACAAATGAGGAAGTAGAAAAATGATTTCAAAGTAGACCAAAAATGGTAAGGCTCCATCAGAACAAGATCAAATAATAAATGAATATTTAAAAAACACGAAATCATTAATGGCTCCGATTTACACGTCTCTTTTTAATATTGTTCTTGATTCTGGTATTTCACCCGAAGCCTGGCTAATCGGGGAAATTAAGCCAATTTATAAGAATAAATGCCCTCCCGAAAACCCGAAAATTATAGGCCAATCACCATATTAAGCTGCCTTGGTAAACTGTTCACCGCAATTTTAAATGAAATAATAAACCAATTCCTCAATGAAAATAAAATACTCTCCGAAAACCAGGCAGGTTTTAGATCCAAATATTCCACATGCGATCATATATTTACTTTGTACTTTTTAGTAGAGAAACTTCGGAGTCAAAGGAAGAAATTGTTCTGCTCCTTCATAGACTTTTCGAAAGCCTTTGATTCGGTTTGGCGAGCAGGTCTGTGGTCCAAGTTATTCAGTAATGGCATCCGGGGTAAAATTATCACAGTCATTAAAACATGTATTCAAATATCAAATCATGTGTTAGCACTAACGGAAGTACTTCTTCATTCTTTGTAAGTAACTGTAGAGTAAGGCAGGGAGAAAACTTATCGCCCATTTTATTTGCTCTTTATCTCAACGATTTGGAAACGTCTATTAGTCATGACAACGACGGTGTAACCCTTACTTTTGATAAAGACGATACTATTATGTATTTGAAAATACTTGTACTACTACATGTATATGCCGATGACACAGTTGTACTGAGCGAAACTGAAGCCTCTTTTCAAACTTGCCTAAATAGTTTTACGCTTATTGTGAGAAATGGAAACTTAATATCAATTTTGATAAAACTAAAATTATTGTATTCGGATCAAACAATCCTGGTAGATATAACTTCAAGATAAATGATAAAATAATAGAATGTGTAAAAGAATACAAGTACTTAGGCATGTACTTTACTAGTTCCGGAAGTTTTGCTAGAGGCAGAAAACATGTAATCGCCCAAGCCAACAAAGCTATGTATTAGTTATTTCACAGAATAAACAACTTATACCTCCCTATTGATTTACAGTTGAAACTGTTTGATCATACAATATTACCAATCTTAACCTACAGTTCTGAAGTTTGGGGCTTTGAAAACACTGAGGCCATTGAGAATGTTCATTGTGATTTTCTAAGAAAAATTACTAATTCGCGGAAAAGTACACCGAGATATATGCTATATGCAGAGCTCGGTCGTCATCCCATTGATATAGACATCAAGTCCAGAATGATAAAGTACTGGAATAAACTGTTGCTAGAAAAAGAAAACAAATTATCCCATATATCCTACATTGCCATGAAAAACGATGCGCATGAATTTAAATGGCTCAAACACATAAAAAATATACTCGATTCAACCGGAAACTCGGAGTTCTGGCTCTATCAAAATCGGATTACTAATCGATCTATACACAAACTCATAAAGCAAACTCTGATTGACCAGTTTAAGCAAAATTGGCAGTCCACTCTTCAAGGATCCTCTAAAGGTATAACCTATAGTGCTTTCAAAGAGGACATATCTCTGGAATATTATTTAACAGCACTACCACGGTCACTCCGATTAGCTATGTTTCGCTTTAGGACTAGTAATCATAAGTTCCCAATTGAAGTAGGGCGGTGGCAACAGTCTCATGTTCCATATGAAAATAGAAAATGCACTATTTGCTCATTGAACGAGTTAGGGAATGAGTTCCATGATCTGTTTATGTGTCCGAAGTTCCATGATTTAAGAGTAAAATACATTCCGCGGTTCTTCTGTAACAGACCAAACTTTTATAAACTCAAACTACTCTTGTCAACAACGTCTAACACACGTAACTTACAAAAACTTGCTACTTTTATCAGACATATTGTTAATTATTTTTGTAAATAGGTTTGTTTTCTTTCGCCAATGATGGTCTGAAAATTGAACCTCAATCCACACAGGTTACATTAGTACAGTGCAGCCCCAGATCAGCAGCTGCCTGTAAACGCGGCAGCTGATCTTGTGTCTTCACTGAAAAAGTGTTATGCTACAGGTAGTTATTAGATTTCAATCAACACGTAGGCTTTAAAATGTCGGTATGACTGATTTGTATTATTTATTTGTTTGACTTTCTATCTAAAAAGTAATTTTAAATTGGATTGACGTCCACGCAGAGCAATTTATACATATATAAAATTATACATGTGACGTTTGGTCCTCAGAAAGTTAGATTAAGAATGAAGTATTGTCTTTTAAATTCCGTGGGGGGGGGTGTTATGGGGAATGATAGTCTGAGTGGCAAACAGGTTGATGTTCAGGTCAGCCGCTTTACTCGGCGGCTGGACTGGATCCAACATGTTTGCACAGATCTTAGTATATTTGTTTCTCGCACATAATGAATAAGGGTCGTAACGTGATTAAAAATCCGCTTTTTATGGGGATTGATAGTCTAAGTGGCAGACAGGTTCAATTTCAGGCCAGCTGCCGACCTACTCGGAGGCTGATCTGGATCCAACACGTTTCCATAGATATTAGTATATTTTTTGCCATACATAGGATTTAAGGATCAAAACATAAATTAAAAATCTTAGAGTTGACTTTTTCTCTTTTTTTCAAAATACGCAGTGTTAACGAAGTGGATCCAGGTGGACAGCTTCTTCAGTAATGGTCTTATCTGGATTTAATTCATACTGTTTGCTTTAACGTGATATATAAAAAGAATTATAGCAAAAGGTGTGGCCCCTGCGAGATAAGTCCTGACGAGACTGTTTTATCAGGGGTTAAACTGTTTGCTGTTATGCTTTAAATCACGACATAACAATGGAATAATTTTTTTCTATACTGTTCATATGTTATGGTGATGTATACATGCTTTTAGCAAGATTTTTAGTTGTTAAGTGTTAACCCAACGAGTACTCATTTTCATAGATCTATAAGACTCAGAATAAAATAAAAGGACACTCCTGCAAACAGTGCAGATCCTGATCGGAGGGCTCTCGAAGGAGCCCTCTTATCACTGATACACTCTGTTTGACCATCATCTCTTAAATGCCCTTCTGACTTGTGCTCTTGATTATAATTATCTAGATTGCTTGTCTGTATCACCTTTTATTAATATTACGTATTTTGATGACGCGTGTACATACGTCACAAATATGTCACAAGGGAATCCCCAATTCATAAAAATAGTACTCGTCCTCTAGGAATTCCTAACGCCTTTTAAGTCACCATAATCAACTACATGTATAAGTGGATTTCGTAAGAACTTATGAATTTTGCAAGCAGTGTAGACCCTTATCAGAGACCTCATTAAGTGGCAAGGTGGTCATAAATTTGCACTGCTTTCAGGAATCAAATGTTTCTTACAAGGTTAAAATGATCATATATCTATTGTATTTTTTTCTAGTTCTTGATTTACTAGATCTATGCCGAATCTTAAAATATTTGCATACCCCGTGTGATCCCCATGTGGATTTCTTTTCATTAATTGGATGTTGATTTTTATTCCTTGATCACCTGTTGGACTTTTTGTGCGGCTGACTCCGGATCAATATAGATCTAGGTCTATTTTGAAGAAAATTGCTCAGTCAGTTTGCAATATCTACTCATTTACTATATTTCTATATACTTGTACTGTGCTTTTCGGGTGGCTGTGTTGCTGAATTTTCGGTACATTGAATACTGTTTTGCTTTTTTTTTCACCCGCGCTCGGGCTCGCCTCGACCGTCTCGGGGCGGGGGCGGGCTCTGGGGCGAGATTTCGCTGAGATCCGACAGCGGGCGTGGTTTTTCCTCGTTGACCCCTATTGTGGGGATCGCTCGCTTTCGACGTCAGGGTGGAGGTTTCTTTGCAGTGGGGGTTGGTGGGGGGTTTTGCCTGTTGTCGGGTTCGGATGGGGGTTGACTTTGGAGTTCGTCTCCTGCCCTGGGGTTTTGGGGTGGGTTTCGGGTTTCGTTGGGTGGGCCAGGGAAGTGTCGCCGGGGATTCGGTGACGTGGTTATCCGAGACGCTCAGTACACGACCTTAATATTCTTAAGGTTTGGTATTATTCTTTGTGATTTATGCTCTCCTCTATAAGCTCACATGTTGTTACTTTTATGTAAACTGTGACGAAAATAAAGGATCTGTTCTGTTCAACAATATAAACCCAGATTGGAGAGCCCTCTCACCAGGCATGTAATATTGTCATTCCTCTCACAAATATACCCTTTCATATGGAATGAACTGGACATTTTAAACTGTGATAAACTATTCCACTATGTTATATCAGCGTTGAAAGAGATAAACACGAGTGCTAAATTGATGACCGTCTATTTAACTCTTTACTCCATAAAATTTTATATAAGAAACAATGAGATTATGAATATTAGATTTTTGGTTGTTATAATAATGCATTGACACAGGAATTTTTGGTCATGGCAAAACAATAGAATCATATTATGTTATATTATAAACAAATGGTGCAGACCCTGGTCAGACGGCCCCTACAGATGAACATGGGTGTTACGTTGTACGCCGGGATACACCGGCATTTCAAACCGGCACAGTAAGACTGGGCCTTTGTGGTCGTACCCGGTTCATCCCCAGTAAACCCTGGATCACTGTTCCGGGATACGTCGGGAGCTTAAACTAGGATAGTAATACTACAAAATAGTGCTTATAAATGAGTGCGACATTTAGCGTTGATGTTGCGACATATAACGGTAGTGCAATTTGTTGCGACATTTGGCGTTGCAGATGCGACATATAACGTCAAGAGGTTTTTGCGATATTTATCGTTGGTTCCGACATTTAGCGCCAGCCTTCCGACATATAACGTCAAGTGCGACATTTAGCGTCGGTATCGCTACCTAAACCTTGGTCCGGTTTAGAAGGCGTTTGACTGTAAAACGGTATTTTGGGGGTGTTTTGAAGGATATATAGTAGAACCTGTCTTAAGCGATCATAAAAAAATAGATCATGTAACCTTTGCAAGCAGTTCGGAACCATGGGAGACGCTGAGTATTCGACACCTACTCGAGATCTAAACTGTTTGGCCTAGATTATATGCACAACTTTGAAACACGAAACAGTCGATACTCTTAGCTGACGAACTTTATTTGGCGCCGAAAGGGATAAACCACGTGCTGTGTGTCAGACAATGTGTACCTTTCCACCGATAATCTGTGTATGAATCATACGAGTCATACTGCAATGTCGTCTACTGTCTTTTATCTCAACCCTTTGAAAACTGCTAGCCTAAGACCTAGATGAGATGCCGAGTAACTCGGCATGTCACCAGGATCCAAGGTATGTGTCACTTGGCGATTAGTTTGTCAAAGGCTTGTGTGATGACATTAGGAGAGGAGTTACTCAAAGGCTTGTTTGATGACATTAGGAGAGGAGTTACTCAAAGGCTTGTGTGATGACATTAGGAGAGGAGTTACTCAAAGGCTTGGTCGAATAGGAAGTAATCCAAATTGCAGTAGATCCAAATTGAGCAGAGTGTACGTGACCCAGAAGGTTAAGCTCGTTCCAAATTTTTTTAATTCTCATCGGCCGATAATGTCGTCTACATCAGTTTTAAAACTAGGGTCTTTTCTCAGCTAGTATATATTCTCAACCAGGGTCTTTTTTCTACTATGGTATTTTTCAACTATGTTTTTTTTCTCAGCTAGGATTTTCTCTCAACTAGGTTCTTTACTCAGCTTTATTCTTTTTCTAAACTAGGTTCTTTCTTCGACTAAGTACTGGTATTTTCTCAACTAGGATCTTATCTCAACCAGGTTCTTTCTCAATTGGGTATTTTCTCAGCTAGGATCTTTTCTCAACTATTTTCTTTTCTCAACTAGGTATTTTCTCAACTAGGATATTTTCTCAATTAGGTACCGGTATTTTCTCAACTAGGTTTTTTATATTGAATTAACCCGCGACCTGGCTCGCATTTGCAAACAGCTTGGATCCAGATGAGACACCGGGTAACCCGTCGTCTTCTCATGATCCATGCTGTTTGATACTCGTTCAATAATTTGTCAAAAGCTTGATCGAATCAGGAGTACACGTAGTTAAAATTGAACCAGGTCGGACTTTGTGCACACGTTACTGTTCAACGTGCACTTTAGTATAAATATCGGTAATGGAGACAGGTGGCGCTTTTAAAAGGCAGGGTGAAAGTCATGTTGAAAGCTCCTCTAGGAACATCCATCATGACTTTCACCCTGCATTGAATAGCCGCCTGCCTACAAGTATCTAAATTCTTCTCTACTAAAATCCATTTTAGAGGGGGTTTGCTATACTCGCCATATGTTTGAATTCTATTTCAAATTCCAAGTATAAGTTTTCGTTGTGTTTATAATGGTCAGACTATCTAAACACGGCATTACCTCTTAACCGTCTCTCCGACACCTGGCTGCTTGGGTCTAATCATATGCCAAGTAACTCGACGTCTCAGCAGGATCCAAGCTGTTTTGTCAATAGTTTATCAAATATTTCATTGATTCAGGAGTAATCAAAATTGCATCGTAGATTTTATATTGATCGACCTTGCTATCGATTTTTGTGTGCAGTGTTTGAAGATTTACGTATACCTCTATCAGTATTTCAGTTACTAGTTAATTATATGTGGAAGAAGACCCCTGAGTTTATTCCGCGCACGGAAGAATACTCGGGTAGAATCACTGATTTCCTCATATGAAATATCGATATACCCAGGCCGGGATTCGCACAACAGCGGCGAGGGGCTACGTGTTATCGAACATGCGGCATTTTGTACGCAAGTGGCAACTTGTGTAAACAGTTTTGATTCAGATACGACACCTAGTTACTAGACCTCTCTTCAATATCCAGACTGTTTGACTCTCTGGCTATTTTCTTAAAACAGACATGGATGAAAATATAACTAATGAAAATTAAGAATTATAACAGACGACAATATTTACAGCCGGCACATATCTAACATGGACAGTTCACTTTCCTCCATAAATACGCCTCTGTATAAAAAGTCAGTTTGTGAAACCATTGTGAAAAATAGAGTGTTTGCCCCCATAGGAGCAAATGCTCTATTTATCACAATTATTTCAAATTACAAAATTCTAAAACTTTCCTTTTCTCTAGTTAATGCTCCTTTTCGGTAGATTTATTCAAAGAGGCTGGATCTAAAATATCCTATGAGGGAATGGGTTAACACTGGTGACCCTTCCGTCCTTCAAGAATGCCGATAAAGTGATATATCATTGTAAAATGTCAAAACGTTGTGTCCAGATTAGCCAAATCAGTTCGCGTTTGATCCGGATTCTTTGGCAGCGAGAGTGACTGTGCCGTGGGAGACCACATGGCTTTTTGGTCGGATTCGACCTCGCAACCGCCCGCTTACCGACTTAAACGGCTATTTGAACGTTTGCCAGCGCCGAATCAAGGCTGTATGCAATAGCTAGTAAGCAACTGTGATATTTACTGCGAACACTGCGTTCGATTAACTTTATGTGCACTGTTGGACAGATGAAATTGTCTCCAAACCATTTGTTTTAGCTTTCAGCATCCATTTTACGTCAAGTGACCAGTAATGAAAGATGCAAGCTGATTGGACGAGGGCCCAGTTTCGACCAATGAAATTTGCCATTGCAATATTAGTCAAGTGATACACATATGGCGTGGAATTTGAATAAACTGGAAAATGTTCATTTGAACGCACAAATTATACTTCTTAGAAATTAATCGAACGCGGTTTTCGCAGTATGTATCACAGTTACTTACTAGGTATTGTATACAGCCCTGATTCGGCGCTGGTAAACGTTCAAAGCCGTTTTAGTCGGTAAGCGGGCGGTTGCGAGGTCGTATCCGACCTGTCAAAATTACCGTGTTTCTCGAGATTCTCCGCTGTGGCTTCTGAGAACCGTTTCAACTAGGAGCTTTTCGCTTTGCAGTTACACAGATTATACATTAGACTACTTATTGGCAAAAAGCTTTACCTGATATACCGTTTGATTGAATGTCAACAGAGGCATGACTTGGGAAAGGGGTAAAATTCGTAAATAGGAAGTTCGACACCTTGTCTATATATCTAGTGTTAATACACTTTTTTTCTATCGATGTTCATAATTCATTGTGACGGTGCCCTGTGTGGGAGACGGGTATGCTCAGAAAGTATTCGAACAACGAGATGAGAAAGATGGATTAACCTGTGACATGATGAGAATTCATGTGAGAAATAATAACATCATGAATATTAATTAAACGAATTTCATAATGACATAAAATATTGGCTATGGCAGAAACTGTGGAATGAGATATATATAATCACATAAGCAAACAGAGCAGACCCTCATCAGACTGATGATACAGGGACTGATCTGGGTCTACTCTGTTACAGGGACTATCTGATCTGGGTCTACTCTGTTACAGGGACTGTCTGATCTGGGTCTACTCTGTTACAGGGACTGTCTGATCTGGGTCTACTCTGTTACAGGGACTATCTGATCTGGGTCTACTCTGTTACAGGGACTGTCTGATCTGGGTCTACTCTGTTACAGGGACTGTCTGATCTGGGTCTACTCTGATACAGGGACTGTCTGATCTGGGTATACTCTGTTACAGGGACTGTCTGATCTGGGTCTACTCTGTTTGTAAAGGCGTCTGTATGAGGTAAAGGGTTAATGTTTTCGCTGTCAATGGTGAATTTGTGATCACCTTGGCCAACAGGGACTGTCTGGTCTGGGTCTACTCTGTTACAGGGACTGTCTGATCTGGGTCTACTCTGATACAGGGACTGTCTGATCTGGGTATACTCTGTTACAGGGACTGTCTGATCTGGGTCTACTCTGTTTGTAAAGGCGTCTGTATGAGGTAAAGGGTTAATGTTTTCGCTGTCAATGGTGAATTTGTGATCACCTTGGCCAACAGTTTGCGGCGACTGATCTGGATCTACATTGCTTGTAGTTACAGTGAGGTATTCTGTTTCACATTGATCTTAAATCTCTCGCTGCCGATGGCGCATCTTTATCACTCGGCTTCGCATTAGGATCCAAACGGTTTGATGCTGTGATTACAGTTTTGAACCAAAAAAAGAAAGAAATTTGAAAAAAAGTTGAAGCTGGCATGTTGTGCAATTGTGCACAGCACCTCAAGAATTAACGCTTTCCCTTTCACGCCTTTGCAAACAGAGCAGACCCAGACCAGACCCCTCCTGTAGGAACCGTCTGATCCCAGTCTGCTCTGTTTGCGTATGATAGTACATGTATAACATACCTGACTCTACAGTTTCCATCAAAATCATATCTGCAATTACCATTATAACTATGACGCCATTATTTCTTACATGAATATTCAACAGTGAAGGAATAATCAGCTTTTCCTGCTGGTCCATCCCATCCATGAGGGAGAATCTATATCACTGGTCAATCGGGGGGGGGGGGGGCTCTATACCACTGGCCATTCGGCTCTTTCATGCGAGGGACTCTAAGCAATTGCAAACAGTGTGTACCATACATGTTAATTGAGCCGCTTTTCCGGGTAAAAGGGGCCTCGTTGTATTGTAAAGAGTGTAAACCCAGACCAGCCGCTACATCTCATTCCAACTGGTTTGTTACTCATCATAATGTATATAACTTTATATTTCCATACAGTGTAAATCAGTATAAATCAGATACATCATTATAGATGTGTTGTTAGAGTTAGGTCTGCGTCATTTGCAATGCAGTGAGACCATATCCATAGAGATTTGCTAAAACAAATTAACTGGTTGTGGAGAGTCATCACTCGGTGTAATATTGGTAAGACCTACTTGGTCATCGATCAGACGACATATTTTCACTGTGGTACCTGCTTTTGGTCATTGATCAGACGATATATTTTCACTGTGGTACCTACTCTTGGTCATTGATCACTGTGGGGCCTACCCTTGGTCATTGATCAGGCGACTTATTTTCACAACGGTACATACCCTTGATCATCGATCAGACTATATATTTTCACTGTGGTACCTACTCTTGGTCATTAATCAGACGATATATTTTCAATGTGGTACCTACTCTTGGTCATTGATCAAACGATACCTTTTCACTGTGGTACCTACTCTTGGTCATTGATCAGACGATACATTTTCACTGTGGTACCTACTCTTGGTCATTAATCAGACGATAGTTTTTCACTATGATACCTACTCTTGGTCATTGATCAGACGATACATTTTCACTGTAGTATCTATTCTTGGTCATTAATCAGAAGATAGCTTTTCACTGTGGTACCTACTCTTGGTCATTAATCAGACGATA
This sequence comes from Azorinus chamasolen, assembly GCA_963576725.1. Lineage (NCBI taxonomy): Eukaryota > Metazoa > Mollusca > Bivalvia > Cardiida > Solecurtidae > Azorinus > Azorinus chamasolen. The sequence goes on from OY755252.1 coordinate 50,736,967, forward strand.
CATTTTCACTGTGGTACCTACTCTTGGTCATTAATCAGACGATAGCTTTTCACTGTGGTACCTACTCTTGGTCATTAATCAGACGATACATTTTCACTGTGGTACCTATACTCTTGGTCATTGATCAGACGATACATTTTCACCACAGTACCTACTCTTTGGCCATTGATCAGACGATACATTTTCACTGTGGTACCTATACTCTTGGTCATTGATCAGACGATACATGTTCACTGTGGTACCTACTCTTGGTCATTGATCAGACGATACATTTTCACTGTGGTACCTATACTCTTGGTCATTGATCAGACGATACATTTTCACTGTGGTACCTATACTCTTGGTCATTGATCAGATGATACATTTTCACTGTGGTACCTACTCTTTGGCCATTGATCAGACGATACATTTTCACTGTGGCACCTATACTCTTGGTCATTGATCAGACGATACATTTTCACTGTGGTACCTATACTCTTGGTCATTGATCAGACGATACATTTTCACTGTGGTACCTACTCTTGGCCATTAATCAGACGATACATTTTCACCGCAGTACCTGCTCTTTGGCAATTGGTCAGACGAATTTTTATGCCCCACATAGTGGTGGCATATACGTTTGTCCTTATCCGTACGTCCGTCCGCACACACCTCTCGAATTTGTCCGGGTTCTTCCTAGGTTCTTCTGCGGCCCTTTGTTTGGAAAAGTAACTTTAAAAATATATTGCCCGACCTCATTCTAGGAAAGTTCGTTCTATCCTCATCAATAATTACACACATGTTTGTGGCCATTATATATTGATCAAGTTCGTTAGCCATGTAAATTGCGCTTCAGATGATACATACATGATTATGGCCCTTACTTTCTGTGCCAAAAATCTGAAGTGGGTGCATCAGTGTCGTATGGACACATTTCTAGTTGAACCAAAGTATCTATTCTTAGCCATGTATCAGAATATTTGTATTCACCACGGTAACTACCCTTGGTCATTGATCAGACGACAATTTTTCACCAGAGTACAGATAGACCAACAAAACATGACCTACTCTAATGAAAACAAAATGAAGCGACTATGGCGCTTCCCAATCTTTAAAAGACTTCGCAAGCCATCATCCTTCAAAATAATTGTCTTGGTGCAATGTATATGTTTCTGGGCTAGCATGCAGCGGGTCTCGAGTTCGATTCTGACCAGTGGCCAATGTTTTTTATTAATTAATTGTCCATACAAAACAACAATAAATATAACATACAATAATTATTAACAAAATATTAACATATAATTGAAAACGACTAAAAATTGATAAGATGACTACAAATAGCAAATAATTTTTTTATTTAAAAAAAAAAGGAAACTGCATAGCCTGGTATTCGAACCCACGACCCCCTGTTTGCAAGACCAGATACATATCCATTAGACCAAAGCCCAGTACATTATGTTGTCTGGTCCTATATTTGTGTTCTGTTATGTAAACCAAGTTATTATCCTCCCAATTTGACCTGAGACTCGATTAAATTTCGGCGTGTTTATCGGGATTGTTCGTAATACTCTGTGACAAAACATAGCAAACCAAAAGCCGGTAATAATCATGTCCCACGAGGATTGTACAGTAAAACCTCTCTAATGCGACCACTTAATGAATAAACATGACTGTCTTTATGAGCAGATGGTTGCTTAATGCAGGACAAAAGTTATGCAGAAAGCCCCTACGGGAGCTTTCTGCATAACATTCGTCCTGTATTAAGCTACCACCTGCCTTTGCCACTTTGAATTATGCCCCCTTTTGCTGGTCGTATTAGAGGAGTTTTACTGTATTCTTAATGCTCATTCTTATACCTTCGGAAATTTATTCGAAGATTACCGACGATAATACACGGAATATGCATGAGTCTCAGGTCAAATTTGTAGGATAATATATTGAGACTTGTTGTTATTTTGTTGTTTACATAACAGAACACAAATATAGGACCAGACAACATAATGTAGTAAGTTGCCACCAATAATGTTCTGGGCTTTGGTCTAATGGATATGTATCTGGTCTTGCAAACAGGGGGTCGTGGGTTCGAATCCCAGGCTATACAGTTTTCTTTTTTAAAGCAAAAATGATTTGCTATTTGTAATCATCTTTTTAATTTTTAGTCGTTTTCAATTATTATCCTCCCAATTAGACCTGAGACTCGATTAAATTTCGGCGTGTTTATCGGGATTGTTCGTAATACTCTGTGACCAAGCATAGCAAAGCAAAAGCCGGTAATAATCATGTTCCACGAGGATTGTACAGTAAACCCCCTCTAATGCGACCACTTAATGAATAAACATGACTGACTTTATAAGCAGATGGTTGCTTAATGCAGGACAAAAGTTATGCAGGAGCTTTCTGCATAACTTCCGCCCTGTATTAAGCTACCACCTGCCATTGCCACTGTGAATTATGCCCCCTTTTGCTGGTCGTATTAGAGGAGTTTTACTGTATTTTTATAGCGCATTCTTATACCTTCGGAAATTTATTCGAAGATTACCGACGATAATACACGGAATATGCATGAGTCTCAGGTCAAATTTGTAGGATAATATATGTTAATATTTTGTTATTAATTATTATATGTTATATTTATTGTTGTTTTGTATGGACAATTAATTAATAAAAAAATATAGGCCATTGGTCGGAATCGAACTCGAGACCCGCCGCATATAAGCCCAGATACATATCCATTGCACCACGACAATTGTTTTGAAGGGTTGTGGCTTGCGAAGTCCTTTAAAAATTAGGAAGCGCCATAGTCAAGTATCAGACGATATATTTTCACTGCGGTGCCTACTATTGGCCATGGATGACTTTTTGTGTTGATCCGCCAACTGTTATAACACTGTATCTAATTAATATTCATTATATCATTGTTTCTAGCATAACTAATAATGGAGTATGCCCCAAAGAAAAAGACTTATTTGACATGTCCATTATAGACAATGTGACTGTACCATAGTCTCATAACGCGTCTAAATATAGCTTTCCGCCTAACAGTTCATTTAATTGCATATTCAAGCATTGGCCTTCATCAGGAGAAAACCTTTTCAGAATGAGAGTAATTTGCATTTTAAATCTAAATTTAAAATACCCAAGTTTGATTCTTACTTATAGCAAACAGAACCCCCTGCTGATACAATCTTTACTATCACGTATTAACTCTTTCGCTGCCAAACTTTGTCGTGTGCAAACTTTTCTTCATTTTTAGTTTAAAAAACCCGTGACGGTAACAAATAGTTTGATCCTGATCGGACGTCGGGGTACTCGGCGTTTCATCAGGATCCAAACTGTTTGCATTGGTAATTAAAGATGCGACATTGGCAGCGAGAGAGTTAGGATTTGTATTTAAAGACATTTTTACTGCCTTTTACTACAAAAAACCTATTCCAGTATCACACAGATTGGACACTGATGACGCTTCGAGTGACTTTGCGTCTCACCAGGACCCATTCTGTTCACTCAAGATTAAACCCCCTTCACTACCCCCCACTTCTCCCCCCCCCCCCTCCCTCCCACCGACTTTGTCTATAGCGTGCTTAAGGTTGATTTCAGCTCGTGCGCTTGTATGGAGAATATTCATTTTAACAGCACAAAAGATTGTACGATTGAGAGTGTCACTAATAGATTGGTGATCAGGTATCGGCCTATATTAACCTATATATGTAAGCTCCTATACAGCTGTCCGCTTTACTATTTCTCGGCATAAATGAACCACCTGCTTTCTAACACTCATATGTTCATAAATGAATGACCGCTTAGGACAGGTTCAACTGTGTATTATTCTATTTCATTTGCAAACCGGATAGACCCTGATCCGACAGCTCCTACAGCAGCTGTCTGAATTGGGTCTACCCTGTTTGCAAACGCCTGAAAATGCATCTATATCAGATTAACGGTATAATTTTAATTCATTTAACCCTTTTCCCTCATACAATCACCTTTTCAAGAGTAGATCCAGAGTGAAACAGAACAGTGGAACCTTTCAAAAGGGACCACACAAAGAGAATACTTGTCCGTGCTAAACACAGCATACATTATCTTTTCACAGCAGGATTTTAGTTAATCGTGTTTATCCCATATTGATATACATGTACACATATTGTACAGAGACGAGACGATGTGTAAACTGGGGTCACATCAGACTCAGAGCAGTTTGCCACTCGTATAATTGTTACACTAGTATAACGAGTCGCTCACTGGGAACATGGGTCTCACTGCATTGTAAAGAGCGTGCACTGAAATCAGACACCATGTCTCTGATTAACAAGCTTTATGTTAACTGAAAACAGGGAAATATTACCGAAAATATTCTGAGAAGTGGCAAATAATGCACACCACGATCAGATCAGATTTGTGGTCAGGTTGTGCATTATTTGCAATGCAATAAAACTCTTTCACAGAGAGTGGCTAAATGTATATTGCAAAATCGAAATATATGGAATGTTTCAGTTCGGCTATCCATATAAATACATGTATATATTACATATACAGTAAACTCTCTATAAAGCGATCACTTTTTGAATAAACATAGTTGTTTTTAAATGCAGGCGGTTGCTGAATGCAGGACGAATGTAATACAGAGGGTCCCTATAGGAGCTTTCAGTATAGCTGTCTGGCTGCACATGCTCTCATCTGTTTTTAACACAGAACTACAGTAGAACCTACCTTCAGTGGCCAATAAACAGAGGTATAATCCTGGGTCTGTAAAACAGGCGATAGCTTAGTGCAGGGCAAATGTAATACAGAAAGGAGCTTTCTGTATTACGTTTGTCCCGCAATAAGTAACCATCTACTTTTTTATACCCCCGTGACGACTGTCAGGGGGCATTATGTTTTGCATCTGTCCGTCCGTTTGTCCGTCCTGGCGTCAAGCTTTGCTATAAAGTGTTATATGTCAGTAAGTTCTACTTATAAACATGAAAGTTCACATACACATCAATTTCCATCTGTGCTATCATTTGACACCTCACCCATGCTACCCGCAAGTCCAAGGTCAAATGACTTTGAAATTTTACGTGCAGTTGGTTGTCACATTTACATGCAGTTGGTTGTCACATTTTGTTCAGTGGCTTATATCTCCCTAACCACTGTACCTATTGACATGGAATTGCATATACACATTGAACACCATCCATACTTTCATTGCGGACCCAGCCCATGCTGCCCGCAAGTCCAATGTCAAGGTCAAATGACTTGGAAATTGTATGTGCAGTTGGTTGTCACAGTTGTTTCATCGTCTTATATCTCCCTAACCACTATAGCTATTCGCATGGAATTGCATATACACATTAAATACCATATATACTTTCATTGCCCACCCAACCCATGCTGCCCATAAGCAAGGTCATATGACTTAATAATTACTTGGAAATTTTACGTGCAGTTAGTTGTCATAGTTTTTTCATCGTCTTATATCTCCCTAAACACTGCAGCTATTTGCATGGAATTGCATATACAATGTACACATTAAATACCATCTATACTTTCATTGCACAACCAACCAATACATCAATGCTGCCCGCAAGCCCAATGTCAAGGTCAAATGACTTAGGAATTTTACGTGCAGTTGGTTGTCACACAGTTTTTTCATCGTCTTATATCTCACTAACCGCTATAGCTATTGGCATGGAATTTCATATACACATTAAACACTATCCATACTTTCATTATGCACCCGGCCCGTGCTGCCCGCAAGCCCAATGTCAAGGTCAAATGACTTAGGAATTTTACGTGCAGTTGGTTGTCACAGTGTTTTCATTCGCTTATATCTCGAAGTTCAAGGGACCATACAAATTACTTCTAGATAACAGAAGTTCGAGTCATCAGTTCACAGCTTAATTCAGGTCTAAAGTAATGTTCAAAGCTCCTTTTGGACATTTCAGCATTACAACATAACAATATATACCAATTTTGTGAAATTAATGAAACACTTTAATTTGTTATTGTCTAATCCTAATGTCGTGTTTTCACTAACATTTGTATGTACAAATATCAAATCTCATGCATTTTCCTCGTTTTTCTGCCTTTATATTCTATATATAAAAAAATCAAATCTCAGGCATTTCTAAGGATTTTCTCACGTATTTTGTCTAAAAATATGGTACTCCTGTATTTTTCATTTAAATTGTGCTTAAATTGGGATAATAGAGGTTATTTGCAAACACGTCTGATCAAATTCCAAAATGGCTTGAATCTCATAACGATATTCATAATATATATATTTTAGCATATTCTAAATCAACCATGGACCGTCATTACTATAAGAATATATTGGGTCCGAAACGACAAAGAGCTGGGTCCGAAATGACCAAGGAATTGGGTCCGAAACGACCAAGGACCTACATTTTGGGATTGGATGCAAAACGACTTGGGTCCGATATGACCCAAAACCATTCAGACTTTTACGACCAGACACGTCTGGATCCATTACCAAACGTCCTCAAACGAGTAAATCTATACTATATTATATAGGGTCACTTATACGTATATATTACTATCCATAACAATGTATTTATGTAAGGGGGTGCAATATCGACTGTACTCTTTTTAAACTTTTCCGTGCCACACTTTCAAGCGAAAATCTAGAAATGGCTTATGAGAGAATGGCCCGTTACTGGAAGTTTGTAAATAGCTTACGAGAGAATGACCCGTAATTGGAAGTTAGTCATTGTCTACAAAGACCAATGTTACCATATGTCTTTGTTCTCTGTGTAATTATGTTTCAGTTATGTGCTGGAGTGGGTTTATTTGGGAATAAAATAACTTGATTTTGCTTTTTGTTATACTAGTAGATTGTTCTTCATGGAATGGATCTTTTAGGAATATAAATTAGTAGTCTGTACTTTGGATTGATACACGGTATTACCTGATGCAGACACAATTTACTACTATGATCATCCGTGATAGGAGAAATAATTTACTAGATAGAATTTACTCTCTTAAACTATTCGCTGCTACACTTTCAGATGCATTCTTGAGAAACTTGCCACTGCCTATTACTCATAGCAGAAATAAATTATATTCCATAGTGATCCCCCCATGGAGGGGGCGATCAATAATCTTCAAATCTGTACAGACCAAATGACGGTGCTGTTCGCGAAGTGTTTGGGTCTAGATGAGATGCCGAGCAAGTCGATGTTTTACATAGACCCGACGTGTTTGTATATGCCAGCTAAGAGGCGCTTAGCACTAAGAATTAATTCCTTTACTGCTACATAGTGTACAGGAATAGGTTATAAATAATGTTTGTGTAGAAAGAAATAAACACAGTTAGATCAGGTGAAACTTGTTGGAAAAGATTGTACGACACTCTATCCTGTTGGATTTCATAAACACGCTAAGTAAATTTTCGTCTGTAACACTTGTCCACTGCTTCATTTAACAAAACATATAGTTCTTCTACTTCTTTTAACAGAATCTACCGGTGTTGTACAGTATACGAGGCCTGAAAACTGGTTGGCATCTCATCTGGATGCAAACTGTTTGCAAAAGATATCAAAATTCCTCCCACAACATGGTACATATCAGTAGAGTGCAAAGTTAATCCTTTCTCTCATAAATATTTATTCAAAAATTATTAATACGATGGAAAGGTTTAATCAGTTGTGCTTTATCTTTGATTCAGTCAATTAACCCAAACCCTGCTTAGCGCGACCTGACAGGCATATCAAAACAGCATGGATCAATATGGATATAGTTTTCAGAATTGTGCTGATCTCTCCTTATAGTCAGAATGGTAGCGTCTTCTTGCTATTTTCAGAATGGTACCGTCGATATGTGAGAAACTACTGCTGGGTGTCAAACACGTACCGCCTGCCCATGTCTGAGGCCATTCCGCTGGACGAGGACGTTCGTTACGAGAACGAGCTGAGCTACTACCAATGGGTTCCAATTATCCTGCTCGGACAGGCCTTCCTCTTCAAACTCCCCTACATTGTCTGGCATCTCCTCAATCCGACATGCGGGATTAATTTGAGCAGACTTTGCAAGTTGATCGATGGATTACAGGTTTGTAAAACATGTTAACCAGAACCACATACATGTACTGGCTGTCTTTAAAGACAGGTTGTCATTTAACCCTTTACCTGTTCAATATTCATGCAAGAAATGATGATATGGTGAACATTTATTGGCTGAATTTTTGTAATGACATATGCACACAGTATTTGTTTACCCTGGTAGAAACTGCAAATGGACATCTATATATACCCATAAACAACAGAGCCGACTCATATCAGACATCTATATAAACCCATAAACAACAGAGCATACCCTGATCAGACATCTATATAAACCCATAAACAACAGAGCAGACCCATATCAGACATCTATATAAACACATAAACAGCACAGCAGACCCATATCAGACATCTATATAAACCCATAAATAACAGAACAGATCCTGATTAGACATCTATATAAACCCATAAACAACAGAGCAGACCCTGATCAGACATCTATATAAACCCATAAACAATTGAGCAGACCCGTATCGGACATCTATATACACCCATATACATCAGAACAAACCCATATCAGACATCTATATAAAAAATTCTGAAGAGAGGTGATCCCCCGAAAGCAAAAATTGCAACACAAAAGGAGAACATTGCAGACTCGGTTTTATTGGGTCCGTTCATGAGCAATAATTGAAAGTGCAACACTACTCACGCCCCCTAGCACCGGCTTAAGCGGTATTCAATTTTCAGAACAAAAAGTACTGAAATTCATGATCTCGAAGGATCATAAACAACAGAACAGACCCCTATCAGACATCTATATAAACCCAAAAACAACAGAGCAGACCCATATCAGACATCTATATAAACCCATAAACAACAGTGCAGACCCATATCAGACATCATAAACCCATATAAACCCATAAACAACAGAGCAGACCCTGACCAGACATCTATATAACCCCAAAAACAACAGAGCAGACCCATATCAGACATCTATATAAACCCATAAACAACACAGCAGACCCTGATCGGACATCTATATAAACCCATAAACAACACAGCAGACCCATATCAGACATCTATATAAACCCATAAACAACAGAGTAGACTCATATCAGACATCAATATAAACCTAAAAACAACAGAGCAGACCTTGATCAGACATCTATATAAACCCATAAGCAACAGAGCAGACCCTTATTAGACATCTATATAAACACATAAGCAGTATGGAGTATATACAGAAAGTATGCAGAAATCTATGGGAACTTTCATCCTTCATAAAACTACCATTTGCCTTATGGGCCCGTCACACCATGACGTTCTGGTCAGCGTTCTCTGGCGTTTGAGTAAACGTTGGTAGTCGCCCATGATCGCTGGGATAGCGCCAGAAGAGCGTTGTGTGAACGCTTGTGAACGCTAGTGAACGTCGGTGATCGCCAGGAATCGGCAAAGAACGCTGGTCGGGAAAAAATGTTTTGAACATGCACAAAAGTTCTCACTGAGACCAGCGTTCTTCAACGTTTGATGTTAAACGCTGAAGAACGTTTAAGAACGTTAATGGAACGTTTTTCTAACGTTCGATGAGCGTTGCACGCGTTCGGATATCGATAGTCAGTCGTTACTCCAGCGTTACTTGGTTTTTACTAATCGTTTGCTTTGCAGTGAACGACTCACTTGCGACCTGTCAACGACCGCTGAACGGTCCCCTAGCGCACGCAGCGTGTGACTAAAGTCAAACGAACGTCAAAACGCTATTCTGTAGTTATTCACACGTCCAACACGCTCGTCTACCGTTCACAAATCGTTCGTTGTTCGCCAATGGCACGTTAGCACGCGCTAATGGTTTTCAGGGGTATCTTACTTGATCGCTGTTACACGCTTCTCGCGCGTAAGCCACACGCTAGTTATGCGTTAGGTACACGTTTATCACACGCCAGATGTGTCATCCTCACTCTAGAACGCTAAAAAATCGAACGATTGAAATGTTCAGAGAACGTTGACAGAACGTCATGGTGTGACGGCCCCTTTAACGACCAAGATCAAGAACTATATGATGGCCACTGGAGCCTCCAGGTTGATGTGGGCGGGTCTGTGATTACCTATGAAACCAGTTTGAATCCAGATGAGACTCGGTGGCTCATCAGGATCCAAACTATTTGTCACTCTGATAGTGTATTTGAAAAGAAGATGAATCAATTTAGAAAACTGAAGAGGTGACATTTTCTACTAAAATTAATTTACTCATGAGGCTAAAAGCTTAAGGGGTGTTTGCCTGTGTCGCATATCCAATTCTCTAATACGGATAGGCCATGTCAATGTGTACTGCTACTAGTAACCATATTTCCAGGTGACATATTTTCGTAGATCCATATCTAATGTTTTTGTCATAGCTGAATTAATATTCCTTGGCTTTCATTGAAACTTCACAAAAGAGAAAATCAATTTAGGCTGGTACGTTGCACTGAAGACTATGGTTCACCAGGTTCACCGTCTATAAAGATATCGATCATGTTACTCTCAGTGAGACCTATGTCATAATGACATCATAGATTACTAATTACACACACAGTAAAAACTTCTAAACCGGATATCTTAGCAGGTGGCTGCTTAACCCTTCCCCTCTTATAAACGTGTTTTCACGCATCTGCAGAGTAGACCCAGATCAGACGGCTCGTCTGATCAGGGTCTGCTCTGTTTGCTAATGGATTTTGATAGATCTGTTTCTATACTTTTTAAAAGGCTAGTGTTCCACCTTCCATATTTCGTTATAACTGTTTTGTCCATGAATATTCAGTAGGTATTAAAATTTGTAATTAACATAGAACAGGGAAAGGGTTAATGCAGGATGGAAGCCAAGTAGAAAGTTCCTTTGGAAGCGCTCTGCATGACTTTCATCCTGCATTAAGCTGTCACCTTTCTTACAGAGCGACATTGCTACTGGTTTGAACATCCGGTGTATAGGGTGTTTTACCTTTAGGGTGATAGTCCCTACAATTAACACATGTTTTCAATAACATCATAAAATTTGGCATGCATCATTATTAAGAAATTTGTCAATTTGAACTTATATCGCAAAATGTCCCTTTCGTACAAAAGAACCCGTTTTCATCGATACTTATACTTTCTAGTTGTAGACGAACTTATTGTCGAACAGTTACGGAACTAAAACGCAGTTCCGAATAATTAACAATACATTGTAGAATAGCATCGCCTCTTCGATATCAAACATGAACATCTGGCCTTCTTCAGCGTTAATTCGGCTCACAATAAGACTTGTTTTAAGTGACTGCTGTAGATAGGTTTCACTGTATTTTGTTTTATTGTAAACTTTGCAGACAAATACGACAGAGGAAAAAGATGTCGTCATTCAGAATATTGCCCAGTATTTGAACCGGTGGCTGTTGGACCGTAGGAACTATCACAATACGACCATAACGAAAATCAAACGCATCCTCTCGAAAATGTTCCTGTTCTGTTTCGGTCAGCGACGGGGAGTCTATCTATCCGGTTTTTACGTGTTTACGAAACTATTATACCTTGCCAATTGTGTATTACAGTTTTGGATGCTTGGTTACTTTCTACAAATAGACTTCCTAAAATATGGGCCTGACAATTTTGATTGTATTCTTGGAAACTGTAGTGAAGTGCAGGAATCGCCAAAGTTCCCGAGAGTGACTCTGTGTGATTTCCAGATCCGACAAATGCAAAACATACAATCCTTCACGGTTCAATGCGTATTGCCGATTAATCTATTTAACGAAAAGATTTTCATTATTGTTTGGATATGGATCACAGTAGTTGGAGTTCTCACATTCTTCAATATCCTGTCATGGTTGAAGTACATGCTTCTAAGAAGTAGCCGTCAAGAATTTGTTCGAAAATATCTCGTAAATGAGATCAATTCTCGCAGTGAAGCCAAGCTGGTAAAACAATTCTCGGACAAGTATTTACGCCATGATGGTTGTTTTCTGGTGAGAATTGTACAGAAAAACAGTTCTGACATCACAACAAAAGAGTTGGTCCAGGATATGTGGGAAATTTTCACTAAACCTTTGATGGATGAAGCTCCGGACGAAGCCGAGGCAGTGGATGTAGCCAGTGCATGAGTACTGATAAAACAGTTCTGCACGCTACGTGGGTTCATTAAACTCTTACCAGCTGTGAAAAATAGAACGTCTCCTTAAATTTGGATCTGTTGCAACCTTGACCCTTTCTGATGCGATCGATCGTTTGAGAAACTATTGAGCGACTGTCAAACAGTTTGGACCCTGATGAAACGCGGTCGTCTCATCTGGGTCCAAGTTGTTTGCAAATGCGAGCCAGGTCACGGGTAACTTAATAGGGGTTAAAACCTAAATAGATACATGTACGTTCATTGTTCTAGCTGAAATATGGCTCTAACCAAGAACTAATTGCAACAGAATGTTGGCATCATCAATGGTTGTACGTTACGTAGTCAAAAGTCCCGGTTCGTATCAGTTGCAAATTTCCATTTTTGTCTGTTGAAATATGGTATTGAAAAAAGCTGCCAAAACATCCATAATGGATCCAGAGCAAATACATCAGCCTTAAAAAGATTTCTAGCATGTTTATTTAAGGTGTGTGGTCTAGTGATAACGCGCTTGACTATCAGTCCGGAGTTCCGGGGTTCAAATCCCGGTCCCTCCCGGGAATTTCAGAGACGCTTTTCAGTGTCTCCCACCCACACCTCCTCTCCACCCAGGGGTTAAAATGGGTACATGTGAGGGTCACTAGACGGTACTGCGACTGTTGTCAAATATTGTAGGCGAATGACTCAATGACCAGTGGAGTAAACGTAGAGCGGTCATTCGGACTGAAAGTAGACTAGGTACTTTACCTTTTTTTTATTCAGCGGCTAGCTGTCTATGTTCACTTTTGTTTTAGTTTTCCATAATGAGAAACTATGTTACATTGTAATTTGCATATGACCTACGAGTATTTAGTAGTAAAGTGTATTTTCATTACTTAGTACTAGCATACAACCTTTTTATATGCCTTTACACATTGCCAAACTATGTAATCTTCTGATATACAGTCTGCTAACGTGTCGAATGTCCTGGGGTAATTCTTACGACATTGTAGTTATTTCAAAACACCATGTTTTATGATAATTAGCTGCTTCGGCCGCGCAAATTGAATTCAATGCAATAATTAACATAATCACAACACATGTTACACATCATGTTACACAGACATGTTCTATAAACTTCTTAGATTTCAGTCAAAACGCCATATAGTACAGAAAAGCATTATTTACGCAGATATTTAGCATGGGACCGAAGACTGTCGACTGTCGAAAGTTCTGTTCTTGAAATAGATTTTAAGACCTGGAAATTCCCATAAAATCAAAGTACTGATGTACTGATATTTATCACCTCATGATAATGGTTGCTGGGCAATATTACCAGTTTGTCGAAACCACTATTAAACTTTCAACTTTTACTATCATTTTGTTATCAATTTAATACAACATTTGATAATAAAGTCCTTTTTGACGAACAGGTAGTTTGCCGAAACCAGCATAATTCACAGGCAATGCTATAGGAAATAAAGAAGAAGGGTTGTTTACTATATTAGAGTAGTGGTATTAATAGTATTAATTACTATCCCCGACCACAGCACCGAGGCTCTGGTTGTTGGCTCTCTTTGATATAAAGCTACTTACTGAAGGCTATTGCTATGGCTCTATCACCTGGGGCTTGGGCTCATAGACGTAGGTTGAAGTTGATACAAATGTACTTTGTTTGTCAAACATATAAAGAAATTAATTAAAAAGGGATATGACCCCTCTATATTGCAGCACACTACATGCTTGGTGGTCGACCCCTTTACAGTTGGTCATTATGCTTTCCTCTTTGCTTGTGCGACGACGGAAAAGGCTTAATACTCTGTGAAGATTCCCTCTTAAACCCGTTTACGGAGGGAGGAAATTAGATATTTGTATTTTGCCAGTTCTGTCGTACCCCAAATGACTTCTCCACAGCTGCTTTGACCTCTGAATAGTCATCGAGTACATGTCTACGATGTCAAGTTTATTCTTTTTCAAACAAATCAGTTATGCATGTTTAATATCCACTAGTATTTGTATCTTCTTGCGATTTATTTTTTATAAAATGTCGGCGTAGAAGTGTTTCATATAGTTTTCCCATACTTTTAAATTATGACGTCATTTAAATGATAACGTCGCTTGTTTACGTCTAACGTTTATTTTCAAATCATTTCATTTTAGACATCGTTATGCATGTTGTGGAGTTGTCTGGAGTGGGGATTTTATTTACATTTTGACTTTGGTGAAAGTGGGATAAGGACGAGGTTGGGTACCCGTAAACCAGGTTTAAGTCCCCCAGTAGCTTATTTTGGTTACTGGCCGTTCCAAGGCGGTACTCCTGCTTTCAGCCTATGGTCAATTTTGTTGTTTAATATGCTTAATGTTTAATGTTTTTCGTCTTGATATGCGTCCTGTTATGTTTTGTCTTGTGGCTTTACCGTTTCTTGTTTGATGGTGTTTGGTGCGGTGTCATTTCGTGTGTGGCTCTCCCTGTTTGACTATTTTTCCATATTTATATTGTTTTAAAAATACATGTAGATTCAGTTAATGATGTCATTAATGATGATGTACACAAGTCAATTAAAGCGTTGATCTATGCTAAATAAATACCATTCTTTAAGGAATTACAGACTCTGCACAAACAAAAACTTTATGCTTTAAAGTGTATTCAATTTGTTATCTTCATATCAATACAAATATACGCGCTATCATGTACATTTTATAATAGGTAAAATAAAGAACTAACTTGAGATAGTTTTAAAACATTACTTTGACATCGTACATTTTAAAAGTGATTTCCTATAATTTAAGCAACTTGAAATATTTCAATAACTGCTTCTTCTACTCCAAGTCATTTTCATTGCATGCTTCTCTGCTAGTATAATAGCAAGCAACCCTTCATAGATCTAGTTCTCTGTACTAGTAGAATCTCCAAACATTGAAATAAATATTGCAGAGATTGTTTTGTACATTATGTCAATATTTGAATGCCGCTGAATATCTTTTTTAAAATATATTTCTTGTTCAAATAGTATTTACATACAATGAACTATGATGTGACAATGTTGCAAATGCCATCTTTTAATATAGAAACACATTTATGAATATGGTTGCACACTATTATGCGTATAATTCGGGGTACATTTACCCCACCTACTTAAAACGAGTTATAGAATGTTTATTCTTCAAATAATATACATGTAGTGATTAAGGAAAGTTTGAATTACAGAAATAACGGACACACACTACACATGCAGTTATATACATGTATATCAAGCTTATAGCGCGCACGTCGTACATATGATCAGCTACTCAGCGTGTGTAGTGCAGTTGGGTCACCTCTTAACCAATTACCTCGTTTTGAAACCATTCTGATAAATAGAGCATTTGCTCCTACGGAGCAAATGCTCTATTTATCACAATGGTTTCAAGAAGTGACTTTTACATAGGCGCAGTAAGGCGTCAGTAGGAGAGAATAAGTTGGCAGATATTTACAACTTTATGCCTGCAGTATAACCTCTGTACGGCGGCAAATAAATCAACATTACTACAATAAGCAACAATCTGAATTAACCCCATTCATCATACCACCCTCCCACAAAAAATGGACTTTGTAAGTTGTTTGAATAGCCGATGTAAACATATTTTACTATACATGTATATAAATATTCACACCATACATGTAAGAACTAGTATGGTGGTCGTTAAGGGAGGTTAGACTGTACATAAAGATTTAACTGACACACACTAGGTAAATATATTGATCAAACTTAAGACGGGCACATTATAAATATCATGACCAGCCACCAAACGCGTGAAGTTGTTGATGGTGTCTCTTAATCATTTTCCTTTTGAAATACATGTCAGAAATAGTGATAAAATTTGTTAGCAGATTTTTATAATGGCATAATTATGTGCATGTGCATTTTTTGTGCACATGCATTGTGTTGGTACAAACTGTACAGTAAGATCAATTATGACTCCATAAGCAAAAAGAGAACAGACCCTGACCTGACAGGAGCTGTCTCATCTGGGTCTACCATCTTTGCAACGGCGTGAAAAGGCGTTTGTGTGAAGGAAAGGGTTGACAGATATTTACAACTTTATGTCTGCAGTATAACCTCTCTACAGCTTAATGTATGCAGTATAACCTCCCTACAGCTGTCTGCAGTATAACCTCTCTATAGCTGTCTGCAGTATAACCTCTCTACAGCTGTCTGCAGTATAACCTCTCTAGATATTGTCTGCAGTATAACCTCTCTACAGCTGTCTGCAGTATAACCTCTCTACAGCTGTCTGCAGTATAACCTCTCTACTGTCTGTAGTATAACCTCTCTACAGCTGTCTGCAGTATAACCTCTCTACAGTTGTCTGCAGTATAACCTCTCTACAGCTGTCTGCAGTATAACCTCTCTACTGTCTGTAGTATAACCTCTCTACTGTCTGTAGTATAACCTCTCTACAGCTGTCTGCAGTATAACCTCTCTACAGCTGTCTGCAGTATAACCTCTCTACAATTGCAAAAAATAAACAATACTGCAATAAGCAACCGCCTGAATTAAACCTTCAAACTTGAACCTTGTTGGAATGGTCGCTGTGGAGATGTTTTACTGAACACAGAAATTCTAGACCTAGTGAAGTGATCGCTTTGGTTATGTTAGACGGTAAATAAATAAATGACACACGGTAGGTAAATATATCAGGCTTATGATGCGCATATTGTACATAATTTATGATCAGCCACTGAACGTGTGATGCACAGTCTGATCATTTGTCAATGATGTCTCTTAACTTTATGTCTAAAGTAAAACCTCTCTACAATAAATAAACAATACTGCAATAAGCTGATGTTTGTGTCGCCTGCGAAGCATGGCAGACACAGGGATCACTTTGTCCGTCGTCGTCGTTGTCGTCACACTCTTCTTGTCCGGTCTGTGTCTCTTTCTCTACTGATACCATTGAATTCAAACTTCACACATGGAACAAGCATGGCGGGCACAATGTCATGCACAAGGTCCATAACTCTAGCTTCAACATTTTTGGAGTTATTCCCCTTTGTTCATTTTTTTGTCCGGCGAATAAGTCATATTCTACTGATGCCATTGAATTCAAACTTCACAAATGGAACAGGCTTGATGAGAGGAAGTGTCATATACACAAAGTCCATAACTCTAGCTTTAGTATTTTTAGAGTTATTCTCCTTTCTTTTTTTGTCCGGCCAATTAGTCCTGTTCTACTGATGCCATTGAATTAAAACACCACACATGCTTGATGAGAGGTGTTATGTACAAGGTCCATAACTCTAGCTTCAGTATGTTTCGAGTTATATCCCTTTTTTGTCTGACCAATATCTCTGTTCTACTGATAGCATTGAATTCAAACATGGAACAGACCTGATGTGAGGAAGTGTCATGCACAATGTCCATAATTCTAACATCAGTATTTTTGGAGTTATTCCCCTTTTTACATTTTTTTTGTCCGACCAATAAGTCATATTCTACTGATGCTATTGAATTCAAACTACACACACGGAACAGCCTTTAGGGAGTAAGTGTCATGCACAAGGTCCACAGTTGTAGTTTCAGTATTTTTGGAGTTATTCCCCTTTTTTCATTTTTTTGTCCGGCCAATAAGCCCTGTTCTACTGGTGCCATTAAATTTAAACTTCACGCTACACTTTGGCCATTATTCTCACTGTTGTTTTGTCTTAGTTTCACACTTCTTACATATATATGCTCCAAGTTACGTAGCATCATAGCTGGATTTATGTTATACCCATTTACATGTACTGCAATTGTGTCAAGTTTAAAATTGGAGGGACAAGGGTCAGTACGCAGGCAGGCGACACACGTGTTCCGAGGAATACCTTTCTAGTTTATAATGGCATATGTATACAGGCTATTTTGGCTATGGTAGAAACTGTAGAATAAATTCTGAAGGGAGGTGATTCCCCGAGAGCAAAAAATGCAACACAAAAAGAGAAAATTGCAGACTCGGTTTTATTGAGTCTGTTCATGAACAGTAGTTGAACGTGCAACACTGCTCACGCCCCCTAGCATCGGTTTAAGCGGTATTCAATTATCAGAACAAGAAGTACTGAAATTCATGATCTCGAAGGATCAGAAGATCTATATTATACCATAAGCAAACAGCAGATGCTGTTTAGGGTCTACTCTGTTTGCAAAGGCGTGAAAAGGCGTTTTTATGTAGAAAACGGTTAAAAATTCTCACTTTACTCTCGTATCATTTTAGTGCAATTGGATAGAAAGTAGAGAATAAGACTTCTAATGTATAGCAGATAGGACAGACAACCCCTCTTTACGAGGGATGTTCGAAATGAATTGCTTATTCTCCTCTATCTCGATATCCACGTGGGGCACGATAAATACATATCTGTCTAGGTTTATTCAATACCTACACACCGGTGTATAAATGTACATGTTAGACTAAGTATAAGACATAAAATTGGCCATTTGAATACACGCAGTCATTGACCACTGTAGTAAAAATGGTTAGTAAAAGCGTCGACCAGAAAGATGAAATACGGGCTTACATCAAAGCTCGCTCAAAACTTGGTTGTTCTTTGAAGCAGCTGATGACTGAACTTTCTACTGCGTATGGACCTTCCTGTGTGTCTTATGGCACAGTTAGGCGCTGGAAAAAGTAATCGGAGTCTGGTGTAGAGTCCATCAAAAATGCACCGAAATCAGGTAGGCCAAAAACTGCATCTCGTAAAGAAATCGTTTCAAAAATAAAGGAAATCATTGAAGGAGATGCCAGATTTACAGTTCGTGATATTGCACGAAAAGTAGGCATATCACTATCAACGGTTAACCTAATTTTGAAGAAGCATTTGAAAGTCAGAAAGATTTCTGCTAGATGGGTGCCACATCTGTTGACTGATGAGCAAAAGAGGCAACGGGTTAAAGTGGCCAAAAAGCTGCTTCAAATGTTTCTGAGTGCAAAGAAGGTTTTGTATGCAATTTTCTTCTCTGGTGAAGGAGTCGCAATAAAAGTGCCGGTGAAGAAGGACAAAAGCATCACCGGAAAGTACTACAAAGACGTAGTACTGAAGAAACTGAAAAAGTATTATCAGAAACGACGCCCTGCCACTGGTTTTAAACATATCCGTCTTCTACATGACAATGCCCCCGCTAATCAATACCTCTGCAATATTTACGGCGTTTTTTTTAATAAAGGAAAAGTAACTGTTTTGCCTCCCCCCCCCCCCCCCCCCCCCCGGTATTCCCCAGACCTTGCCCCATGTGATTTATTTTTGTTTCCGAAATTGAAATCATTCCTTGCTGGGCGGAAATACCAGCCCTGACAGGCATTTGGATCTGCCATTCATCAGTACCTTATTACTGTGTCCAAATCAGCGTACCGTGACGCCTTCAGGAAGTGGATACATCGGCTGAAACTGTATTTCTAGCCACGGGGAGTACTTCGAGGGCATGAAATGAGCACTTTTGGGCTAACTTGAAATTTGAAGTCTCCGGATAATAATTCATTTGGAACATCCCTCGTAAGAGCTGTCTCATCGGTATCTATCCTGTTCGTAAAGGCGTGAAAAAGCAAGTGAACAGGCAGGACACTTTTTCGTAAATAATTGACAAATGGGTACCTTGTACGATGTGGTTTCGAAAACACAAAAAATACAGTCATATCGCACATAGCAACTGTCATTATATCACCGATAAGTAAGCACTGGCTGATTTTGGTCGCTCGCTTATCTCCCTTGTGATGACGTCACTTGTGAACATTCGCTATAAATGTCGAACTAGATATCGTATAGAAAAGAATCGCAATTAATGTACTTCTGCTTCGTTTTGAGTGATAAAATGGTAATTTGTGCTGCCTATGGGTGTATCCCTGCCTATGGGTGTAGCTCCTAATCCGACAGAGACTAAATAGGATTATTTGAATTACGAGAAGTTCAAGAAAACGTGATGTGATTTATATTGGGTCAGCTTACATTTTGTCTCGATGGCTGATTTCCGTGAAATTTATACTAGAGAAAATAGTGCAGTCGATGACTTGGGTCTACAATTATAACAAGAGGGCCAGAATGGCCCTGAAGCGCTCACCAGACAATCAGAGGAGAAGATTTTCAAAGTTTTCACTATATGTTTCTATTGAAAACTGGCCACCCCTGGGGCGGGGCCAATTTTCACCCCATTGGCATAATTTATACAACTTTTGTAGAGGACCTGAACATGATGCTATGTGCAAAATATGAAAGCTGAGAACCTCCCAGTTTCAGAGAAGAAGATTTTCAAAGATTTCACTATTTGTTTCTATTGAAAACTGCCCACTCCTGGGGCTGGGCCAATTTTGACCCGGGGGCCATAATTTATATAAATCTTGAAGAGGACCTGAACATGATGCTCTGTGCCAAATATCAAAGCTGAGAGCCTTCCAGTTTCAGAGAAGAAGATTTTTTAAAGATTTCACTATTTGTTTCTATTGAAAACTTTATGCCCGCCCCTGGGGCGTAGCCAATTTTGACTCCGGGCTATAATTTATATAACTTTTGTAGAGGACCTGAACATGATGCTCTGTGCCAAATATGAAAGCTGAGAGCCTTCCAGTTTCAGAGAAAAAGATTTTCAAAGATTTCACTATTTGTTTCTACTGAAAACTGCCCAACCCCTGGGGCGGGGCCAATTTTGACCCCAGGGCCATAATTTATATATATTTTGTAGAGGACCTGAACTTGATGCTCTGTGCCAAATATGAAAGCTGAGAGCCTTCCAGTTTCAGAGGAGAAGATTTTCAAAGATTTCACTATTTGTTTCTATTGAAAACTGCCCACCCCTGGGGCGGGGCCAATTTTGACCCCAGGGCCATAATTTATATACCTTTTGTAGAGGACCTAAACTTGATGCTCTGTGCCAAATATGAAAGCTGAGAGCCTTCCAGTTTCAGAGGAGAAGATTTTCAAATATTTCACTATTTGTTTCTATTGAAAACTGCCCAACCCCTGGGGCGGGGCCAATTTTGACCCCAGGGCCATAATTTATATAACTTTTGTAGAGGACCTGAACATGATGCTTTGTGCCAAATATGAAAGCTGAGAGCATTCCAGTTTCAGAGGAGAAGATTTTCAAAGATTTCACTATTTGTTTCTGTTGAAAACTGCCCACCCCTGGGGCGGGGTTAATTTTGACCCTGGGGCCATAATTTATATAACTTTTGTAGAGGACCTGAACATGATGTTATGTGCAAAATATGAAAGCTGAGAGCCTCCCAGTTTCAGAGGAGAAGATTTTCAAAGATTTCACTATTTGTTTCTATTGAAAACTGCCCACCCCTGGGGCGGGGCCAATTTTGACCCCGGGGCCATAATTTATATAACTTTTGTAGAGGACCTGAACATGATGCTCTGTGCCAAATATGAAAGCTGAGAGCCTTCCAGTTTCAGAGGAGAAGATTTTCAAAGTTTTACTATATGTTTCTATTGAAAACAAGGCATCCCTGGGGCGGGGCCAATTTTGACCCCAGGGCCATAATTTATATAACTTTTGTAGAGGACCTAAAGATGATACTATGTGCCAAAGGTGAAAGCTGAGAACCCTGTTGATTCAGAGGAGAAGATTTTTAAAGGTTCAAATTGTTGACGACTGACGACGCACGACGGACGACTGACGACGGACGACGCACGCCGACGGACGACGGACATCAGGCAATTACAAAAGCTCACCCTGAGCACTTTGTGCTCTGGTGAGCTAAAAAAGGATATGCTACATTCTGTTATAAATCTGACTTAGGTCTAGCACTGTAGGTTAATGGGCTTTTTCTTCGTGGAAAAGTATTCTATACAAACGTTTTGTTAACAGCGTAAACCCAATCACGCAGGAACTGTCTGATCAGGATCTGCTCTAATTGCTTAGTCCGTAGACTTATTTCTTTAGACTCGATCAGGGTTGTCTAGCGTCTCTGTAATCCCTGTAATGAATATTCATGAGGTCATGAAATCTTTAAGAAATATTCTTAAGAGAAAAATGTTTAATAAACACGATTTAGCACTGTTGGCAGCAGACACCTAATTTGATGTAAAATCAATTTCCCAATCATTCTCTTCTTATATAAACGGCTTCACGCATGTTTGCAAATAGAGTAGATCCAGATCGGACAGTTCCTGTAAGAGCTGTCTGATCAGGTTCTGCTCTGTTTGCTTATGAAATTTTGTTGATCTAATCCTAATTGATCTGTCAGAGCCAATGATCCATTTGAAAAGTTAACATTGTGAAGAAAAAGCCTTTAGATCTTCTTTATGAATATTTGTGTAAGAAATAATTATTTCATGGAGAGTTAATGATATATGAGCACGGGCTATGGCAGTAATTGTACAACCAGACCTACCGGTATATTATTTCATAAGCAAATCGACAAGAACCTGATCAGGGAGCTACAACAGAAGCTCTCTGATCTGGATCTACTCTGTAAATGTGTTTCAATACGTTTGATCTTGGTCTACTATGTTTGCATTGGCATAAACAGGCACGTTGAATGAAGAGTTTATATTCTTGAAGTAATTTACTCACACATAATTTTTCATCAGGGAAATAGTTTATCATAAATATGATCCTTTTTGCAATTTTGGAACATGGACAATTTTGACCATAAATCCATAGGAAAATTCATTCTGGATTACTGTAATTTACGGAATTGTTCATTGGATGCGTTTTATAGTTTGACTGATTATTACCTACATAATGCCAAAAACTAACTTTGTGGCACCATGATCGCAATGATTGATTCTTTTGATACGTTACCACAGCTACATAACGGAATGCAACACTACGTAATATACAGGATGCGGGTTTTATGGCCATGTACTAATCATTGTCCCCTGGTGGGTGTTTGACAAAGGGCCACTATGGTAACTGACATCTGGAGACTACAGACCCTGCATTGGGCATTTGTGTGTAATATGGCTTAGTACAATATACTACAATATGGCCTAAGGCCATTTAACACATTCATTCATAGAGAAATTCTAATGGCTATGTTTACTGTTGTTTCCCTACAAACCATAATTAAACTGCACATATGAGTATACTGCAACATTATGACAAAAAATGTAGTAACAGTTTTAATGTGTTGACCATATTTTTTATAGACATTTTTATTTGTAGTGGGTCCAGTCATTTAAACATAATTCGCAAGCTTTAGAAACATGAACATATTAATAAAAAAATCATTCTTCAAGACTGACAACCATTTGTTATCAAGATCCAACCTTTTCTCATTTTCCCAACAAAATACATATTTTGGTATTTCAACCTTTACTCGATTTTCTGAAAGTAATGCATCATTTTGGTATTGCAAATATTAAAAGTAAAATAAATTAATTATTTCCTATTTTTCTGTATTTTGGTGGAATTTCTTTGTTTTCTAAAGTACGTACATTTATACATAGTAATGAGAACGTCCCATTTCATCTGAACCCACTTTGCC
Organism: Azorinus chamasolen; assembly: GCA_963576725.1. Classification (NCBI taxonomy): domain Eukaryota; kingdom Metazoa; phylum Mollusca; class Bivalvia; order Cardiida; family Solecurtidae; genus Azorinus; species Azorinus chamasolen. The sequence continues at coordinate 50,760,487 of OY755252.1, forward strand.
TAAATACGAAATTCATCTAAAGTTGTCCGGTTCTGTCTAAAAGTTGTTTGGACCCAACTCATAGGCGGGACCCAAATGGTCCATCTGATCTGAATCTACACTATTTGCTAATGGTCTTGGTCCTAACCTCATCCTATTTTAAAATTATAGTTTACGAATAGTGTAAATTCACTGACAGGTAAGGTAAGTTTTAACTCTTCGCTTGCTATTCACGTCAATATACCTACCTGTAAATAGTGAAAACCCAGATGAAACAGCTCCTGCAGGAGCTGTCTCATCAGGGTCTGCACTATTTACAAGTTGATTGTGCAACCAGTGCACTCCATAGCAGTGATTGCACAGCGAAATACTTGTACACAGTGAAGATATATGTAATTTTACAACAGGGCATGGGTAAAGAGGGAGAAATGTATTTTAAAATTCAGCAAGAGAAGGGTTAAAATTAAAACATATGTGTTTAATATTAAGTATCATTGTATTTCACACCTAAAATAAACATCACACCCCATAAATAGTTTCCCCACCTCGATAAAGTGTCACTTTAATCCATGGACGTAATGTCTGGAAAAGTGTGAAAATAATTTGGGTATTTATAGAAACTGTGGAGTTGGATTTTATCTAATTTTGTAAGCAAACAGAACAAACCCTAATTAGACGGTTCCTGTAGGCTCTGATCTGGATCTACTTTGTTTGCTGAGGCGCTAATTTAAAGGAAAAGGTTAAGTTTCTGTGTACATACCTCCCTCAATGGGATCCCTGACTGGCGTGTACATAAGTGACGTCACGGAAGGGAGATAATCATGTATCGATTTTCAAAATGCACGGTTCGCGGTACAATAAAAACTCGATTTAAATCAAAATAAGATAAAAACGGTAAGAATGTTCTACAGCTTGGTGTTTAACTAACTGTATACTATCAGAATTTAATCTGTTTACTTGACCTTTAAGTAAAGAGTTAAGTGCACAAAATCCCATGCTACCAGTTTCGGCGGCGACGACGGTGGCATTATATAAATGTCGCATCACATATGGGGGGGGGGGAAGCATGTATTGCCAACCCAAAATTGGTAATGTCTACATTACAGAGGATCAGTTCAGAGGTCGATATTGCCATAGCGAGGGTTGGTAATACGTGTTGTCGCCCTGCATGGGATGTAATATTTATTTTATTACACCGAGCATCACAATCAATTTCGTCAGCAACAAAGATTATTGGACAAAAACGAACAAACTGTCAGAATGCCGTATGGTGATCATTTGAGAGCGGAATGTTGTACAGTTTTATAAGACACAGAATGCATATTTTTATATAAGTTTATAATATATCTTTTCTTTACCCTTTCCCTGTTGAATATTCGTAGAAGAAATAATGGCATCGTGAATATTTATAAGTTCAGTTTTTATAATGGCATATGTACACATGGTGTTTTGGTTTAGGTCATATATAATTCCATAAGCAAACAGATCAGGCCCTGGTCAGACGGCTTCTACAGGAGACGTCTGATTCGTGTCTGATCCGTGTCTTCGCTGCCTACAAGGGCATGAAAGGGCGTTTACATTATATGAGGGAAATGGCTATTAGTAAGTATTCTCGGCATATAGGTATAATAACTAGAACATATAGGTATACTAACTAGAACTGCTATTACTAAAGGTGATAAATACCCCCACTATATAGCACTCTGTCACACTCTGCAGACGTTTTCAATAAGGTTTTACAATAAGGTCAAAGGTGTAAGCCAAGGTCAAAATGACTTAAAAATGGTATATGACACTCCGCAATCCCAACATATAATAACACACCAGGTTTGGTAATCGTGGATGATAGGGTAAAAGAGATATGCTCTGGACAATTTCAGAGGTCAATTTCAAGATCAAAGTGATCTCAAAAAGGAATGTGACACTTTGCAATCCCAAGATATATCCACACACAAAATTTATTTGGTAATCCTAGATGATATGGTATTTATAAAAGTTATGCTTTGAACAAGGTTTTTCAGTTATTAAAGTGAGAGGTCAAGGTCAAATTGAGGTTAAGGTGTTATGCAACACTCTGAATTACCAAATGTGTTCACAGACCATGTTTGGTAATTATAGATGATATAGTATAGGACAAGGTTTTTCAATAATCAAGGTCAAAAGTCAAGGTCACTATCACTAAAGGTGGTATCCCCAACGGCTACTTGGCCACAAGATCAATACACAGAAGGGACTCTGCAATATCGGGATACTTAACATTTAAGTATTTTTCAGAAGAAGTTAAAAAACAACAACAATTTTTATAAATCTTTACCCTAGCACAGCATCTTGAAAAACAATCAGATGATCACTGTAGTATGTTGGAATGACTTCAACAATAGTATCTACTGGTTCTCCGTTTATTAGGAACAAATCAAGTGTCCCACCTCTGCGATGTGTGGCCTGGTCAAGTAGCTGGTAGAGTAACATTTATGCCAAGTATCAAGTGAATCAGGTTGAAATTGAAGGAGGAGTTCAAAGTACAAGATTTTGCCTGCCAATTTCAAGACCAATTTCAGGCCAAAGGTCAAGGTCAAGGTCAGAGAGACCTGAAATTTGTGTCTTGCACATCTACTACTCCTGAGTAACATTTATGCCAAGTATCAAGTAAATCAGGTAAAGGAGGATTTCGCCGTACAATATTTTGCCTGCCAATTTTAAGACCAATTTTAAGGCCAAAGGGCAAGGTCACAGAGATTTGAAATTTGTGTCTTGCACATTTACTACTCCTGAGTAACAGTTATGCTAAGTATCAAGTGAATCAGGGTGAAAGTAAAGGAGGGGTTCAAAGTACAAGATTTTGCCTGCCAATTTCAAGACCAATTTCAAGGACAAAGGTCAAGGTCAAGGTCACAAACACATGAAATATGTGTTTTGCACATATATTACTCCTGAGTAACATTTATGCCAAGTATCAAGTGAATCAGGTTGAAATTGAAGGAGGAGTTCAAAGTACAAGATTTTGCCTGCCAATTTCAAGACCAATTTCAAGGCCAAAGGTCAAGGTCAAGGTCACAGAGACCTGGAATTTGTGTCTTGCACATCTACTTCTCCTGAGTAACATTTATGCCCAGTATTAAGTGAATCAGGTTGAAAGTGAAGGAGGAGTTCAAAGTACAAGATTTTGCCTGCCAATTTCAAGACCAATTTCCAGGCCAAAGGTCAAGGTCAAGGTCAGAGAGACCTGAAATTTGTGTCTTACACATCTACTACTCCTGAGTAACATTTATGTCAAGTATCAAGTGAATCAGGTTGAAAGTGAAGGAGGAGTTCAAAGTACAAGATTTTGCCTGCCAATTTCAAGACCAATTTCCAGGCCAAAGGTCAAGGTCAAGGTCAGAGAGACCTGAAATTTGTGTCTTACACATCTACTACTCCTGAGTAACATTTATGTCAAGTATCAAGTGAATCAGGTTGAAAGTGAAGGAGGAGTTCAAAGTACAAGATTTTGCCTGCCAATTTCAAGGACAAAGGTCAAGGTCGAGGTCACAGAGACCTGAAATTTGTGTCTTGCACATCTACTACACCTGAGCACCATTTATGTCAAGTATCAAATGAATCGGGTTGAAACTGAAGGAGGAGTTGAAAGTACAAGATTTTGCAGACAGACCGACCGAGGGCCCAACTGACAGGCTGATTCCAGTATACCCCCCTCAAACTCTGTTTGTGTGTGTGTGTGTGGGGGGGGGTGTATAAAACCGATTTCTATTCATTAAGTGGTCGTTTAGATGAGTTTGGTTGTATGTTATTGTTAATCATATCCCACGTCTACTTGCAATGGTAAAATTCCATAACCATATGATATGTAGTGCAATTTTCCAATTAATTTAACACGTGACTAAGAGACATTAGCCTCCCAGCTAAACCCGTGGTCAGATTCTTTAACACGTGATCTAAACGACATTCGTATTAACCCTTAATCTGCAAAGCGCGACTTGGCTGTCGCTTGTTAAACACAAACACGCTTGTGATGGTGAACAAGTGTGTAAGGTTTCGAAGCTTTATCCCAAAGGATTATGCAAATATTATACACCGAACCGCAAAAGAAACGCAGCAGTTGGAGAAACACATATAATTCTAAACTAAACAGTTCAAATGATCAATAACGGATGTATTTCAGTTTATATGTACCTTATATACATATGGTGTAATTTTCTTTAAATATATCAACAAATAACTCCCATTTTATTATGTTAAAGTTCATTACCCATGAGTTCAATTTTCACACATTATCAATAGCCATTGGAGGATACACGAGGTACTGACAATGTGTGAAAATTGAACTTGTGGGTAATGAACTTTGACATTATGAAATCGGGAGTATTTGTTGATACAGTTTAATGAAATGTATACAGTATGTAGTTATGATACATATAAAATGAAATAAAACCGTTATTTATTATTTGAACTGTTTAGTTTCGAATTATATGTGTTTCCCCAGCTTTTGCGGTTCGGTGTAAGTGGACTTTAACAAAAAACTTAACCCAAAAAGTTAAAAGGGGCCATAATTCTGTCAAACATGCTTGGCAGAGTTATGTACTCTTGCCTACAGATGAAGCTTGTGATGGTAGGCAAGTGTGTAAAGTTTCAAAGCTCTATCTCAAAGTTTTATGTAAATAAGAGGACTTAACCAGGTTGTGCCACGGATGGATAGACAGACAAACAAGACAGACAGAGACAGAGAGACAGTCAGACAGACCCACCAACACATTGGCTCCTATACCCCCCCCCCCCCCCCCCCCTCAAACTTCGTTTGCGGGGGTATAACAAGCAGACAACAATTCTGAAGCAGTCATGTTGTACAGTACAAAGAATGCTAGAGCATAGAGGTGATTACATAATGCTCTCACTGGCTAGTTAACCCTTACAGTGCGGGACACGAGTCACTTTGCACTTCGCAAGCAGATGAGATGTAGATGTAGATCCAGATGAGAGGAATCCTAGAGTAGCACTCTCATAAGGGTGTGCACTGTTTGTTATGTTACACATTTCTTTAGAAACAATTCTAAATACTCACCATAAGCTTGACCTGTTTGACATTTGGAATAATCCACTTGAAAATTCAGTGTTGTAAGGATTAAGGGGGAAACCTTTAGAATGTCGTTTCTGATGTGAAGAAGTCTACACACAGGGCAGGGCCAATTTTAATCCCAGAACTATGACACTTTAAAAACTCATTAAGGTATGCTATGTAAATCTATACACCAAATATCTAAGCTCTGGGACATGTAGTTTCTGACAAGAAGAATTTTAAAGTTTTTCCTATGCATAACTAGTGATCCCATGGGCTGTTTAAGCAGTCAGCTACAAAAAACTGGCAATCCCTGGAGTGGGACCAATTTTGACCCTAGGGGCATAATTTATATAACTTTTGTAGAAGACCTGAAGTTGAAGCTATGTGCCAAATATGAAAGCTGAGAATCTTCTAGTTTTAGAGGAGAAGATGTTCAAAGTTTTCACTATATTTTTCTATTGAAAACTGAAAACCCCTGGGGCGGGGCCAATTTTGACCCCTGGGACATAAATTATATAACTTTTGTAGAGGACCTACAGATAATGCTATGTACCAAAGATGAAAGCTGAGAACCCTGTAGATTCAGAGGAGAAGATTTTTAAAGGTTGAAATTGTTGACGCCCGACGACGCACGCCGCCGGACATCTGGCGATCACAAAAGCTCACCATGAGCACAAAAGTGCTCTGGTGAGCTAAAAACGGGCATTGGTGAGCTACGTAAAGACCTATTAGATCAAAAATCGCCTAAAAGAAATGAAGATGAAGAAAAATCGAATATCCTGGCGGACTTCTTCAGCAGTGTATTCACCAAAGAACCTCCAGGAGAAATACCGAATAACCAAAAAGATCCACCATGAAACCATGGCCGGAAATTAAAACAAAAGCAAAAAACGTAGACACGCTTCTAAACGATCTAAAACCAGATAAATCCCAAGGTCCAGACAATTTGCACCCCAAAATCCTCAAACATCTAAGCAAAGAACTATCAATACCTTTGAACATTTTTTTTGAAAAATCAATAAATAAAAACGAAATCTCAAATGAGTGAAAAAAGCTAAAGTTAGCGCAACTTATAAAAAATGGGACAAGTCTAACGCTGGGAACTACAGAGCGGTTAGTCTCACATCAGTCCTTTGCAAAATTATGGGGAAAATAGTTAGAAACCACATTATGGAACACATGATACAAACGGCCTCTTAACCGACAAACAAAATGGTTTTATGACTGCAAGATCCACATCGCTCCAACTGTTAAATGTAATGGACAATGACAGAAGCAATTGACAATGGAGATGGTATTGACTGTGTCTACATGGACTTCCAGAAAGCATTGGACACCGTGTCACACACCAGTTTAATAGGTAAACTAGAATCCTATGGAATTGGAAAAGATATGGTAGATTGGATAAAACATTTCTTATCTGGCAGGACACAACAAGTCACGATAAACGGGAATGGATCAAAATGGCATGGAGGCACCTCAGACATCCCTCAATGATCAGTAATAGGACCTCTCAGGTTCATCATATATATAAATAATCTCCCAGACATCGTTGACTCAACAATATACTTATTTGGCAGATGATACAAAAATATTCAACATAACTAAAACATTAGAAAACAATTCAGGATGATCTGCACAAAAGAACACAGTGGATAGATAAGTGGCTACTAAAATTACATCTCCAAAAATGCAAAAGCATGCATTATTGGAAGGACAGATCCAGAACATAACTTCTCTTACAATTTAATGGGCTGCACACTTGCAAGCACAGATGAAGAAAAATGCTAAAGGAGTAATTATAGACAGTAAGCTAAACTTTGATGAACACATCGCTTAAAAAGTAAACTCGGAAAAAAGGTCCACGAATACCATAACCAGACGAAATTTCCATCATCTTGACGAAAAAGGCTTTACACCACTTTACAAAACTCTAGAAGGGGGACTAAACAGAAATAACATCAACAAGGGGAAATCCAAATAAAATTTACTCCCAAAGGGCGAGACTAGATCTAAGAAAATACAGCTTTGGCATAAGAACAGCTAGTGTGTTGAAAAACTTAACTGAAGAGGTTGTAAATGCAAAATCTTTAAACACATTCAACAAGAGTACCGCATACGGTACATAATACGCCCACTTGCAAACTTTCTCTGATTCAACATGCCTTATAAGTGTTGACATTTTCTAATCTGTGCTTCAGATCTTGATTTCCATATTAAGGTGATACTATTTTTTAAAAAAAATGAAGTGAATATCTTATTAAATAAAAAAGTTACAGCTAATCCTCATTTTTGCAGATTTTTGTAAAGTGCAACGGCCATAACTCTGTAAAGACAAACTGAATGAACCTCAAAATAAACTCAGCTTCAAATTTTATTGCTTAAAACATTTGTGTTAAGTTTCATTTATATCATTTTAATAGTTTTCCCAGAAAACAACAGACAAACTAAAAGTTGACCGACTAACAAAGCAACGAACACACAAAGTTCAAGGACCATAACTTTAGAATAAAATGACATATCAAAACCCCCGCAATATATGTGAAAATTCACATAAAGGTTAAAACATATAAAAAAAATGAAGTAAATATCATTTCAAAATTTTGAAAAAGTTATGGCCATCCTCATATTTGCATAGATTTGCATTATTTTTTAAGTGCAAGGGCCATAACTCCGAAGCGACAAGTCAAATGATCCTCAGAATCGACTTAGCTTCAGGTATTGATGCATTAAACATTTGTGTGAAGTTTCATTAATATCTGTCAAACAGTTTTGCCAGAAAACAGCGGACAAACTATTTGCATATATTTGTAAAAAAAATTAAGTAAAAGGGCAATAACTCCGAAACGACAAATCAAATGAACCTCAGAATCGACTCGGCTTCAGACCTTGATGCATTAAACATTTGTGTGAAGTTTCATTAATATCTCTCAAATAGTTTTCCCAGAAAACAGCGGACAAACTATTTGCATATTTTTAAGGACAAGGGCCATAACTCTGAAACGAAAAATCAAATGAACCTCAGAATCAATTCAGCTTCAGATCTTGATGCATTTAACATTTGTGTGAAGTTTCATTAATATCTCTCAAATAGTTTTCCCAGAATACAGCGGACAAACAAAATGTTGACGGACGAACGAACGGACGGACAGGGCCACGACAATATACGACCACCTTTATTAGGTGGGCGTATAAAAATAGGTTAGATAAAAATTGGAAGAATCAATATATGAAATATAACTATAAGGTAGTATTTATTCCTGTTTTTACTACTAACTTTCATAATACATGTATTATCTTTATCAGTGAATAAACTTAATCACTTAAGCTCCAAGGAAGAAAAACAATGTTACAATTCAGAAGTATAGTTTCATTATACATTGTATAATGCTTACATTGCCACTAATACTATGTCCCTATACTCCAAAAAATATACCTTTGTATACCCTTGTATTCAGAGTAGACCCAGATCAGACGGATTCTGTTTGCAAAGGCATAGAAAGGAGTGTGTATATGGGGTAAAGGGTTATAAGCAAGAAATAGTGACATTATGAATATTAATTAGATTAGTTGTTTATAATAGCACATTCACTCTGGAATTGTTTGACATGGCAGAAACTAGAATCATATTTGTAACATAAGGACATAGAGCAGACCCTGATCAGTTGGTCTCTACATGACATTTAAGGGACGACTTATTAAGGTCAGGGTCATATTGGGGGCAAAGTGTTTCACAAACACATTGTTTTGTTTTTTTTGTGTAAAAAAATCCTGTCTCAGCTGGATCCACACTGTTTGCCTATGTAATCAGCTGCGACATTGCCAGCAGCTGGATTACATAGCAGCTGGATCTACACTGTTTGCCTATGTAATCAGCTGCGACATTGCCAGCAAGTTATCTCCAATATTTGTTGTGTGCTTTTTTTCATCGTTTCTTTTTCAAAAGACAGTCTGACCAGGGTCTACTCCATGGTTGTCAGACATTTCGCTACCCATACCATTTCGCTACAGTCATTTCGCTACCCACCGAGAAGTCATTTCGCTACCCTGACCATTTCGCTACCTACCGAATTTATTAGGAAAACCAATATTGTTGCGGGGTGGTTAGTGATTTGAGAGTCGAATTTATTAACATATAATAAATATTTATATTCAGATACCAAAAAGAAAAGTAAAGTGTTATGTCAGAGGATGAATGATGGGTCTTTTGCCGTTGTTTGGCAGGTCTTACTCGTCAATGTACAGTAAACCCCATCTAAAGTGACCACTCAATGAATAAATATGGGCGTCTTTATAATAAAGCAGGTGGCTTCTTAATGCAGGATAAAAGTAATCCAGAAAGCTCATGTATGTCATTTCTGCATTACTTTTGTCCAGCATTAAGCTACTGTCTATATCTACGATCTGCATCTATCACCCATAATTATACCTCTTTGAGGTGGTAGCATTAGCGGGGTTTTACTGTAGTAACCAAAGTGTTAAATGAATGATAAATGTACTTAAATCAGGTATTGTTTTGTTAATGTATAGTGTATACGAATACAGTGAGATGGTAGCTTAACCCTTCCCCTGTTCTATAGTTAGCCCTAATTTTGATACCTAATGAATATTCATGGAGAAAATTCTTATAAGGAAATATGCAAGGTGGAACAATGTACCCAATTTGGAAAGTAAAGAAACCGAGCTTTCAAATTCTATTAGCAAACAGAGCAGACCCTGATCAGACGGCTCCTACAGGACAAAAATATTAGGTTTTAAAAGATTAAATATATATATAATACATGTGTCATTATCGCTGCCTCTGTGATATTGTTGATTGAATTAAGTCACCCGCTGCTTTCGTAATTACACGTGCCAATCAATATTGTCCACCCAGAGATCACAGGTACCGCCGATAAGGCGATAACATTGGCTTGTAAATACTGCTAGTGGGAATAAAAATATATATGTTTCACTGTAAGACAAACGCAAGTGCATTTTGTTGATTATAAATGATAAAAAATACTAAATAGTTCAGACTAGAAAAATGTTGAATCTTTGATATGTACAGTGTATGAAAAGTTGAAAACGCGATCATTACTTATGCACTTTTACTTTAAGGTCAGTTAACCATTTACCTGCTCTAAAGTTTCAAATATTCTCTTAATTTTTAATTTTGTGATATACTTACGTTGAACATATTTCCGAACAGCTATATCTTATATGCGAATTAACTAATTTACTGTGAATGTTTCATTCGGATCCAAACTGTTTGCCTATGCTGCTACGCTCGGTATTTCAAATTGGTAAAGGTATCTCTTTCATCTGTTAAACCGTTATCGTCCAAATCAATTAAATCTGTGAATAATTATAATTAATTGGGTGACTGGGTAGCGAAATGACTTCCCGTAAAGGTGCGAAATGACTGTAGCGAAATGGTCAGGGTAGCGAAACGCTGTGTAGCGAAACGTCCGTAAACCTACTCCATTAGCTTATGTTATATATCTGAATTTCTATTGTTTATTATGGCAATACACTTTCATACATGAAATAAACTAATTTACCTTTTACTCCAGATATGCCTTTCTACACCATTGCAGAGTGTAGGCCCAGATCAGACGGCTCCTGTAGAAGCGGTCTGACCAGGGTCTGCTGTTTGCTTATGAAATAATATAGATATGAATTTTCAGTCTCTGTCAACACATTTCCTGTTTTCATTATACCATTATGAAAATAAGTTTAATATTCATGACGTCATTATTTCTTACATGAATATTCATGAGGTAAATTGTTAATATTCAGAATGACTGGAGTCTTACGTGGATGTTCGTCAGGTAAATGGTTAAAGGATGTTAATTATATATCAGACAGAATGATGTATTATAATTATATCAAACAGGATTTATTAAATATCAGACTGAAGGATTTATTGAATATCAGACTGAAAGGATTTATTATATATCAGACTGAAGGATTTATTATGTATCAGACTGAAAGGATGCATTATATATCAGACTGAAGGATTTATTATGTATCAGACTGAAAGGATGCATTATATATCAGACTGAAGGATTTATTGAATATCAGACTGAAAGGATTTATTATGTATCAGACTGAAGGATTTATTATGTATCAGACTGGGGTTCTTATTATATATCAGACTGAAGGATTTATTATGTATCAGACTGAAGGATTTATTATATATCAGACTGAAGGATTTATTATATATCAGACTGAAGGATTTATTATGTATCAGACTGAAAGAATGTATTATATATCAGACTGAAGGATTTATTATGTATCAGACTGGGGGATTTATTATGTATCAGACTGGGGGAATTATTACATATCAGACTGAAGGATTTATAACAACAAGCTGAACAGTGTCAAAATATATTGTTAATTTATTCCCTGATTTAATATAAATACAAAATAATCAATATTTACAATTGCATGTAATAAAATTCGAAATAATAATAGCGCATAATACAATAGTATCTTTACAGTATTCATGTAAAAGAAGCTGAGTTTTACACCTCATCACAATAACAATCCTCTATATAAGGATTATTGAACCCTTAAACCCTTTACGCCATGAATATTTATACATAAGGAATATTAATTGGATTGTTATAATAGCACATGGACACAGGAATTTTGGCCATGGAACTGTAGAATCATATCTATTATTTCATAAGCAAACACAGCATACTGTGATCAGACGGCTTCTACAGGAACCATCTGATCTGGGTCATTTCTGTTTGCAAATACTTAAAAATGTGCATTTATGGAGTAAATGAATAACTACATAAAAATGTTTTTGCAAATATATTAGACCCAGGTCAGACGGATCTTGCAGGAGTCATCTGAACAGGGTCTACTCTGTTTGCTTATGAAGTATATGGATCTGATTCTACAGCTTCTGCCGGTACCAAACGTTCCTGTGTTCATTATAAAATTTCAGCATATAAATATTCATGGTGTCATTAATTCTTACATGAATATTCATGGGGTAATGGGTTACGATGCTCTAACAACTTTAATAGTTTAGATGAGAAGTCAGCTGATGCAATAGCGAGGAAGAAAAGAACATTATTGTAGGACATGTTTGGTCTGCCCTTCTTATACTCTATACGCCTTTCTACACATTTGCAAACAGACTAGACTCACATCAGACGGCTCCTATAGGGCTAGACTAGACTCACATCAGACGGCTCCTATAGGGCTAGACTAGACTCACATCAGACGGCTCCTATAGGGCTAGACTAGACTCACATCAGACGGCTCCTATAGGGCTAGACTAGACTCCCATCAGACGGCTCCTATAGGGCGGGGTTGTCTGATCAGGGTCTGCTGTTTGCTTATGATTAATCCTGAACATAATTATGATTCTACAATTTTTGCCATGGCCAACAATTCCGGTGTCCATGTGTTATTATAACAGCTAAACTATTAAATATTCATGATACATGAATATTCATGAAGTAAAGGTTTAAAGTGTACATAAAGAGGATATTAAAGGAGTGGTTATTCACTATTGTTTTTGACTAAATAATACGTCAAAAGGCATGCCAAGTGTCATATTTATTTTATTCAATGAGCTTGGTGAAAATCAATAGCGAATGAACACAAATGTAATATTATTTTAACACATGATACCCCCTACCCCCCACCGGGGGGGGGGGGGGGGGCACTTTTCAATAGCAAATGTATACCTGAATCACTTGCTTATGCCATTTGCGTTACTTAAGTTAGATTACAAGTGTGCTCCGGATGTCTAGAGATCAGATGCAGTATAAAAAGTTTTAAATTACCGTGTCATGTGATAAAAGCCTTTACTCCATGCATATTCACGTAAAACTAATGCATATATGAATATTAATAAGCTTAATATCAAATACTGATATATGAACAAGAAAAACTTTTGTTCCTGATAATAACTACAGAATCAGATCTATAGAATTCCACAAGTTAGAATCAGATCTATAGAATTCCATAAGTTAGAATCAGATCTATAGAATTCCATAAGTTAGAATCAGATCTATATAATTCCATAACTTAGAATCAGATCTATATAATTCCATAAGTTAGAATCAGATCAATATAATTCCATAAGTTAGAATCAGATCTATATAATTCCATAAGTAAACAGAGCAAACCCTTATCGAACAGCTAAGGAGGCTTAGGAGTCCTACAGGAGTCATCTGATCTAGGTCTACTGTTTGCAAAGGGGCATATCTATGGAGAAAAGGGACAACACAGTGCCTAGACTGGCAGAGGCAGACATTTTCTTGATCCACATCTCCTGAACCCTTTACGCCATGAATATTCATATAAGAAATAATGATGTCATGAATATTAATTCATTGAATTTTTTCCATAACATGAAAACAGGATTTTTTTACCACAGCAGAAACAATAGAATCAGATCTATGAATACATATATCTATATAATTTCATAAGCAAACAGAGGAGACCATGGTCTGGGTCTACTCTGTTTGCAAAGGCATATCTATGGCGTAAAGGGTTAACCCTTATCCTGCCAAAGTGCTGGCTGACTTTTAAACAGTTTGGATTTAGATGAGATACCAATTAACTCAGGTTTGTATTGGGACACTCGGTCAGCAGTTTCTAACAAGCTCAACCCTTTACTCAAGAAATATGCCTTTCTAGGTTTTTACAAACAGCGTAGACCAAGATCAGACGTTTCCTTCAAGACCAGGGTCTGCTCTGTTTGCTTAGGAACTAATAAAGATGCGATTCTACAGTTTCTGCTAGGGCAAAAAAAATCCTGTACCTATGTGCCTTTCTAATAAATTTCATGTCATTATTCCTTCCATCCAGATAAGATTAGTAAATTAAACACTTTCAAATATAACTTCTTCATTTCTCCTAAACCCTATGTTATGACCACTCTTTATATATCGTCTCAAAGAGTAATCACAACATAGAGGTTAGTGGAGAAATGATGATGACGATTTCATTATTTGAGTACGCACCTTTATCTCGGGCTCTGTAGTACATAGATATTCACAAGGTAAAGGGTTACCCGTTAAACAAATCAGAAGTAAACATTGTCACAGATCGGCGTTTAAGCAAACATCTTTTTTAAACAATATGATATGGACTTGGGAGGACTGCTAGAGAGTCAAAGTATAAACTCCATTCATTAACCTGTCACTTTATATTAGATAGGTCTTATTGTGAGCAGATTATGATGATGATAATAATGATGGTGATGATGACAAGTGACTAATGGAAGACGATTTCAATTAATCTGATGCACAGAGAATAATATTTGCGAAATGAGCACAAATACCAACAACTAGAACTAGAGGTTTGTTTTTGTCACAAAAACAGATGTCTCCCCCTCCCATCCTCTTTCCAATACACAAGTGTAAGGGGGAGACAATTTAAAAGCCTCAGGTACACAAAAACACATGCTAGTCAACATTCTTGTGAAGTTTGGTGACTCTAGTACTAGTGGTTTCAGAGATACATGTGACACAAAGTAAAGTTTCTCTTATTTAAGTCATAAGGGGCAGTAACTCCAAAGTTATCAGGGGGAGACAATTAAAAAACCCAGATGCACAACAACTCATGCTGGTGAACATTCCTGTGAAGTTTGGTGACTCTAGCCCTACTGGTTTCAGAGATATGTGCAGCACAAAGTTTCTCTAATTTTAAGTTAACATATCAGGGGCAGTAACTCAAGAATTATCAGGGGGAGACAATTCAAAAACCCCAGGTGCACAACAACTCATGCTGGTGAACATTCCTGTGAAGTTTGGTGACTCTAGCCCTAGTGGTTTTAAAGATATGCATGACACAAGGTTTCTCTAATTTTAAGTAATCATATCAGGGGCAATAACTCCAGTTATCAAGGGAAGACAATTCAAAAATCCCAGTTGTACAACAACTCATGCTGGTCGACATTCCTTTGAAGTTTGGTGACTCTAGCCCTAGTGGTTTCAGACATATGCACAACACTAAGTAAAGTTTGTCTAATTTTAAGTCATCAGGGGAGGTAACTCCAAAATTAACAGGGGGAGACAATTAAAAACAACTCATGCTTGTGAACAATCCTGTGAAGTTTGGTGACTCTAGCCCTACTGGTTTCAGAGATACGCGCAACAGAAAGTTTGTATAAATTTAAGTATTCATATCAGGGGCAATAACTCAAGAATTATCAGGGGGAGACAATTCAAAAACCATAGGTGCACAACAACTCATGCTGTTGAACATTCCTGTGAAGTTTGGTGACTCTAGTACTAGCGGTTTCAGAGATACACGTGACACAAAGTTTTTCTAATTTTAAGTCATCAGGGGCAATAACTCCAAAATTATCAGGGGAAGATAATTCAAAAACTCCAGGTGCACAACAACTCATGCTGGTGAACATTCCTGTGAAGTTTGGTGACTCTAGCCCAACTGGTTTCAGAGATACGCGCGACACAAGTTTGTGACGGACAGACGGACAGACGGACGGACGGACGGACAGACAGACAACTCTGGCAAAAACAATATATCTCCCCATAAATGGGGGAGACATAAATATCACTAAAGGTGATGAATACCCCGCACAGCAGCCTTGATTACAAAAACAAGTTTGTGACACCAATTTCCCATGTAACAGAACCAAATGACAACAAGAGTCTCGTGCAGCGCTAACGCTCGTCTGATTTGGTACTTGTCAAGCCAATTGTTTTTTGAAAACGATAAAGGGCCATAACTCCAAAATGTTGAAATCAAGAGTTATGGTTCTTATGTAGGGACCTTCCCCTCAAGGAGATCTACTAACCTATGAAGTTTCATGGTGATACCTCTTATACTTTTCGAGTAATGAGACGCACTGAAATTTTTGCACGCTGCCGTCCACGACCCAGTGATCACAATAGCTCGACCTTTCTTTGAAACAGACAAGCTAAAATTACTCAAGTGGGGATTCTGTAATGCCGGCAACTAAACACAGGACAAGTGTGCCTTGCCCATGTACTATTTGTGGTTATAATGTATGTCAAGTATCGATTCAATAACTTTCAAATTGAATGAGTTCGCGATACCAACTCCCCACTTATCCTTTGAAAACAGAGCAGACTCAGATCAGATGGCCTCAGACAGACAGACCAACCGACACACAGACTCCTATATATCCCCTCTCAAACTTCATTCGCGGGGGTATAAAACAAGAGGGCCATTGGCCCTATATCGCTCACCTGAGTTACAGTAATACATGTATATTGACATGTTAATTTTTCAGTGGACAACATTTCTAGCAGATGAAATAAGCTTAGTGTACTGCTTTCACCCTTTAACTGCTGAATAAACTTGAACTGAATTCAGAACTAATACCAAGTGACTGGTTGACCAAGACCTAAACTGTTTACAACTTGTGCCATTTTTGCCTTAGCTCAAAATGCCTAAAACTGGTCTTTGAGAAATTCAAATGACTTCAATAAAGCTATGCAATTATACCTTGACCCAGGTATATAGGCAAATAGAGTGCTAGGCAGTACATAATGCCAGTTTTTGTGTGAAATGACCAATAAGAATATCTTTAAAAATCGTTTAACCCTTTCCCTCATATAAAGCTGTTTTTATGCATTAGCAAACAGAGTAGACTCAGATCAGACGACTCCTACGGAAGCTGTCTGATCTGGGTCTTCTCTGTTTCTTTTGACACAATATAGATCGGATTCTACAGTTTTTGTCAAAGCAAAAACTTCTCTTCAGAGAAATAATGTGTTTTACACATTAAAAATAAGAGTAGACTAGATCAGACGGCTGCTATAGAAGCTGTCTGATCAGGGTCTGCTCTTTTTACATTTGACAAGATATAGATTTGATTTTACAGTTTTTTTTCAAAGCTAAAACTTCTATTTATGGCAATAACAATTTTTTTAAGCATTAGCAAACAAGAGTGGTCCCAGATCAATTTTTGTCAAAGCAAACAGGTTAAGGGTTAATAGGTGTTTAGAAATAATTCTAGCTCTAGGTGTGAATATCTGAAGATAATTCAATTAAACGGGTCATTAGTATTTTTAACAATTGAAATTGAGAAGAGTTACCTCTACTGTTATAATGAAGTTATATTTACTTAGTTATTTCATTAATATCATACAAGATTCAGACATTTTAGAACTTTTTAATGTGTTGTCATCAAATTTTATGAAAAAAGTAATATTTAAGATGCTTTTTGGGGCAGCAGACTTAATCCACAGTAGTAAGTTTAACACCTATCATTGTTAAGGGGGGGGGGGGGGGGGGGGGGGGGCAAATGCATTATCATGTTTTCTTAAGAATTACCATGACTTATATCAGTTGGGCCATTTCATAATCATGTTTTCACAGTTTTCTTAAACATTACCATGACTTACATCAGTTGGGTTTGGACCCAGATCAAAAGTCTAGATGGTGATCATTTTCCTTGATTGCCTGAATTGTTACTTTCCTATATCTCTCACATCTAATTTGAGAGACATTGGAAGACACCATTTAACATCACTCACACTACACACTGGGGTTAATGGGTCAAAATGCCTTTAATGTTTCGTCTGCAACAAAAAGTTATTGTCATCTGCTTCAATTCTTAAAATAAACTTACTTTCATTTTTTTGCAAAAATATGGTTAAGATGACAAACAGTTTGGATCCTGATGAGACGCCGCAGTATGCGGCCTCTCATCTGGATCCAAACTGTTTGCATAGGTAATCACAGTTTCACCACTAGCATGCAAAGAGTTAAGAGTCAGCATTGACCTGGAGAGATTTTACTGCCAAGCAGCTGTAACTTTGACCTGCTGCTGGTCTGCAGATCTGGAGTTGTTTATTTAACCCTTAATTTCTCTCATGTAAACTTGTTTTCATGCATCTGCAAACAGAGTAGACCCAGATAAGGTGGCTCCTATAGGATCAAGGTCTGTTATTTGCTAATGGAATTTGATAGATGTTTCTATGCCTTCTAAAACAGCTACACTGATTCACCTTCAACATTTTATTATAAATAGTTATAAATAGAATGATACTAGCACTCCAATGCAGTTATCTCCCTTTGTCCCTTATGGCTATGCTGATGGGACAAGGGAAATAACTGTGAGGAAATTACCTTTTAAGTGTTACAGATTCTGATGTTAAGTAGCATAAAACCCCAGGGTGAGACCATTTATGGCCCAGGGGTCATTATTTGAACACACCTGGTAGTGGTATATTAGGTGATGCTTCATACCAAATATCTTAGCTCTAGATTATGTGGTTTCAGACAAAAAGATTTTTAAAGGGTTCCCTATATAAGTCTATGTAAAAACTACAAGCCCCAGGGCAGGGCCATTTTTGGCCCGGGGGTCATCATTTTAACAAACTTGGTAAAGGACCATTAGATGATGCTATATACCAAATATCAAAGCTCTAGAAATTGTGGTTTCAGAGAAGAAGATTTTTAAAGATTTAAAAAAAAACCCTGTAAAAGTAGTGGGGCGGGGCCATTTTTTGCCCGGGGGTCATGATTTTAACAAAACTGATAGAGGACATCCTAAGGTACATTTCTGTGAAATTTGGTTGAAATCCTCCCAGTGGTTTAGGAGAAGAAGTCATTTGAAATAAAAGTGAACGGACAGACGGACGGACAGACGGACAGACGGACAGACGGACAGACGGACGACGGACGACAGGCGGTCACAATAGCTCACCTTGAGCCTTTGGCTCAGGTGAGCTAAAAAGGCAAAGTGAATCTGATGACATGTAGACTCAGAGTAACTTGCTTGAGATAGTTAAGATTTAGTAGTTACTGTTATAAACACTTCACCTGTTGGTTATTATGGTTTTAAGATGAAGAATAATTAATAGTTTGAAATACTTCAGTGTTTTTTTTTTATATATATTTCACACTAGAAAGAAGGATTAGTAATATTGTTGCAGGATGAGTGGATTTTATAAGCAACTCGTCCTGCAGGACGAGTACTGTTTTAAACAAGAGTGTTCAGAGGAACACATGTGTCACCTGCTCGCAACAGACACAAAAACTGTTAATATGCTGGAGTGCGAAAATCAGAACAAAAGGGAATAACTAAACAAGAGGGCCATGAGGCCCTGAAGCGCTCACCTGAGATAACCCCAGGGGCGGGGCCATTTTTGACCACAAGAAATCATGTGTACAACCTTGGTAGAGAACCACTAGAAAAACAATATTTTATTTTATATTTTACCCATTAAAAACTGATAAGCCCTGAGGCAGGGCCAAGTTTCGCCCAGTCGTCAGGGTCGAAAGTTAAACATTTTTGGCAGAGGACCACAAGCCACAGCTACATATTTGTAGAGGACCATTAGATCATGTTACATACCAAATATCAAAGGTCTAAGCCTTACAGTTTCAGTAGATTTTTAAAGATTTTCCAATGAAAAACTGATAAGCCCTTGGGCGTGGCCATTTTTGGCCCAGGGGTCATAATTTGAACAATATTTGTAGAGGACCATAAGATCATGCTACATACCAAATATCAAAGGTCTAGGCCTTACAGTTTGAGAGAAGAAGATTTTTAAAGATTTTCCTTTGAAAAACTGATAAGCCCATGGGCGGGCCATTTTTGGCCCGGGGGTTATAATTCGAACAACTTTTGTAGAGGACCAATAGATCATGCTACATACCAAATATCAAAGGTCTAGGCCTTACAGTTTGAGAGAAGAATATTTTTAAAGATTTTCCTATGAAAAACTGATAAACCCTTGGGCGGGGCAATTTTTGGCCCGGGGTCATAATTTGAACAATATTTGTAGAGGACCATAAGATCATGCTACATACCAAATATCAAAGGTCTACGCCTTACAGTTTCAGAGAAGATTTTTAAAGATTTTCCTATGAAAAACTGATAAGCCCTTGGGCGGGGCCATTTTTGGCCCGGGGGTCATAATTTGAACAACCTTTGTAGAGGACCATTAGATCATACTACATACCAAATATCAAAGGTCTAGGCCTTACAGTTTCAGTGAAGAAGATTTTTAAAGATTTTCCTATGAAAAACTGAGAAGCCCTTGGGCTGGGCCATTTTTGGCCCGGGGGTCATAATTTGAATAACCTTTGTAGAGGACCATAAGATCATGCTACATACCAAATATCAAAGTTCTAGGCCTTACAGTTTCAGTGAAGAAGATTTTTAAAGATTTTCCTATGAAAAACTGACAAGCCCTTGGGCGGGGCCATTTTTGGCCCGGGGGTCATAATTTGAACATTCTTTGTAGAGGACCATAAGATCATGCTACATACCAAATATCAAAGGTCTAGGCTTTACAGTTTCAGAGAAGAAGATTTTTAAAGATTTTCCAATATTACCATATATGGAAAAAAAGACCACGCCCTCTGGCGGCCATGTTTTTGCCGGATCAAAATTCTTTTAACAACTTATAAAGTCTATCAACTGAGAAACATTTTGGTGAAAACTATATTGAAATCGGACAAGTCATTCTGGAGAAGAAGATTTTTCTAGATATTGTGTACAGTTGTCATGGCAACAAGACCGATTGCCCCACCCACTATCTTTTACCAACTTTTAAAGCACCCACCCACAGTATGTATCTGACCAAGTTTGGTTACAATTGGGCAGTCGGTTTCAGAGAAGAAGTCGTTTGAAATTGTTGACGGACAGACAGATAGACGGACGCCGGACACAGGGGTATCACAATAGCTCACTTTGAGCACTTTGTGCTCTGGTGAGCTAAAAAGTATTGCATGCAGATTGTTGAACCTTAGTTACATCAGTGGTCCTCAATGAGAGGAAGACATGTGAAATTTGAAAGCTCTATAATGATTAGTTTAGAAATGACAGCCAAAAAAAGAAAGTGTGACGAAAATCAGAATAAAGGGGAATAACTCAAAAAAGTTTGCATGCAGAGTGATGGACCTTAATCACATCAATGGTCCTCAATGAGAGGAAGACACATGTGAAATTTGAAAGATCTATAATGATTAGTTTAGAAATGACAGCCAAAAAAAAAGAAAGTGTGACAGACAGACGATGGAAAAGTGATCCCTAAGTGACACACTGCCTCTCGGTAGGTGACGAATGACATTGACTGTTAAGTGTTAACTGTGTTAGAGATCTTCCTGACTGTCTGGTTCCACTGTAGAGGTCTCATTCTTGGACTTGAAGTACTTATTTAGTCTCTTGCGACGTCGAAACTTTGGCTCATCTGTAGGTTTCTTAGCAGCTTTTTCAACTTTCAAATACCCTGGTGAAACACAGAATGTAGTGCTATAAATGAAGGTGCAATATTGCAATAGTAAAGACTTCATTTCTTCACAAAACCCTATGAGACAATTCTAAAGAGTGGCCACAAAATCAAGTTTGGTGGAAAAATAAAGGAGCTACATGTATTCTTAAAAACGTTTTTAATTTACGTATTTTATCTACTCCTCTGAGAATGTCTTAAAGAGGAAGTCCCTACAATGATCGCATATTTTCAATAATATCATAAAACTTGGTATTTGTTATGCTCTATCATTATTATGAAGGTTCCCAATTTGAACTTATATCGAAAAATGCCCCTGTAATACAAATAAATTAGGGATGTTAACGGTTAATCGGTTAACCGTTATAACCACGAATAACCGGTTACACTTTTCCTTCAAAAGGTTAACCTGGAGAAAAAAAAGTTGGGTCATAATGTTCGCTGCATTTGCTCCGGTAGTAGCGGACGACACCGCTCGATTTACTGCCTTGACATCTGGTCGAATTAACACACCTCGGGCGTGTATACCTCGTCTGCTGTGTTTGCCATGGAACCGTGACAGTGATTGGGACAATTGACTAGGTCGCCAATTAAATGGTGTTATTGTTGTGATGATAAGTACCATATTGTTTGGGGAGTTTGGGTGTTTGGGTAATTTAGTTGTAACTTCACACACTCCGATCAATTAATTAAGCGTTTTATCAATTACATGTAAAAAATGTGTTGAAAACAAAACTCGTAACGATGTGTTAACGCTTTTGTAATCAAGACGATCTTGTTTAGAAATCAGTGTTGTTCCATATCAGATAGGCCTATAGTAACATATAGTAATATAACAGAGATCGAGGTTCACACATGAAAATTAAAAAAAAACCACGGTGTACACACTGAAAAGAATCTGGTCAGGGTGTATACTGTGTCATTTTTCATCTTTGATGCAGTGTTTGTAGAAGCAGTTTTTTTCTCTTGACGATGAATCATATGGATCCATATGGATACAGTACCTGAAATTAATATATTGACAATTTTATCGGTTCAGCAGCGAAACGGTTTGGATCCAGATGAGACGCTAATGCCAACTCGGGGTATCATCTCGATCCAAATCACTTGCAAAATGAATAACAAAGTTTAATTCGGTGTGGTTCCGATTCGATTGTCAATTTGATTAATTTCCGTATTGTACCATTCACAAGCAGGTTACATAACTAACGTTCCGAATTGTCGTCTGCTACATTCTGCACCTGCTAGCGTGGCGAAAATGTCATGTGCTGAAAAAATCTTCTTGAACTTCGTCTGTCTGGCTTTATTCGGACCTGGTGATTATCAAATCTATGATGTATGCATATTCTTTGTCAATCTTTAACACACGAATTTCAGCGTGCATGTGGAAAATGTAGAACTTAAGAACTGGAACACGTTCCTTGAAATTCAGTATTGAGTCGGATATACAATGTAAAGCCTAATAGAACACCTCCCAATATTTTGTACACTTATGTGTAATCGATGTCAGTATACATAATTTTAATGATTTTCAAAGTAGTCTGGATCCATAGACTGGATCCAGAACGGACGCAGTCTGGTCCGAATTCAAGGTATTCAACACTGGTCATTAGATTCTTCAAAGAACTGATGCCTTTCATTCACGTTTTGAACAAACATCGGATATACACATTCTTGTCGACATGGCAATGGTATTTTATGTCAGGTTAACCGGTTCGGTTAACCGGTTATTACTTTTGATTAACCGGTTACAGTTTCAGTAACCGTTAACATCCCTAAAATAAATTGATTTCATCAATACTGATAATTTTTGTTCTACAACACAATATTATCGGCCTTTTCCGTTAAATTCTTCCGCGTTTTGCCGATGATCACCCTATCCCTCCATTGTTTACGTAATAGCTTTCTCGGAAGTGGTCGGAGAATCGCGAATAAGGCGAACAGTTACGAAACTAAAACCCAACCCGAATAAAACTGAAACATCAGGGAGTAAAACCGGGATCGGCGATATAAAACACATGGATGTTTTGTCATTATAAACGGTAATTGGATGGGGCTTTTTGCGATATACTACTTTTCAGCATATAAACAAATAGTTTTCCCAGAACACAGCGGACAAACTATTTGCATATATTTGCCTTATTTTTTAAGTGCAAGTGCCATAACTCCAAAACAACAAATCAAATGAACCTCAGAATCGACTCAGCTTCAGATCTTGATGCATTAAACATTTGTGTGAAGTTTCATAAATATCTGTGAAATAGTTTTCCCAGAACACAGCGGACAAACTATTTGCATATATTTGCCTTATTTTTTAAGTGCAAGGGCCATAACTCTGAAACGGCAAATCAAACAAACCTCAGAATTGACTCGGCTTCAGATCTTGATGCATTAAACATTTATGCGAAGTTTCATTAATATCTGTGAAATAGTTTTCCCAGAAAACAGCGGACAACATACTTGCATATATTTGCCTTAATTTTTTTAAGTGCAAGGGCAATAACTCAGAAACGACAAATCAAATGAATCTCAGATTCAACTCAGCTTCAGATCTTGATGCATTTAACATTTGTGTGAAGTTTCATCAGTATATGTCAAATAGTTTTCCGAGAAAACAGCGGACAAACAAAATGTTGGCCAACGAACGAACTGACGGACAGGGCCATGCCAATATACGACCACCTTTATTAGGTGGGAGTTTAAAAACTGTGACAACCAACTGCACCTAAAAGCATGACACACAGACGGACATGTGCAAAACATAATGCCACCTGACTATCGTCAATGAGGGCATAATTACAAGGGCCAATAACTCCATTACTAGTAGCCAGAGTTATGGACCTTGTGCATGACACTTCCTCTTATCATGATCTTTCCATATATGAAGTTTCAATCCAATGGCATGAGCAATATAGGAGTTATCGTCCAGACAAAACAAGAGCCAGGTGGAGCGCCAATGCTCATCTGATTTGGTGTTTGTCTAGCTAAATTAAACATTTTTGAAAAATATAAAGGCACATAACTCCAAAATTTTGAAATAAAGAGTTATGGTTCTTATGTAGGGACCCCCCCCATCCCCATGAGATCTACTAACCCATGAAGTTTCATTTCATGTTGATACCTCATATACTTTTCGAATAATTAGCTACATTAAAGTTTCTGCAAGCTGATGACGACGACGATAACGCCTACGACTCAGTTATCACAATAGCTCGACTTTTCTTCGAAACAGACGAGCTAAAAATGGTAAATAAAAGAAAATATGTTCATGGGACAGGGATGCCCCCGCCGGCAAACAGGAAGTAGATGAAAGACAGACCTGAAAAGCGGAGACACAGTACAACTCACTATGATTATGCTTCAGACAAAATATCAAATCATTGCAGGTTACAAGCGAAGAAATCTTTGACGAAAATTTTTGTCATTAAACAATCACCAAAATTCATCAAAGTGTCGGTAAATAGGAAATAGATGGATGACAGACCTGAAAAGGGGAGACACGGTACAACTCACTATGATAATGCTTCAGACCAAATATCAAATCATTCCACCTCACACAAGCCAAGAAATCCTCGACGAAAATTTCGGACGGACAAGGGTAAAACTTAATGCCCCATTGCCTAAAGGTGGGGGCATAAAAAGATTACAAGGGGCAATAACTCCAATATTAGTGAAGCCAGAGTTATGGACCTTGTGTATGACATTTCCTCTTATCATGATCTTTCCATGTATGAAGTTTCAATCCAATGGCATGAGCCATATAGGAGTTATCTTCCGGAAAAATATTGGCAGCCGCCAAATCCACTTATGTGTGTCCCCAGTTTTGACCCCCAATTGTGACTTTGACCTTTGAAATAAGAACCTGGTTCTGTTTCGGGACACATCGTTCAAGGTGAACATTTGTACCAGGTTACTTTGAAATCATATATGTAGGAGAAACAGAGCGGACATGACAAAATGTCTCCATGCTTTACCTTTGACCCCCGATTGTGACCTTGACCTTTGAGATAGGAACCTGGTTATTTTTCTCGGCACATTGGTATAAATTGGTGAACATTTGGACCAAGTTATTTTGAAATCCACTCATGTATGTAGGAGTTACATAAGAAGTGTCAAAATTTTAAGTACCTCATATATGACGAGAGTTGAAAGGCTTTGTTTAATGCTTTACCTCATAAATATGTATATAAAAAATTCCAGATTTCATTAATATTCAATAAATGGATTTTTATAATGGCCAATAACCAATGATTTGTTTGACCCTTATACTGTAGAATCACATCCATATTATGTCAGAAGCTATCAGAGCAGACCCCATCCAACAGGAGCCAGTCGGTTTGCAAAGGAGTTAACCCATTCCCTCATATTGAAGACTTTTGACGACTCTATAAATGTCACTTCTTGAAACCATTGTGATAAATATACCATTTGCTCCTATAGGAGCAAATGCTCTATTTATCACAATGGTTTCAAACTACTATATTCTAAAAAAAATCCTTTTCTCTAGTTAATGCTCCTTTTTGGTAGATTTATACAAAGAGGTTGTATCTAAAAATAGCCTATGAGGTAATGGGTTAAAAGGTGTATTTAAAAAATTCAGTCCAAATTTTGCGTCCAAGACAAAATGATAAGGTGTTTTGTTTTAACCCTTTACTCCATGAATATTCATGTAAGATATAATGACATCATCACTATTAATTAGATTCATTGCCATAATTGCATAAATACACAGGAATATTTGGTGATGGTAGAATCTGAAGAATCATCTCTATAAGCAAACAGAGCAGACCCTGATCAGATGGCTCCTACAGGAGTAGTCTGATTTGGGTCTACTCTGTCTGCAAAGATTTAGAAAGGTGTATTGAAATTATGGAGTAAACAGTTAACTCTTTCCCTCATGTAAACGTGTTTTCACGCATTTGCAAACAGAGTAGACCCAAATCAGACAGCTCCTATAGGATCCGTCTGATCAGAGTCTGCTCTGTTTGCTAATGGAATTTGATAGATCTGGGTTTTTTTACTTTCAAAAATGGCTACAATGATCCACCTTTAATATTTCATTAACTATTTTGCCTATGAATATTCAGTAGGTATGGAAATATGAAATAAACATAGAACTGGGAAACAGTTAAACAGTGTTTGGTATCTTACCCCTGTCGACACATTCCTGTGTATCAATGAAGCCAACTGACCAGAAATGTGGGGGTGTGTCTGGTGGGACATACTCAGCGCGGTGACGGGAGCAATGCTGCATATGTTGCTTGATCTCCTCTTCTCCCAGTCCGGCAGCCTTGTAATACTACAATAACAATATTGAAGCTGGGAGCGCATTGTCATAAACATGTACAGTAAAACCTGTTTTATCCCTTTACCTCATGAATATTCATGCAAGAAACAATGACATTATGAATATGTATTTGCTGAATGCTTATAACTGTATCTGAACACAGGAGTATTTGGCCATGTCAGAAACTGTAGAATCAGATCAATATATAACTAGAGGTTTGTTTTTGTCACAAAAACAGATGTCTCCCCCTCCCATCCTCTTTCCAATATACAAGTGTAATGTCTGTAACTTCAAACTTATCAGGGTGTAATGTTTAAGTCACCAGGGGCAATAACTCCAACATTGTCAGGGGGAGACAATTAAAAAACCCAGATGCACAACAACTCATGCTGGTGAACATTCCTGTGAAGTTTGGTGACTCCAGCCCTATTGGTTTCAGAGATACGCGCAGCACAAAATTCCTCTAATTTTAAGTTAACATATCAGGGGCAGTAACTCAAGAATTATCAGGGGGAGACAATTAAAATCAAAGGCCTGAATGGCCATAATGGCGTTCGGGTTTGATATGGATGTTATGTGTAAGGGGGGAAATTGATGTACACGTTAATAACAATAACGTCTTGGAATTGATAACAGTATTAACAAGGGCATGTTGTATTGCTATGCAAGACACGAGTCCCCCACCGGACTGAAAAAAACCTCCACTCTCCCCACCCCACCCACCCATGGTGTGGTTGACCATGGTATATACATGACCACCTGAATGGTATTAGTACCTACTTTCATACATTGAATCAGTAAATAAAAAGTTATTGTCCCGACAAGAAAATATGAAAAAGGGGAGTAACTCCAAAAATATTGATGCTAGAGTTATTGCCCTTGTGCATGACATTACATCTCATCATGCTTGTTCCATATGAGAAGTTTCAAATCAATTGAACCAGTACATAAAGAGTTATTAACTGGACAAGAAAATATGAAAAGGGGAATAACTCCAACAATATAGATGCTAGAGTTATGGCCCTTGTGCATGACACTACCCCTCATCATGTGTGTTCCATATGTGAAGTTTCAAATCAATTGAACCACAAAGAGTTATTGTCCGGACAAAAAAATATAAACAAGAGGGCCAGAATGGCCCTGACATCGCTCACCAGGCAATCAGAGGAGAAGATGTTCAAAGTTTTCACTATATGTTTCTAGAGAAAACTAGCCACCCCTGGGGCGGGCCAATTTTGATCCAAGTGGCATAATTTATACAACTTTTGTAGAGGACCTGAACATGATGCTATGTGCCAAATATGAAAGCTGAGAACCTTCCAGTTTCTGAGGAAAATATTTTCAAATTTGACACTATATGTTTCTATTGCGAACTGGCTACCCCTGGGGCGGGGCCAATTTTGACCCGGGGGGGGGGGGGGGGCATAATTTATATAACTCTTGTAGAGGACCAGAACATGATGTTATGTGTCAAATATGAAAGCTGAGAACCTTCCAGTTTCTGATAGAAGATTTTCAAAGTTGTCACTATATGTTTCTATTGAGACATGGCTACCCCTGGGGCGGGGCCAATTTTGACCCCTGGTGCATTATTTATATAACTTTTGTAGAGGACCTGAATATGATGCAATGTGCCAAATAAGAAAGCTAAGAACCCTGTAGATTTAGAGGAGAAGCTTTTCAAAGTTGTCACTATATGTTTCTATTGAAAACTGGCCACCCCTGGGGCGGGGTCAATTTTGACCCCAGGGGCATAATGTATATAACTTTTGTAGAGGACCTGAACATGATGCTATGTGCCAAATATGAAAAGTTAAGAACCTTCCAGTTTCAGAGAAGAAGATTTTCAAAGTTTCACTATATGTTTCTATTGAAAACTGACCACCCCTGGGGCGGGGCCAATTTTGACCCCAGGGCCATAATTTATATAACTTTTGTAGAGGACCTGAACATGATGCTATGTGCCAAATATGAAAGCTGAGAACCCTGTAGATTTAGAAGAAAAGATTTTCAAAATTGTCACTATATGTTTCTATTCAAAACTGGCTACCCCTGGGGCGGGGCCAATTTTGACCCCAGGGCCATAATTTATATAACTTTTGTAGAAGACCTGAACATGATACTATGTGCCAAATATGACAGTTGAGAACGCTGTAGATTCAGAGGAGAAGATTTTCAAAGTTGTCACTATATGTTTCTATTGAAATCTGGCTACCCCTGGGGCGGGGCCAATTTTGACCCCAGGGCCATAATTCATATAACTTTTGTAGAGGACCTGAACATGATGCTATGTGCCAAATATGAAAGCTGAGAACGCTGTAGATTCAGAGGAGAAGATTTTCAAAGTTATCACTATATGTTTCTATTGAAATCTGGCTACCCCTGGGGCGGGGCCAATTTTGACCCCAGGGCCATAATTTATATAACTTTTGTAGAGGACCTGAACATGATGCTATGTGCCAAATATGAAAGCTAAGAACGCTGTAGATTCAGAGGAGAAGATTTTCAAAGTTGTCACTATATGTTTCTATTGGAATCTGACTACCCCTGGGGCGGGGCCAATTTTGACCCCAGGGCCATAATTTATATAACTTTTGTAGAGGACCTGAACATGATGCTATGTGCCAAATATGAAAGCTGAGAACCCTGTAGATTCAGAGGAGAAGATTTTCAAAGTTGTCACTATATGTTTCTATTGGAATCTGGCTACCCCTGGGGCGGGGCCAATTCTGACCCCAGGGCCATAATTTATATAACTTTTGTAGAGGACCTGAACATGATGCTATGTGTCAAATATCAAAGTTGAGAACCCTGTAGATTCAGAGGAGAAGATTTTCAAAGTTTTCACTATATGTTTCTATTCAAAACTGGCTACCCCTGGGGCGGGGCCAATTTTGACCCCAGGGCCATAATTTATATAACTTTTGTAGAGGACCTGAACATGATGCTATGTGCCAAATATGAAAGCTGAGAACCCTGTAGATTCAGAGGAGAAGATTTTCAAAGTTTTACTATATATTTCAATAGAAAACAAGGCACCCCTGGGGCGGGGCCAATTTTGACCCCAGGGGCAAAATTTATATAACTTTTGTAGAGGACCTAAAGATGATGCTATGTACCAAAGATGAAAGCTGAGAACCCTGTAGATTCAGAGGAGAAGATTTTTAAAGGTTCAAATTGTTGACGCCCGACGACGGACGACGCACGACGGACGACGCACGACGACGGACATCAAGTGATCACAAAAGCTCACCCTGAGCACAAAAGTGCTCTGGTGAGCTAAAAAGGGGAATAACTCAAAAAATATTGATGCTAGAATTATGGCCCTTGTGCATGACACTACTCCTGATCATGCTTCTTCAATGTGTGAAGTTATAATGAATTTGGCCTAACTTTGTAGGAGATATGGCCCGGACATGAAGTGTGACAGACGGACTGACAAGAAAATATGAAAAAGGGGAAGAACTCCAAAAATATTGATGCTAGAGTTATGGCCCTTGTGTATGACACTACCCCTCATCATGATTGTTCCATATGTGAAGTTTCAAATCAATTGAACCAGTAGATAAAGAGTTATTGTCCGGACAAAAAAAATATGTAAAAGGGGAATAACTCAAAAAATATTGATGCTAGAGTTATGACCCTTGTGCATGACACTAGCCCTCATCATGCTTCTTCAATGTGTGAAGTTATAATGAATTTGGCATAACTTTGTAGGAGATATGGCCCGGACATGAAGCGTGACAGACGGACGGACAGACAGACGGAATCGAGCAAACCTATAGTCCCCCAACCGGTGGGGGACTAATAACACATTTTTGTGAAACACTATGCCCCTGATTGTGACAAATATAAATTTGACCCGTAATGTGACATTTAACTGTAATATAACCTTGATTTTAATAAGCCCCCCCCCCCCCCCCCCCCCCCCCCCCCCTAAAAAAAAAATAAAAAATTAAAATAAATAAAAATGTTCGCCTCTGTAAGTTGCATAGACATGCCAGGTTTGAAGTATGTATGTGCAATGGCTACAAAGTTATTGCCAACATTAAAGTTTGAGCCAAGCCAACAAACCAACAAAGTCAGCCCCCCCCCCCCCCCCCCCTTGATTGGGGGCATAAAAATATGACAGACTAAAACAAAAGGAGCCATCTCATGATCTGCTGTTTATATATAGACATGCTTCTAGTTTCTACTATGGCAAAAGAATATCTTAATTATATTCATGATGTCATTATTTCTTATATGAATATTCATGAAGTAAAGGGTCAATTAATGCTTTCATATCCAAAGCTGATGCAAAAACTGAAGCACAACATCAAAATGATACAAAGGCTACCTATAATCCTACATTTTTTGTTCAACTAATTCTTACACATAACATTTATTTTTCCATGTTCAGCACTCGTTTATTTTGAATAAATGTAGTCTGCTTACAAATTTGAAGGTAGACTGTTTTTATTTTTTATTACATGTACATACAATTACGGTAGTTGTTTGGAACCTGATGAAACTCAAATTCAGAACTACATTCAGAAGTAGAGTTGTAAGCTGGGAAAGACATTTCAACAAATTGCTACCTACTTTCGCTTTTACACGACACAAACATCTTGAGTCGGCGACTCGGCGGTTACACGATACATAGAAGAGACTCTTATTTTCAAAGTTGTTATTGACACTGGAATAATTTGATTGAAAATGTGTTGAAAACCTTCTATGGATAGTACTTACTTTGATAAGCCGATAGAACCCCGTGTTTTTACGGTTTTACTTCTTGTAAGACTTAGACTTGTGTTGAGGTTGGGTGCCATAGTCAAAACATCTGTTCGATGCGTGATAAATGTGTATATGGGCATTCCGAATTTCATTGGTTGATTATTTTAGATTTCTTTGACCTTGACCTTTATGAAACTTCCTATTTCTAATTTTGAGTACGGGTCAAACGGAAATGACCGAATACGATGCAAAAGGCAGTTTGATTGGCTGAAGATGTAGGTCTATATGCTAATCAGTTACGAATGTGTATAAAAATGCAATCGGAAACCTCGGCTATATTCCTTCTGCTTTAGAACGCCAAGGTGTTGCGAAAACTACGGTAAAAATATTCGTTCGCGTCTTCTTCTTCTTCTTCCGATTAAAGTACAGGGCCCACTCTGGAGCATCGACGTACTTGGAGTTTATTAAAATTCAAGACTTTTAAAAAGTTTATCTTTGTGTAGATTAGTAGTAATTATCTCACACAGCGAATTATTATTAAATACATGAAGAGTAAACAAATACATGAACATTTTACAACCAAACTAGTGCAGACTTGAAGAAAACTATTTTGTCTTGCGCATGTTCACTAGACAAGTGAACTCGTTGCCGTAAAGAGACCGACTAGTATATGGCGTTCCGAACGCCATAAAAACCCAGGTGCACAACAACTCATGCTGGTGAACATTCCTGTGAAGTTTGGTGACTCTAGCCCTAGTGGTTTTAAAGATATGCATGACACAAAGTTTCTCTAATTTTATGTTATCATATCAGGGGCAATAACTCCAAAGTTATCAAGGGAAGACAATTAAAAAATCCCAGTTGTACAACAACTCATGCTGGTCGACATTCCTGTGAAGTTTGGTGACTCTAGCCCTAGTGGTTTCAGAGATATGCAAGACACTAAGTAAAGTTTGTCTAATTTTAAGTCATCAGCGGCAGTAACTCCAAAGTTAACAGGGGGAGACAATTCAAAAAACCCAAGAGCAAAACAACTCATGCTTGAGAACAATCCTGTGAAGTTTGGTGACTCTAGCCCTACTGGTTTCAGAGATACGCGTGACACAAAGTTTGTATAAATTTAAGTATTCATATCAGGGGCAATAACTCAAGAATTATCAGGGGGAGACAATTCAAAAACCATAGGTGCACAACAACTCATGCTGTTGAACATTCCTGTGAAGTTTGGTGACTCTAGTACCAGCTGTTCCAGAGATACGCGCGACACAAAGTTTTTCTAATTTTAAGTCATCAGGGGCAATAACTCCAAAGTTATCAGGGGGAGATAATTCAAAAACTCCAGGTGATACAAGTTTGTGACGGACAGACAGACAGACAGACAGACGGACGGACGGGTAGTTGTGTGACTGCGATGCCTGTGTGACAACAAAATTTACTTATGTGACAACTCAAAAAGTGTACGCACTGCACCACACTTATGCAGAAGTCACAGAAGTATTTTTAGACATCAGTCACAGAAGCAAGTTTGATTACCAAAGTCCATATGAATTACCTCAGTATTTTAGTATATATCTTTTTTTAACCTCAGTATTTTAGTATATCTTTTTTTAATAAGGATCAATCAGTATCCTGGTAATCCTATTACAAGAGGGCCATTGGCCCTATATCGCTCACCTGAGTTACAGTAATACATGTATATTGACATGTTAGTTTTTCAGTGGACAACATTTCTAGCAGATGAAATAAGCTTAGTGCACTGCTTTCACCCTTTCACTGCTGAATAAACTTGAACTGAATTCAGAACTAATACCAAGTGACTGGTTGACCAAGATCTAAACTGTTTACAACTTGTGCCATTTTTGCCTTAGCTCAAAATGCCTAAAACTGGTCTTTGAGAAATTCAAATGACTTCAATAAAGCTATGCAATTATACCTTGACCCAGGTATATAGGCAAATAGAGTGCTAGGCAGTACATAATGCCAGTTTTTGTGTGAAATGACCAATAAGAATATCTTTAAAAATCGTTTAACCCTTTCCCTCATATGAAGCTGTTTTTATGCATTAGCAAACAGAATAGACTCAGATCAGACGACTCCTATGGAAGCTGTCTGATCTGGGTCTTCTCTGTTTCTTTTGACACAATATAGATCGGATTCTACAGTTTTTGTCAAAGCAAAAACTTCTCTTCAGAGAAATAATGTGTTTTACACTTTAAAAATAAGAGTAGACTAGATCAGACGGCTGCTATAGAAGCTGTCTGATCAGGGTCTGCTCTTTTTACATTTGACAAGGTATAGATTTGATTTTACAGTTTTTTTCAAAGCTAAAACTTCTATTTATGGCATTAACAATTTTTTCAAGCATTAGCAAACAAGAGTAGTCCCAGATCAATTTTTGTCAAAGCAAACAGGTTAAGGGTTAATAGGTGTTTAGAAATAAGTCTAGCTCTAGGTGTGAATATCTGATGATAATTCAATTAAACGGGTCATTAGTATTTTTAACAATTGAAATTGAGAAGAGTTACGTCTACTGTTATAATTAAGTTATATTTACTCAGTTATTTCATTAATATCTTACAAGATTCAGACATTTTAGGACTTTTTAATGTGTTGTCATCAAATTTTATAAAAAAAAGTTATATTTAAGATGCTTTTTGGGGCAGCAGACTTAATCCACAGTAGTAATTTCAACACCTATCATTGTTAAGGGGGGGGGGGGGGGGATTATCATGTTTTCTTAAGAATTACCATGACTTATATCAGTTGGGCCATTGCATAATCATGTTTTCACAGTTTTCTTAAACATTACCATGACTTACATCAGTTGGGTTTGGACCCAGATCAAAAGTCTAGATGTTGATCATTTTCCTTGATTGGCTGAGTTGTTACTTTCCTATATCTCTCACATCTAATTTGAGAGACATTGGAAGACACCATGTAACATCACTCACACTACACACTGGGGTTAATGGGTCAAAATGCCCTTAATGTTTCGTCTGCAACAAAAAGTTATTGTCATTTGCTTCAATTCTTAAAATAAACTTACTTTCATTTTTTTGCAAAAATATGGTTAAGATGACAAACAGTTTGGATCCTGATGAGATGCCGCAGTATGCGGCCTCTCATCTGGATCCAAACTGTTTGCATAGGTAATCACAGTTTCACCACTAGCATGCAAAGAGTTAAGAGTCATGCATTGACCTGGAGAGATTTTACTTCTCAGAAGCTGTTATCTTTGAACTGCTGCTTGTCTGCAGTTTAGGATCTGGAGTTGATATTTAACCCTTAATTTCTCTCATATAAACTTGTTTTCATGCATCTGCAAACAGAGTAGACCCAGATAAGGTGGCTCCTATAGGATCAAGGTCTGTTATTTGCTAATGGAATTTGATAGATGTTTCTATGCCTTCTAAAACAGCTACACTGATTCACCTTCAACATTTTACTATAAATAGTTATAAATAGAATGATACTAGCACTCCAATGCAGTTATCTCCCTTTGTCCCTTATGGCTATGCTGATGGGACAAGGGAAATAACTGTGAGGAAATTACCTCTTAAGTGTTACAGAGCATAAAACCCCAGGGTGAGACCATTTATGGCCCAGGGGTCATTATTTGAACACACCTGGTAGTGGTATATTAGGTGATGCTTCATACCAAATATCTTAGCTCTAGATTATGTGGTTTCAGACAAAAAGATTTTTAAAGGATTCCCTATATAACTCTTTGTAAAAACTACAAGCCCCAGGGCAGGGCCATTTTTGGCCCGGGGGTCATCATTTTAACAAACTTGGTAAAGGACCATTAGATGATGCTATATACCAAATATCAAAGCTCTAGAAATTGTGGTTTCAGAGAAGAAGATTTTTAAAGATTAAAAAAAAACACCTGTAAAAGTAGTGGGGCGGGGCCATTTTTTGCCCGGGGGTCATGATTTTAACAAAACTGATAGAGGACATCCTAAGGTACATTTCTGTGAAATTTGGTTGAAATCCTCCCAGTGGTTTAGGAGAAGAAGTAATTTGAAATAAAAGTGAACGGACAGACGGACGGACATACTAACAAATGGGTAGTTGTGTGACTTTTTCCTTTGATATTTTCTTGTGGGACTAGTCCCACAAGAAAAACTATTTTTGGCTCTAACTTTGGAAAAGAATGATCTGGAAGCTAACCCTAACCCTAACCCTATGTCCCACAACTGGCCAGGTTAATGTCACAAGAAATGGCCAGGTTAATGTCACAAGAGATGGCCAGGTTAATGATTTTACTTGTGCGACTAGTTAGAAAAAGTCACACAACTACCCATTGGTGAGTGCGGACAGACGGACAGACGGACAGACGGACGACGGACGACAGGCGGTCACAATAGCTCACCTTGAGCCTTTGGCTCAGGTGAGCTAAAAATAGGTGACCCAACACAAGAATTCTGCAGCTATACCCACGATTCCACATACATCTGTAGCCAAAGTTTGTCTGGTCTGTGAAGCACTTGTACCTTTTGGGTAACAGAGCTAGCAAAAAAGCTAATGCTCAAGGTAAATGAAGGTCACAGGTCAAGGTCAGAGGTCACCAAACTGTGATGCAACATGCTATACTCAATGAGGCACATCAGCACATGAAGTTGAAGCTGCAGTATTTTTGTCTATAACTTTAGCCAAGGTCACAGGTCACTAAACTCCAATGGAACATGCTGTACTCATCAAGATGCATGAGCATGTCAAGCTGAGCAACTGTAGCTGCAGTAATTTTTTAGCAAACAAGAAACCGCCAATGTCGGTATGGCCGGATTGCCGATTAAAGTGATATAGATGAACAGTCAATCATTATACATTTCTGCATCAGCAGATGCTGAAGGCATAATAAATAGTAATAATAATAATAATAATAATAATATTCCAATTGTATATAATGAGGTCCTCATCATGACTCCACATGTTCAAAAGGTCAATCTAGAAATTCATTGAAGCATAAAAAACAAGAGATATTTGTAAAGCATGTATACCCCCAGACCCCCTGACCTTTGATCTAGTGACCTCAACTATAGAGGTCATCTACTGGTCATGACTAATCACCACAGCAACTTTGACGATCCTAAGCCAAACCATTAATCATTTATTGATCTGAAAACATTTCACAAGTTTAGGTAATGGTGACCTTGACCTTTGACCTAGTGACTTCAACAACTATAGGGGTCATCTAGTGGTTACGACCAACCACCACAGCAAGTTTGAAGATCCCCAACCAAACCATTGAGCAGTTATTAATCGTAAACCATTTCATCAGTTAAGGTCATGGTGACCTTAATCTTTGACCTAGTGACCTCAAAACCAATAGGGGTCATCTAGTTGTCATGACCAACCACCACAGTAAGTTTGAAGATACTAAGCCAAACCCTTGAGCAGTTTTTGAATGGAAACCATTTCACCTGATAATGTCATGATGACCTTGACCTTTGACCTAGTGACCTAAAAACATTAGGGGTCATCTAGTGGTCATGACAAACCACCACAGCAAGTTTGAAGATCCTAAGCCAAACCCTTGAACAGTTATTGACTAGAAACCATTTCACCAGTTAAGGTCATGGTGACCTTGACCTTAGACCTAGTGACCTCAAAAACAAGAGGGCTCATCTAGTTGTCATGACCAACCACCACAGCAAATTTGAAGATCCTAAGCCCAACCCTTGAGCAGTTATTGATCAGAAACAATTTTACCAGTTACGGTCATGGTGACCTTGACCTTTGACCTTAATGACCTCAAAATCAATAGGAGTCATCCATTGGTCATGACGAACTACCACAGCAAGTTTGAAGATTCTAAGCCAAACCCTTGAGCAGTTATTGATCAGAAACCATTTCACCAGTTAAGGTCATGGTGACCTTGGCCTTTGACCTAGTGACCTCAAAAACAATAGGGGTCATCTAGTGGTCATGACCAACCACCACATCAAGTTTGAAGATCCTAAGCCAAACCCTTGAGCAGTTATTGATTGGAAACCATTTCAGTAGTTAAGGTCATGGTGACCTTTGACCTAGTGACCTAAAATACAAGAGGGTTCATCTAGTTGTCATGACCAACCACCACAGCAAATTTGAAGATCCTAAGCCAAACCCTTGAGCAGTTATTGATCAAAAACCATTTTACTAGTTAAGGTCATGGTGACCTTGACCTTTGACCTCAAAAACTATAGGGGTCATCTAGTGGTCATGACGAACCATCACAGCAAGTTTGAAGATCCCAAGCCAAACCCTTGAGCAGTTATTGATCGGAAACTATTTCACCAGTTAAGGTCATTGTGACCTTGACCTTTGACCTAGTGACCTCAAAAACATTAGGGGTCATCCAATTGTCATGACGAACCACCACAGCAAGTTTGAAGATTCTAGGCCAAGTCGTTTATTAGTTATCAATCGGAAACAAAAAGGTCAACCTGGAAATTCTCTAAGTCAATGAAGCGTAAAAACTAGGTCAAAAAAGGGTCATAGTAACCTACTAACCTATGACATGTAATGTGACCCTCATTATGAACCCACATGCCAAGTTTGGTTACTGTAGGTGTTATACTTTGGCTATAACTAACACAAACAAAAAGGTCAACCTGAAAATTCTCTAAGTCAATGAAGCGTAAAAACTAGGTCAAAAAGGGGTCATAGTAACCTGCTAACCTATGACATGTAATGGGACCCTCATTCTGAACCCACATGCCAAGTTTAGTTACTGTAGGTATTATACTTTGGCTATAACTAACTCAAATAAAAAGGTCAACTGGACGGACAGCCGGACAGACTGACGGACGGACGGACGGCATTCGCCAATCTATAAGCCTGGATTGCGAGCAATCCGGCCAAAAATGGATAAGGAGCCCTCTGATCAGGGTCTACACTGTTTGCATAGGAAAACTGCCACAGAAGTATAAGAATATGATTTGGGAGTCACACAAGAGACAAAACATGGACAACACTGTCACAGAAGTAAAAAATATGACTTGGGTGTCACACAAGACATGGACAACACTGTCACAGAAGTAAAAGAATATGACTTGGGAGTCACACAAGTGACAAGACATGGACAACACTGTCACAGAAGTAAAGGAATATAACTTGGGAGTCATACAAGACATGGACAACACTGTCACATAAGCAAAAGTATATGACATGGACAGCAGAAGAGGGCAATATGGTGAACAATTCTATGAAGTTATTTTGAAATCTGGTCAGCGGTTTAGGAGGAAATGTCATTTAAAGCAATCTCGCATAAGCTCGCTTTCCTGAAGAAAAAACCCACCTTTCATTGATTCAAGCAGACAAAAAAATTAAGAATGACAAAAGGTTGTTTTAGAGATCTACTTTAGAATCTTCAAACTGGTATTGAGAGATATTTATACTGTTAACTTTTAATTTAAATCACACTTGTGTAAATAAAATCCATGTACAAAGGGAAATCTTAATTTCTAATAGATAATTTAAGGTAAAATTTCTCGGCAGTAAATAACACTTCGAATGGTGCAATTTTGTTTAAATCTTTGATTGTAACAGAATAAAATCTGCATTTGATAAATCACCCACTTTTGAACAAACAAAACGGGTCAAAATTGAAAAATTTGGCAGGGGTTCCCCCTAGGCAGTGCCACAATGTATACACCCCTTGTAAAAGACCCTCCCAAGATGGTTGGACAAGACAGAGATTTTATAAGGATGAGTAAGCTGGGACAGATTCCATTTATACATCTTAATATGGAATCATACCTACTCGCAGAATACCAAGGATAGAGAATGGCAAAATCTCACTCACCTTGTTAAAGAAAGTTTTATCCTTTGTATAAAGCTGTTTAAAAAGCCTCTAACCTTGAAATTCATCTTTCATTTTTAGCATGTGCTTATTTTGGCACTGGCAATCAGAAAAATCAACTGGCATTTAGCGAGTTAGCCATGTCTCATCTGTTATTAGTTACTAATGTCAGAAATGCACTGGCTGAAACAAAATGCCATGACGTGAAAAACCATGTATGACATATGAATAATATTTTCTCCAATTATACAGATTGTAAATTCAATTGCATGGTATTATGTATTTAAAAACAATCCAAATACTCGTGAAATAGGATTTCTGTAATAGAAAATCTGTTTTAAAGATTGGATATTCACGTAATCGAAGTATCAGTGACCGTAGATGCGTAATTTTGAAGTGGGTGGGGTACACGTTTTATCACCAATTTTCATGGGAGTTTCATAGTTGCAAGACAATTAATCCTGTACCAGGAGTTTTCTGTTTGATCAGCTAATGATATTTTAGCTATTCTTTCCTGTACTATAAATTGTTGAGACATACTTTAACCCAAGTTTAAATTGGCCTTTCAAATTACCAACAGGGTGCACTATTTGACTGTTTTCCTAGACTGGTCCAAGTGTCTAACCTTCCAGTTTCAGAGAAGAAGATTTTCTCAGTGTTCTCAATATGTTTCTATTGAAAACTGCCTACCCCTGTGGCAGGGCCAATTTTGACCCTAAGGCCATAATTTATATAACTTTTAAAGAGGACCTAAACATGATGCTCTGTGCCAAATATGAAACCTGAGAGCCTTCCAGTTTCAGAGAAGAAGATTTTCAAAGATTTCACTATTTGTTTCTATTGAAAACTGTCCACCCCTGGGGCGGGGACAATTTTGACCAGAGACCATAATTAATATAACTTTAGTAGACAACCTGAACATGATGCTATGTGCCAAATATGAAAGCTGAGAGCCTTCCGGTTTCAGAGAAGAAGATTTTCAAAGATTTCACTATTTGTTTCTATTGAAAACTGCCCACCCCTGGGGCGGGGCCAATTTTGACCCCAGGGCCATAATTTATATAACTTTTGTAGAGGACCTGAACATGATGCTATGTGCCAAATATGAAACCTGAGAGCCTTCCAGTTTCAGAGAAGAAGATTTTCAAAGATTTCACTATTTGTTTCTATTAAAAATGTCCATCCCTGGGGCGGGGCTAATTTTGACCCCCGGCCATAATTTATATAACTCTTGTAGAGGACCTGAACATGATGCTATGTGCCAAATATGAAAGCTCAGAACCTTCCAGTTTCAGACGAGAAGATTTTCAAAGATTTCACTATTTGTTTCTATTGAAAACTGCCCACCCCTGGGGTGGGGCCAATTTTGACCCTGGGGCCATAATTTATATAACATTTGTAGAGGACCTGAACATGATGCTATGTGCCAAATATGAAAGCTGAGAGCCTTCCAGTTTGAGAGAAGAATATTTTCAAAGATTTCACTATATGTTTCTATTGAAAACTGCCCACCCCTGGAGCCGGGCCAATTTTGACCCCGGGGCCATAAATAATATAAATTATGTAGAGGACCTGTACATGATGCTATGTGCCAAATATGAAAGCTGAGAACCTTCCAGT
Organism: Azorinus chamasolen; assembly: GCA_963576725.1. Classification (NCBI taxonomy): domain Eukaryota; kingdom Metazoa; phylum Mollusca; class Bivalvia; order Cardiida; family Solecurtidae; genus Azorinus; species Azorinus chamasolen. The sequence goes on from OY755252.1 coordinate 50,801,127, forward strand.
TTCAGAGGAGAAGATTTTCAAAGATTTCACTATTTGTTTCTATTGAAAACTGTCCACCCCTGGGGCGGGGCCAATTTTGACCCTGGGGCCATAATTTATATAACTTTTGTAGAGGACCTGAACATGATGCTATGTGCCAAATATGAAAGCTGAGAGCCTTCCAGTTTCAGAGAAGAAGATTTTCAAAGATTTCACTATTTGTTTCTATTGAAAACTGCCCATCCCTGGGGCGGGGCCAATTTTGACCCCGGAGCCATAATTTATATAACTTTTGTGGAGGACTTGAGCATGATGCTATGTGCTAAATATGAAAGCTGAGAACCTTCCGGTTTCAGAGGAGAAGATTTTCAAAGTTTGCACTATATGATTCTATTGAAAACTGCCCACCCCTGGGGCGGGGACAATTTTGACCCCAGGGCCATAATTTATATAACTTTTGTAGAGGACCTGAATATGATGCTATGTGCCAAAGATGAAAGTTGAGATCCCTGTAGATTCAGAGGAGAAGATTTTTAAAGGTTCAAATTGTTGACGACGGACGACAAACGACGAACGACGGACGACGGACGACGGACGCCGACGGACAACAGGCGATCACAAAAGCTCACCCTGAGCACTTTGTGCTCTGGTGAGCTAAAAATGGAATGCGTCTCAACAACCCTGATCAAATGAAATAAGACACCAGTCAACTTAATGAAAACTGTGGTCTTGTTCAATCCCAATGGAACCCAACTCGATCTGTCCAATGTTGATCAATGTGTCCAACTGTCTTGTGCTGCAGTTTGTATGGACACTAAGGATTTGTCACAGAAGTAAATTTAAGCCAGTTTGGACACATTTTCTTGTGGGACTGTCACAGAAGACAAAATCGCAGCACAAGTACCCATTTTTTCAAGGAATTCGCAGCATAAGTAGACCCTCGTCAACACGGACGGACGGACAGACAGACAACTCTGGCAAAAACAATATATCTCCCCATAAATGGGGGAGACATAATACTATTCGTGTTTAGTATGTATGGCAGGTATCAATTTATTGAGTTTCAAAATAAAGGAGGAGTTTGTGACACCAACTCCCCATGTTTCATGCAAAGTTCAGGGGGAGATAATTCGACAATGGTCAGCTGTAAACACATGAACATTGTGTCGTCCACATCTACCATTTGTGGTTATTATGAATCCCAAATATAAATTCGATAACTTTAAAAATGAAGGAAGAGTTTGCGACACCAACTCCCCATGTTACAAGCCAAAATAGGAAGTTTCAAACTGAAAGAGGAGTTTGTGACACCAACTCCCCATGTTTCATGCAAAAATGAAAAAAAATATATTCAAAGTTCAGGGGGAGATAATTCTGCAATGGCCAGCTGTAAAAACATGAAAATTGTTTCATACACATCTACCTTTTGTGTTATTACGTATCCCAAATATAATTTCAATAACTTTAAAAATGAAGGAGTTACAAGTTACATGTTACAAGCCAAAATGACAAAAAAGAGAGTCGTCACGGGTGACAAATGCCCCCAAATGTTTGACACCGAAATGCATCTTAGCGGAAAAACAACACATTGTAATGCAGATGTTACATGAAATTTTGATGCTGTTAAAAATGACACAGGAGTCAGTTATTAACATTAACAAGAGGGCCATTGGCCCTATATCGCTCACCTGAGTTACAGTAATACATGTATATTGACATGTTAATTTTTCAGTGGAAAACAATCTAGCAGATGAAATAAGCTTAGTGCACTGCTTTCACCCTTTCACTGCTGAATAAACTTGAACTGGATTCAGAACTAATACCAAGTGAATGGTTGACCAAGATCTAAACTGTTTACAACTTGTGCCATTTTTGCCTTAGCTCAAAATGCCTAAAACTGGTCTTTGAGAAATTCAAATGACTTCAATAAAGCTATGCAATTAATGCAATTATACCTTGACCCAGGTATATAGGCAAATAAAGTGCTAGGCAGTACATAATGCCAGTTTTTGTGTGAAATGACCAATAAGAATATCTTTAAAAATCGTTTAACCCTTTCCCTCATATAAAGCTGTTTTCATGCATTAGCAAACAGAGTAGACTCAGATCAGACCACTCCTACGGAAGCTGTCTGATCTGGGTCTTCTCTGTTTCTTTTGACACAATATAGATCGGATTCTACAGTTTTTGTCAAAGCAAAAACTTCTCTTCAGAGAAATAATGTGTTTTACACATTAAAAATAAGAGTAGACTAGATCAGAAGGCTGCTATAGAAGCTGTCTGATCAGGGTCTGCTCTGTTTACATTTGACAAGATATAGATTTGATTTTACAGTTTTTTTCAAAGCTAAAACTTCTATTTATGGCAATAACAATTTTTTAAGCATTAGCAAACAAGAGTAGTCCCAGATCAATTTTTGTCAAAGCAAATAGGTTAAGGGTTAATAGGTGTTTAGAAATAATTCTAGATCTAGGTGTGAATATCTCATGATAATTCAATTAAATGGGTCATTAGTATTTTTAACAATTGAAATTGAGAAGAGTTACGTCTATTGTTATAATTAAGTTATATTTACTCAGTTATTTCATTAATATCATACAAAATTCAGACATTTTAGGACTTTTTAATGTGTTGTCATCAAATTTTATATAAAAATGTTATATTTAAGATGCTTTTTTGGGCAGCAGTAGTAATTTTAACACCTATCATTGTTAGGGGGGCAAATGCATTATCATGTTTTCTTAAGAATTACCATGACTTATATCAGTTGGGCCATTGCATAATCATGTTTTCACAGTTTTCTTAAACATTACCATGACTTACATCAGTTGGGTTTGGACCCAGATCAAAAGTCTAGATGGTGATCATTTTCCTTGATTGGCTGAATTGTTACTTTCCAATATCTCTCACATCTAATTTGAGAGACATTGGAAGACACCATGTAACATCTAGCTATCACTAACACTACACACTGGGGTTAATAGGTCAAAATGCCTTTAATGTTTCGTCTGCAACAAAAAGTTATTGTCATCTGCTTCAATTCTTAAATTAAACTTACTTTCTTTTTATTGCAAAAATATGGTTAAGATGACAAACAGTTTGGATCCTGATGAGACGCTGCAGAATGCGGCCTCTCATCTGGATCCAAACTGTTTGCATAGGTAATCACAGTTTCACCACTAGCATGCAAAGAGTTAAGAGTCATGCATTGACCTGGAGAGATTTTACTGCCGAGCGCTGTAACCTTTGAACTGAAGGATCTGGAGTTGTTCATTTAACCCTTAATTTCCCTCATATAAACTTGTTTTCATGCATCTGCATACAGAGTAGACCCAGATAAGGTGGCTCCTGTAGGATCAGTGTCTGTTATTTGCTAATGGAATTTGACAGATCTGTTTCTATGCCTTCTAAAACAGCTACACTGATTCACCTTCAACATTTTATCATAAATAGATATAAATAGAATGACACTAAAACTCCAATGCAGTTATCTCCCTTTGTCCCTTATGGCTATGCTGATGGGACAAGGGAAATAACTGTGAGGAAATTACCTTTTAAGTGTTACAGATTCAGATGTTAAGTAGCATAAAACCCCAGGGTGAGACCATTTTTGGCCCAGGGGTCATTATTTGAACACACCTGATAGTGGTATATTAGGTGATGCTTCATACCAAATATCTTAGCTCTAGATTATGTGGTTTCAGACAAAAAGATTTTTAAAGGTTTCCCTATATAAGTCTATGTAAAAACTACAAGCCCAAGGGCAGGGCCATTTTTGGCCCGGGGGTCATCATTTTAACAAACTTGGTAAAGGACCATTAGATGATGCTATATACCAAATATCAAAGCTCTAGAAATTGTGGTTTCAGAGAAGAAGATTTTTAAAGATTTAAAAAAAAACCCTGTAAAAGTAGTGGGGCGGGGCCATTTTTTGCCCGGGGGTCATGATTTTAACAAAACTGATAGAGGACACCCTAAGGTACATTTCTGTGAAATTTGGTTGAAATCCTCCCAGTGGTTTAGGAGAAGAAGTCATTTGAAATAAAAGTGAACGGACAGACGGACGGACAGACGGACAGACGGACAGACGGACAGACGGACAGACGGACAGACGGACAGACGGACGACGGACGACAGGCGGTCACAATAGCTCACCTTGAGCCTTTGGCTCAGGTGAGCTAAAAACAGAACCTTTGACGATTATGATAGCTAAGAAAAGAGCCGGGGGTTGAAACTTAGTTTAGAAGGACCCTAGGTCATTCTCAACGTTAAAAAGGACCCTGGGGTTGATTGTCAACGTTAAAAACAGATCCTGGGTAAATTCTTAACGTTTTAAAAAAAGACACAGGGTCAAATTTGGAATCCGTAGCTGATAAGGTATAGGGGATATTCTCCGGACAAGCTTTTTGTAAAATTGGGGCCAAAGGTCAAGGTCAAGGTGACCTGAAAGTGGACCGCGACACTCCGCCATCCCAAGATGAACTCACACACCAAATTTGGAATACTTAGCTGGTAAGGTATAGGAGATATGCTCCGGACAAGCTTTTTGTAAAATCGAGGTCAAAGGTCAAGGTGACCTGAAAATGGAACGCGACACTCCGCCATCCCAAGATGAACTCACACACCATATTTGGGATCAGTAGCTGGTAAGGTATAGGAGATATGCTCCGGACAAGCTTTTTGTATTATCGAGGTCAAAAGTCAAGGTCACAGTGACCTGAAATGGTATGCGACACTCCATCATCCCAAGATGAACTCACACACCAAATTCGGAATCCTTAGCTGGTAAGATATAGGAGATATACTCCGGATAAGGTTTTTATAGCTGGTAAGGTATAAGCTTTTTGTAAAATCGAGGTCAAAGGTCAAGGTCAGTGACCTGAAAATGGTACGCAACACTCCGCCATCCCAAGCTGACTCACAAACTAAATTTGGAATCCTTAGGTGGTAAGGTATAGGAGATATGCCCAGGACAAGTTTTTTGTAAAATTGAGGTCAAAGGTCAAGGTCACAGTGACCTGAAAATGGTACGCGACACTCTGCCATCCCAAGATCAACTCACACACCAAATTTGGTATCCATAGCTGATGTGACAAAGGAAATATACTCCGGACAAAAGGTACACACACCCACCCACCCACGCACGGTGCGATCACTACATGCCACTGCCAAAGCCTAGCTTTGGGGGCATAAAATCAAAGTTCAGGGAGAGATAATTCTGCAATGGCCAGTGGTAAACACATGAATATCGTGTCTTCTACATGTACATCTACCATTCATGGTTATTATGTATACCAAATATAAACTGAATAACTTTCAGATTGAAGGAGGAGTTTGTGACACCAACTACTCATGTTTCATGCAAAAATGACAAAAAAACTCAAAGTTCAGTTCTGCAATGGCCAGCAGTAAACACATGAAAAGTGTGTCTTTGCACATCTACCATTCGTGGTTATTATGTATACCAAATATAAATTCTGTAACTTTAAAACTGAAAGAAGAGTTTGCAACACCAACTACTCATGTTTCATGCAAAAATACTCAAAGTTCAGGGGGAGATAATTCTGCAATGGCCAGCAGAAGACACATGAAAATTGCATCTTGCACATCTACCATTCCTAGTTATTATGTATACCAAATATAAATTCAGTAACTTTAAAACTGAAAGAAGAGTTTGCAACACCAACTACACATGTTCAAATGCGGATGGACTAACCGCCCAACTTCCGGACAAGCTGATTCCAGTATAACCCCTCAAACTAGTTTGCGGGGGTATAAATATGCATGATATTTGCTTAACTGGGTACTCTTGCTTGGCCACCTTACAAGATCAGTGTAGCTGAAAAAACAAGAGAGCCATGAGGCCCTAAGTGCTCACCTGAGATAACCCCCAGGGTGGGGCCATTTTTGACCCAGAAGTCATCATTTGTACAACCTTGGTAGAGAACCAAAAGGAAAAACAACATGCCATTAATTAGAGGTGAAAGCCTTATGGTTTCAGAGAACAAAGATGGCCATGATGGCCCTGATATCGGTCACCAGACCATCAGAAGAGATTTTCAATGTTTTCACTAAATCACTTTATGATTCTATAGAAAACTGGCCACCCCTGGGCCGGTCCAACTTTGACCCAAGGGGCATAGTTTATTTAACTTTTGTAGAGGACCTGAACATGATGCTATATGCCAAATATGAAAGCTTAGAACTTTCTAGTTCCAGAGAAGTTTTCACTATATGTTTCTAATTTAAACTGGCCACCCCTGGGGCGGGACCAATATTGACCCCAAGGGGAATAATTAATATAACTTTTGAAGAGGACCTGGGGCGGGACAAATTTTGACCCCAAGGGCATAATTTATATAACTTTTAATGAGGACCTGAACATGACGCTATGTGCCAAATATGAAAGCTGAGAACCTTCCAGTTTCAGGAGAAGATTTTCAAAGTTTTCCCCATATGTTTCTATTGAAAACAAGCTACCCTTGTGGCAAGGCCAATCTTGACCTCAGGGGCATAATTTATATAACTTTTGTAGAGGACCTGAACATGATGTAATTTGCCAAATATGAAAGCTGAGAACCTTCCGGTTTCAGAGAAGAAGATTTTCTAAGTTTTCTCTATATGTTTTCTATTGAAAACTAGTCATCCCTGGAGCGGGGCCAATTTTGACCCCAGGGGCATAATTTATTACTTTTGTAGAGGTCCTGAATACGATGTTATGTGCCAAATATGAAAGCTGAGAACACTGTAGATTCAGAGGAGAAGATTTTTAAAGGTTCAAATTGTTGACGACAGACAACGAACGATGCACGCCGATGGACATCAGGCAAACACAAAAGCTCACCCTGAGCTAAAAAGAAACAGCTGTGTAGACAAGGGACACTGAAATCCCTTTCAGTTTCCTCTTATACCCTAAGCACATAATCTGCTATACAGACTTTTTTTTTTTCATTAAATTTTCAAATCATTTTTCTTAGTAACTCGATGAGTGAATACTTATGCAAACAGTTTGGATCCAGATGAGTAACTCGTCTCATCAGGATCCAAACTGTTTGAAACCTAAAGCATACAATGATCTTAGCAGACGTAATTTTTATTTAGTGGCAAAAAGGTTAATATCGTGGATAAGCTTGTCCTACCTCTAGGCACTGCTTACAACCATGGCCCTGTAACTTCTGGCGCTCATCTTTCTTTCTTACTACAGAAACGTGAGCCACTTTAGGTTCCTGGTTCTTCGGAGGTCTGCAAAAATATTTGATACATCAGATTAATGAACAAATCCAATGGAGTTATAAGTGAGCTGACGAAAAAGCAGGTAAACATATTCACTAACAAAACGTATTTCAATTGGGGGGGGGGGGAATTATATTATGCATATGTACACTTCAAAGAGACCATGTGTATAAACTTTCTTAGATGTCTGATGAAAACTGTTGTTGTAGTAGGACTACGGTCATACCACAATTTCACAGGTACCACAGTAAACCATTACACACATAAGTTCAAGGCCAGGTAACTACATATATAACCTGGAGATAGGCAGGTAACTGCATATAACCTGGAGATAGGCAGGCAGCTACATATAACCTGGAGATAGGCAGGTAACTACATATAACCTGGAGATAGGCAGGCAACGACATATAACCTGGAGATAGGCAGGCAACTACATATATAACCTAGAGATAGGCAGGCAACTACATATAACCTGGAGATAGGCAGGTAACTACATATATAACCTGGAGATAGGCAGGTAACTACATATAACCTGGAGATAGGCAGGCAACTACATATAACCTGGAGATAGGCAGGTAACTACATATAACCTGGAGATAGGCAGGTAACTACATATAACCTGGAGACAGGCAATAGGCAGGTAACTACATATAACCTGGAGACAGCCAGGTAACTACATATAACCTGGAGATAGGCAGGTTACTACATATAACCTGGAAATAGGCAGGTAACTACATATATAACCTGGAGATAGGCAGGTAACTACATATAACCTGGAGATAGGCAGGTGTCTACATATAACCTGGAAATAGGCCGTTAACTACATATATAACCTGGAGACAGGCAGGTAACTACATATAACCTGGAGATAGGCAGGTAACTACATATAACCTGGAGACAGGCAATAGGCAGGTAACTACATATAACCTGGAGACAGGCAGGTAACTACATATAACCTGGAGATAGGTAGGTAACTACATATAACCTGGAGACAGGCCATAGGCAGGGAACTACATATAACCTGGAGACAGGCAGGTAACTACATATAACCTGGAGATAGGCAGGTAACTACATATAACCTGGAGACAGGCAGGTAACAACATATAACCTGAAGACAGGCAGGTAACTACATATAACCTGGAGATAGGCAAACGGTAATTATCTAATGCACACACTTCACAGAGGCCATGTAATATGAACTTTAGTGCTTGTGTGGCGGCCGTAAAAAGTCACCCTGTAGTTGTTATATTTCTGGTTGTTCGGAATCATTAGTTTTGATGGTATAAGTTTCGAAAATTGAATATTGCTTAAACCTGTGTCAGGGGGCGTGAGTAGTGTTGCACTTTTAATTACTACTCATGAACAGACTCAATAAAACAGTCTGCAATTTTCTCTTTTAGCATTGCTACTTTTGCTTTCAAAGGATCTCCCACTTTCAGAATATATTTACTTCACAACTGCAGGTGTAACTGCGGCCATAAAAAGTCGCCCCATACTTCATTTTCAGTGTTGTTATATTTTCTGGTCCTTCAGGATAATTAGTTTTGATGGTATAAGTTCCGAAAATTAAATACTGCTTAAGCCGGTGCTAGGGGGCTGAACCTTTAGATACAGAGATGCTGCCAGAATTCTTACCAAAAAGGGGAAACCCCCATCACTTGCAAAATAAGGGGGGATTTTCCATGGGGATGGAGGGCTTGCTTCTAAACATGTAAGATGAATATTTACCTTGTAGAGTTTTAGTTCTCGTTGCAACTATTAATTCATCCAGTTGTTTCTGCCCATTTTGCAATTACATTTGAGGCTGCGATTGAATATGATTACTGGATCCCGAATGTCTTATCAATGATGACGTCCTACAATTTCAGCAACCATTTTTTAAAGTAAATGGATTGTTGGCCTGGGTTGGCTTGCCAAGCCGAAGGCCATAGTAGTCATGCCATAATTTCAACCCCTACCCAAACATTTCCGAAGAAAACCGAGTAAAAGTGCGATTTACAGCTTGCACAAAATGCCAATACGCTTAAGCAAATAGATCGGTGAAGTTCCAATTTGTTTGGGCTTCAACATTTAAAGTTTGTTAACATTTACTAATAAAATGGTAAAAATGCGATTTTAAGAGTGAAAAAACAATGAGTGGGAGTTTGGCATATAAATGCATTATTTCATACCTACAGATTTCCACGCACAGCATAGTGCACATATATAATGCGAAATTGTACGAAAATATCCGATTACTTATGGAAAAGCTTGGTTGAATTGAACGGAAATGTATGGCGAGCAATAGATAACGCTAAATTCTATTCATTCCATCTATATTGTTGAACTCACCCCCCCACCCCCTTTAGACTATTTTTAGAGCCAACCTCTGTCAAGAAAACCTGTAGTATATCGCTAGGTAAGCGATTTGATGTATCTCTGTATATACAGGATTATCTCCCTTTTTGACTGCTAGTAATAATTTGTTGTGTATCAAAGTTATTTCACTTTTAAACCTCATTTTGTTTTATTTAACCCTTTCCCTCATATAAACGTGTTTTCACGCATTTTCAAACAGAGTAGACCCAGATCAGACTCTAGGAGCCGTCTGATCAGGGTCTGCTCTGTTTGCTAATGGATTTTGATAGATTTGTTTGTTTACTTTCTAAAATGTCTACAATGAATGTTCCACCTTCCATATTTCTTTATAACTATTTTGTTAATGAATATGCAGCAGGTATTGAAATTTGGCCTAAATACAGAACAGGGAAAGGGTTAATACCTTATAAAAAATATTACTTTGTATATTTTCAAATGTGTGAGGCGGTTGGTCAATCGAAATAATTAATATGAATAATCAAAGCGTTGTAGACGCTGTAGTATTCTTTGCATGGTATCAATCTGATATCGAATGAGTTCGATTTGGCATGGAATTGCGCATCTATATGGGAAGGGATTAACACTATCCAGTTGATGATACAGTTGCAGCTGACACTTCAATCGTTTCCCACTATGCTTATTATCACACTGACCTCTCGCAGTTGTTGACGTGATTACCTAATCGCTTGCATAAGGCCATCCGGCTCGCGCTTTTTATTCATTGAGCATTTTCATTCATGTTATGATCACGTGATTTCTTCATGTGACTGATATTTGTATATCCGTGCGCCGTTCTTACACATTGCTGTATTTTGTCGGTTTTGTTAATTTTTGCACATACTAAGCCGAAGCTAATGTTATGAAGCTCTTTCGTGTCAGATATAGAATACCACGATTGGTTCCGAATGCCATGTTATTAAACACCCTTTGTATCCATCGAATGCAGGTCAGTAATTTGCACTATTTTGTCAGGCCGGCGAGGGTACCATGGTTTGGCTGTGGAACGCCACCTTTGTATTCTATTGCTTCGCAAAGAATACAAAAACTGTTAATATGCTAATTTGCTGAACTTACTCAGATTAATGAAAACTGTATACAATTGATTAGACTGGAGCAATCATCAACGATCACTGCTGGTTATTTAGAGGTATAAAGCTGTGTCTTGTAAGTAGGGAATCGCCAAGCATCCTGACAACATTTTTGAATTAATCTATCGAAAAGGAGCAGTAACTATTGAAAAGCAGAATTTTAGAAGTGTTCAAAAATGCGCCAGTGGGAGAGAATTAGTTAATTAAAACAAAGGAACTGCTCAACAAGTGTACATATGTTAGAACATCCGTCCGTCAGTCTGATTTTACTTTGTCCACGCGGTTTCTCCAAAACCTTTGGTCAGATTTTCATCGAAACTTTATAGGATTAATCAGCACCATGCCTAGTTGTGCATATCTTATTCCTGTTCCAGTTTGATTTTTAACATGAATAATGTTGTCCGCACCGTTTCTGGAAAACGTTTGGTCATATTTACATGAAACTTCAAGATATTAATTAGCACTATGCCTATTAATTAGCACTATGCCTAGTTGTGCATATCTTTTTCCTGTCCCGGCTCGATGATCTTTTTGTAGAGTTATGGGACTTTGAATTGTTTACATGGAAAATTTTGTCTCTGTGGTTTCTCCAAAATCTTTGGTAGGATATTCCTGATATTTCATAGGATTGATCAGCGCCATGGCTAGTTGTGTATATATTACTCCTGTTCCGGTTCAATGATATTCTGAAGAGTTATTGGACTTTGTATTGTTTACATGGAAAATCAAACCCCAAAACCTCTTGAACACACAATCAACCCTTCTTATGTCCAGGCCTACAGTGCTTTGATTTTTATTATTGTCAATACACAGTGAACATTTCATCCCCTCATCTTCGTTTTTTACCAACCACGTGTAGGTTTTCAGCCATGAACTTTGCTCCTTTTTTAAATTGGTGTTGGGTAACTTCCATGGCAGTTCGGTGATTTGGTACATGACGACTCGATTGGAGTTTGTACTTCATTACTTTATTCCCATTAGTGTTTCCTGAGGCTTCCGGGGGTTTAAAAAAGTAGCTGATAGTTTTTCTTTTCGACATATTTTCGCGTGTTGTCTGCATCCGGGATATTGCGAGCTATTGGTCAATTGTTATACCCCCTATAGAAGAGGAAGCTGGCATTCGGAACATGTTCTAAAAATAGTCGCTTGGGAATTCCGCTAACACAAATCGTTTACACAGTTTCGATACTTGTTCGAAGGAAACAGGCGAGTAAACTTAATTGAAAACAGGAATTTGACATGTATTTTTTTTTTGAGTACGCGTGACAGATAAAATATGCGGGAAATAAATTTGTTTAGCAGAATTTTGGCCCCATTATAATCCTCAATTTGCAGGACACCAGACGAGAAATGCGAGAATCCCGCTATCCCGCAGCATCTCTGTTGATATTCAATTTAAAACATGAGGGTTATGATAGCCCTGGAACGCTCAACCAGGTTTTACTTACCTTTGATACATACCAATAACTTAAACATGGTTCATACAAACTTTCTGGGGAAAAAATCAGGGTTTTCCAAGGTTTTTTTAGGGCCTTCCAGTTCAAATTTAAGGCCATCAAAATCAAAGCTATACGAATCTCTTACCTAGACTTTATTGGATACAAACTGCACACATCATGAAACAGGTATGTATTTTCTAACAAGAGTAAACTGCTTTAATTGCTAAACTGAGTTTACTCTCTCACCTTAATTCTTCATGGATTCCAACATCTTACTTGGTGGAAGAGGTGGGTGGGGTAATGTTTAAATCCATAGGAACCACAGACAATGATGTCAGATGAAGTGTCTTACAACAAACATATTAGTAATAGGTGCAGATTGCAACGATGATACAACAATATGTTAGCCAAGGCATGCGCGCCCATTTTCCACAAATTCCACTTTGTTGCATTCACACACAGCGCAGCATTTTTGGATCCTTTGAAATCTTTTATCCAAGTTTTGAAGTGAGAGAGAGAGAGAGAGAGAGAGAGAGCTCAATTCACAGTGCGGGACAATTTTTACTCCGATATCAATTATTCTTCGGATTCTCATGGTGTTTTTTTTGTTTACTTTTGCAGACAATTTTTTCTAACAAAGATCTCAAAATCACTCATGAAAATCATTTTTAAGGGGTTTTCAAGGGTTTTAAAGACAATTTAAAGGTTTTTCAAGACAAAATACCATTTTCAAGGGTTTAAAGACAGACATCAAATTCAAGGGTTTTTCAAATTCTGTGCAAACCATGTTGAATGCAATATAGTATCCCTCTGCTTTCAGCAGGGGATAAGGGCAATAAATATATGATTTTCGTGCATTAAAGGGAAACAAGTTCCCCCACCGGACAAAAAACAAGAGTACAGCAAACGGTACATAATACGCCCACTTGCAAACTTTCTCTGATTCAGCATGCCTTATAAGTGTTGACATTTTCTAATCTGTGCTTAAGATATTGATTTCCATATTAAAGGTGATACTATTTTTAAAACAAGAGGGCCATGAGGCCCTGAAGCGCTCACCTGAGATAACCCCAGGGGTGGGGCCATTTTTACCACAAGAAATCATTTGTACAACCTTGGTAGAGAACCACAAGGCAAAGCAGTATGCCATTAATTAAAGGTCTAAGCCTTATGGTTTAAGAGAAAAATAATATTTTATATTTTCCCCATGAAAAACTGATAAGTCCTGAGGCAGGGCCAAGTTTCGCCCAGTGGTCAGGGTGGTAAGTTGAATATTATTGGCAGAGGACCACAAGCAACAGCTACATACTTGTAGAGGACCATTAGATCATGTTACATACCAAACATAAAAGGTCTAGGCCTTACAGTTTCAGTAGATTTTTAAAGATTTTCCTATGAAAAACTGATAAGCCCTTGGGAGGGGCTATTTTTGGCCCGGGGGTCATAATTTGAACAATATTTGTAGAGGACCATAAGATTATGCTACATACCAAATATCAAAGGTCTAGGCCTTACAGTTTGAGAGAAGAAGATTTTTAAAGATTTTCCTATGAAAAATTGATAAGCCCTTGGGTGGCGCCATTTTTGGCCCGGGGGTCATAATTTGACAATATTTGTAGAGGACCATAAGATCATGCTACATACCAAATCTCAAAGGTCTAGGCCTTACAGTTTCAGGGAAGAAGATTTTTAAAGATTTTCCTATGAAAAACTGATAAGCCCTTGGGACCAGGGGTCATAATTTGAACAATATTTGTAGAGGACCATAAGATCATGCTACATACCAAATATCAAAGGTCTAGGCCTTACAATTTGAGTCATTCTGCAGGGTTCCCACAAAACAGAAAAAATAAAATTCCCTGACTTTTCCCTGACCGAATTTCAATTTTCCCTGACCCCATGTTAACAGAAGTTTAATTGGTCATCTATGAGCATGATAAATAAATGTTGGCCTTCGTCCTCACCATCAGCCAATCCTTACCACCTCTCTCTTTATGACAACTATATATACAGCAGTAGCATTTTGATCATTTTAAATAAAGAAAATATTATTATAAATGTTTTTGACTTTTTCATTTTTAATTGCTCAATATTGAATGTAACATGCATGATGCCAAACATGTCGTAATATGCACCCTAATTATAAAGTCTCTTAAATCTTTTCTACCTCTCTTAACCCTTTCCTCCATGATTTTTTATTAGAGACTCCATCTACTATGAATATATAATTAAGTAAAATTTTATTTTTAAGTAAATTTAAGAAATATATTGGCAGTAGACTAAAGTAACAACTCAGATTTATGATATTTTTCTAAGCAAACAGAGTAGACCCTGATCAGGCAGGTCTATTCTGTTTGCAAAGGTGATAAAATGTGTATATATGGTGAAAAGGGTTAATCTTTCAGTTTTTCTGTGTAAGCTGAATTTTAAATAGTACATACAGTGTGCAAGACATTGATTGGCCCCGCCCCAGGGCCAGCTAGTTTTCTATATAGAAACACATAGTGAAAACTTTGAAAATATTCTCCTCTGATTTTCTGGTGAGCGATGTCAGGGCCTTTCAGGCCCTCTTGTTTTGCAATTTAATCAAATTTTTTTGCATCACATGGGATGTTTTTCCTAAATTGGGAAAAATAGGTCCTTTTAATGGGTCTAAGACTGTAGACGCCAGAAAAGGGTCTGCATTTTCACTGTTTTCATAATAGCAGACCAAATATTGCTGCCCTTACAAGTGAAGACAGTACAGTAGAATGTCCAATATCTAGCACTGCTGCCCTGCCTGTCCTAACAAGTGAAGACACTACAATAGAATGTCCAATATCTAGCATTGCTGCCATATTCTAGAACTGCTGTCAAAACGGATGCTGGAGTCTTGCAGAGGTGCCAGAAGTCTCCAATGATTTTGTTTTAACAGACTTCATGACAGATATACTTTAAAATTTGGATGTGAAATATACAAAGCTAATCAAAGATGTATAAAGATGCTTGGTTTAGTCAAAATTGAAGAAACTGCCTTAGCCTTTTATTTTCTTTCTTTATCCTTTTTGACATATTTCCTCAGCCCTCATCCTTTGGTTCCAAATTTCCCTGACTTTTCCCTGACTTTTGCCAAAATTCAAATTTCCCTGACCAATTAAAAAAATCCCTGACTTTTCCATGTCCGTGGGAAACCTGTTCTGGAGAAGATTTTTCTAGATATTGCGTACAGTTGCCATGGCAACAAGACCGATGGCCCCACCCACTATCTTTTAACAACTTTTGAAGCACCCACCCACAGTATGTATCTGACCAAGTTTGGTTACAATTGGGCAGTCGGTTTCAGAGAAAAAGTCGTTTGAAATTGTTGATGGACAGACAGACGGACGGACGGACAGACGGAAAGACGGACGACGGACACAGGGGTATCACAGTAGCTCACCTTGAGCACTTTGTGCTCTGGTGAGCTAAAAAACTGATAAGCCCTTGGGCGGGCCATTTTTGGTCTGGGGGTCATAATGTGAACGTTTCGTTCCCCCTAGCCACTTCTGACAAAATTTGGTTAAAATCGGGTCAGCAGTTTCAGAGAAGATGTCATTTGAAAATGTGGACAGATGCTGGACGCCGGACGACAGACGACGGACACATCGCGGTCACAGTAGCTCATCCTGAACCGAAGGCTCAGGTGAGCTAAAAATTGAAGTGAATATCTTATTAAACAAGATGTGTTTGTGAAACACTATGCCCCCTCGATATGATATTTGACCCTGAATGATGACCTTGATCTTGACATGTCACCCTCAAACTGTGCAGCTTCATGGGGTACACATGCATACCAAATATCAAGTCTGTATTTCTAATGGTTCAAAAGTTATGGCCAATGATAAAAGTTGGTAACCTTTGACCATGAAGGATGACCTTGACCTTGACATGTCACCCCTCAAACTGAGCGGCTTCATGAGATACAAATGCATACCAGTATCAAGGCTGTATATCTACTGGTTCAAACGTTATGGCCAATGTTAATGACCTTTGACCTTCAAAGATGACCTTGACATGTCACCCCTCAAACTGTGCAGCCAAATGAGAAACACATGTATATCAGCTATCAAGTCTGTATCTCTACTGGTTCAAAAGTTATGGCCAATGTTAAAGTCGGTGACCTTTGACCCTGAAAGATGGCCTTGACCTTGACATGTCACCTCCAAACTGTGCAGCTTCATGAGATACACATGTATACCAAATGTCAAGTCTGTATCTCTTCTGGTTCAAAAGTTATGGCCAATGTTAAAGTCGGTGACCTTTGACCCTGAAAGATGATCTTTACCTTGACATGTTGCCCCTCAAAATGTGCAGCTTCATGAGATACACATGCATACCAAAACCAAAATATCAAGACTCTATCTCTATTGGTTCAAAAGTTATGGCCAATTTGAAGTTGGTGACCTTTGACCCTGAAGGATGACCTTGACATGTCACCCATCAAACTGTGCAGCTTCATGAGATACACAAGCATGCCAAATATCAAGTATCTATCTGTACTGGTTCAAAAGTTATGACCAATGTTAAAGTCGGTGATTTGACCCATATGTTTGACCTCTGACCTTTAAAGGTGACCTTGACATGTCACACCCCAAAATGTGCGGCTTTATGAGATACATATGCATGCCAAATATCAAGTCTCTATCTGTACTGGCTCAAAGTTGTGACCAATGTTAAAGTTACAGACGAACAAACAGACAATTTGACCTTTGACCCTGAAGAATGACCTTGACATGTCACCCCTCAAAATGTGCAGCTTCATGAGATGCACAAGCACACCAAATATCAAGTCTCTATCTCTACTGGTCCAAAAGTCATGGACAATGTTAAAGTCAGTGATTTGACCCATATATTTTACCTCTGACCTTTAAGGGTGACCTTGACCTTGACATGTCACACCTCAAAATGCGCAGCTTTATGAGATACATATGCATGCCAAATATCAAGTCTCTATCTGTACTGGCTCAAAGTTATGACCAATGTTAAAGTTACAGACAAACAAACAGACAATTTGACCTTTGACCCTGAAGAATGACCTTGACATGTCACCCCTCAAAATGTGCAGCTTCATGAGATGCACAAGCATGCCAAATATCATGTCTCTATCTCTACTGGTCCAAAAGTCATGGCCAATGTTAAAGTCAGTGATTTGACCCATATATTTTACCTCTGACCTTGAAGGATGACCTTGACCTTAACATGTCACCACTCAAAATGTGCGGCTTTATGAAATACATATGCATGCCAAATATCAAGTCACTAGCTGTACTGGCTCAAAAGTTATGACCAATGTTAAAGTTACAGACAAAGAAACAGACAATTTGACCTTTGACCCTGAAGGATGACCTTGACCTTGACAGTTCACCCCTCAAAATGTACAGCTTCATGAGATACACAAGCATGCCAAATATCAAGTATCTATCTGTACAGGTCCAAAAGTTATCGCCAATGTTAAAGTCGGTGATTTGACCCATATATTTGACCTCTGACCTTGACCTTGACATGTCACCACTCCAATTGTGCGGCTTTATGAGATACATATGCATGCCAAATATCAAGTCTCTATCTGTACTAGCTCAAAAGTTATGACCAATGTTAAGGTTGCGTTAAAGTTACAGCAAAAAAAAAAAGACAATTTGACCTTTGACCCTGAAGGATGACCTTGACCTTGACATGTCACCCCTCAAAATGTGCAGCTTCATGAGAGATACACAAGCATGCCAAATATCAAGTCTCTATCTCTACTGATCAAAAAGTTATGGCCAATCTTAAAGTCGGTGATTTGACCCATATATTTGACCTCTGACCTTGAAGGATGACCTTGACATGTCACCCCTGAAAATGTGCGACTTTATGAGATACATATGCATGCCAAATATCAAGTCAATTATGACCAATGTTAAAGTTGCTGACAAACAGACAGGGCAAAAACAATATCCCCCCCCCCCCCCCCCCCCCCCCCGATTTGATCTGGGGGCATAATAAAAATCCTCATATTTGCCCTTTTTTGTAAAGTGCAAGGGCCATAACTCTGTAATACGCCCACTTGCAAACTTTCTCTGATTCAACATGCCTTATAAGTGTTGACATTTTCTAATCTGTGCTTCAGAACTTGATTTCCATATTAAGGTGATACTATTTTTAAAAAAAAATGAAGTGAATATCTTATTAAACAAGAGAGTCGTCACAGGTGACAAATGCCCCCAAAGTGTTTGACACCGAAATGCATTTTGGCGAAAAAACAATACAATGTAATGCAGGTGTAACATGAAATTTTGATGCTGTTAAAAATGACACAGGAGTCAGTTCTTAACATTAGAAACAGAACCTTTGACGATTATGATAGCTAAGAAAAGAGCCAAGGGTCAAAACTTAGTTAAAAAGGACCCTAGGTCATTCTCAACGTTAAAAAGGACCCTGGGTTGATTGCCAACGTTAAAAAGAGATCCTGGGTAAATTCTTAACGTTTTAAAAAAAAAGACACGGGGTCAAATTTCAATATTAAAAGAACATGCTGTGTTGATTGTTACTGTTAAGTTGATTCTTAACGTTTAAGAAAGACCCTATGTCGATCCTTAACGTTAAAAACATACCCTCAGTCAATTCTAAACGCATGGTCAAAGTTTCATGTAACACTGGCTCTTAGACAGCTGCAACAGATATGGATCTACATTCTTTGCATAAGCATGTATAGCATCTGATTTAGGTAGTGTTGTAAGCAAGCAATGAAGACCCAGTAGCTCCTATAGGAGCTGTCTGATATGGGTCTATTTTGTTATAATGCTGTAATTCATCTGAAAGTTCTGACACTGCAAGTATTTGAACAGCATGGCCTACCCATGTATGAATAGTATTTAGAGCTCTTTATAATGTCTGATTCATGCTAATGTAGTAGCAAACAGTGTAGACCCTGTAGTTTGATTTGGGTCTACACTGTTTGCCTAAGCATACCTGTCCAATACTTACAAATTACAAATTTGGAATCTGTAACTGATAAGGTATAGGAGATATGCTCCGGACAAGCTTTTAGTAAAATCAAGGTCAAAGGTCAAGGGCACATTAACCTGAAAATGGTACGCGACACTCCACCATACCAAGATGAACTCACACACCAAATTTGGAATCCGTAGCTGGTAAGGTATAGGAGATATGCTCTGGACAAGCTTTTTGTATCTGGAAAGGTATAGGAGATGTGCTCCGGACTGTAAAATTGAGGTCAAAGGTCAGGTCAAGGTCAGATCTGAAAATGGTACACGACTCCCCGCCATCCCAAGATGAACTCACAAACCAAATTTGGAATCCGTAGCTGGTAAGGTATAGGAGAAATGCTCCGGGCAAGCTTTGGGTAAAATCGAGGTCAACGGTCAAGGTCACAGTGACCTGAAAATGGTACGCGACACTCCGCCATCCCAAGATAAACTCACACCAAATTTGGAATCCGTAGCTGGTAAGGTATAGGAGATATTCTCTGGACAACCTTTTTTATACCCCCCTTTTGAAAAAATGGGGGTATATTGCTTTGCACATGTCGGTCGGTCGGTCTGTCGGTCGGTCGGTCGGTAGATCGATGGTTTCCGAATGATAACTAATAAACGACTTGGCATAGAATCTTCAAACTTGCTGTGGTGGTTGGTCATGACAAGTAGATGACCCCTATTGTTTTTGAGGTCAATAGGTCAAAGGTCAAGGTCACAATGACCTAAAATGGTGAAATAGTTTCCGATCAATAACTGCTCAAGGGTTTGGCTTGGGATCTTCAAACTTGCTGTGGTGGTTGGTCATGACCACTAGATGACCCCTATTGTTTTTGAGGTCACTAGGTCAAAGGTCAAGGTCACCATGACCTAAACTGGTTAAACGGTTTCCGATCAATAACTGCTCAAGGGTTTGGCTTAGAATCTTCAAACTTTCTGTGGTAGTTGGTCATGACTACTGGATGACCCCTATTGTGCTTGAGGTCACTAGGTCAAGGTCACCATGACCTTAACTGATAAAATGGTTTCTGATCAATAACTGCTCAAGGGTTTGGCTTAGGATCTTCAAATTTGCTGTGGTGGTTGGTCATGACCACTAGATGACCCCTATTGTTTTTTAGGTCACTAGGTCAAAGGTCAAGGTCACCATGACCTTAACTGGTTTAATGGTTTCCGATCAATAACTGCTCAAGGGTTTGACTTAGAATCTTCAAATTTGATGTGGTAGTTGGTCATGACTACTGGATGACCCCTATTGTTTTTGAGGTCACTAGGTCAAAGGTCAAGGTCACCATGACCTTAACTGATAAAATTGTATCTGATCAATAACTACATAAGGGTTTGGCTTCGGATCTTCAAATTTGCTTAGGTTGTTGGTCATAACAACTAGATGAGCCCTCTTGTTTTTTAGGTCACTAGGTCAAAGGTCAAGGTCACAATAAACTTAACTGGTGAAATCATTTCCGATAAATAACTGCTCAAGGGTTTGGCTTAGGATCTTCAAACTTGCTGTGGTGGTTGGTCATGACCACTAGATGAGCCCTGTTGTTTTTGAGGTCACTAGGTCAAAGGTCAAGGTCACCATGACCTTAACTGGTGAAATCGTTTCCGATCAATAACTGCTCAAGGGTTTGGCTTAGGAACTTCAAACTTGCTGTGGTGGTTGGTCATGACCACTAGATGACCCCTATTGATTTTGAGGTCACTATGTCAAAGGTCAAGGTCACCATGACCTTAACTGGTTTAATGGTTTCCGATCAATAACTGCTCAAGGGTTTGGCTTAGAATCTTCAAACTTGCTGCAGTAGTTGGTCATGACTACTGGATGACCCCTATTGTTTTTGAGGTCACTAGGTCAAAGGTCAAGGTCACCATGACCTTAACGGGTTTAAATGGTTTCTGATCAATAACTGCTCAAGGCTTTGGCTTAGGATCTGACAACTAGATGAGCCCTGTTGTTTTTTAGGTCACTAGGTTAAAGGTCAAGGTCACCATGACCTTAACTGGTGAAATGGTTAACGATCAATAACTGCTCCAGGGTTTGGCTTAGGATCTTCAAACTTGCTGTGGTGGTTGGTTATGACCACTAGATGACCCCTATTGTATTTGAGGTCACTAGATCAAAGATCATTGTCATCGTGAGCTTAACTGATGAAATGGTTTCCAATTAATAACTGCTCAATGGTTTGGTTCGGGACCTTAAAACTTGCTGTGGTAGTTGGTCATGACCACTAGACGACCCCTATAGTTGTTGAGGTCATTAAGTTAAAGGTCAAGGTCACCATGACCTTAACTTGTGAAATGTTTTCAGATCAATAAATGATGAGTGGTTTGGCTTAGGATCTTCAAAGTTGCTGTGGTGATTAGTCATGACCACTAGATGACCTCTATAGTAGAGGTCACTAGATCAAAGGTCAGGGGGTCTGGGGGGTATACATGTTTTACAAACATCTCTTGTTGTAAATTGAGGTTCAAGGTCAAGGTCACAGTGACCTGAAAATGGTACGCGACACTCCTCCATCCCAAGATGAACTCACACACCAAATTTGGAATCCGTAGCTGGTAAAGAATAGGAGATACACTCCGGACAAGCTTTTTGCAGCTGGTAAGGTATAAGCTTTTTGTAAAATCGAGGTGAAAGGTCAAGGCCACAGTGACCTGAAAATGGTACGCGACACTCCGTCTTCCCAAGATGAACTCACATACCAAATTTTGGATCCGTAGCTGGTAAGGTATAGGAGATATGCTCCGGACAAGCTTTTTGTAAAATCGAGGTCAAAGGTCAAGGTCACAGTGACCTGAAAATGATACGCGACACTCCGCCATCTCAAGGTGATCTCACACACCAAATTTGGAATCCGTATCTGGTAAGGTATAGGAGATATGCTCTGGACAAGCTTTTTGTAAAATGGGTCAAAGGTCATGGTCAAGGTCACAGTGATCTGAAAATGGTACTCGACACTCCTCCATCCCAATATGAACTCACACATTAAATTTGGAATCCTTAGCTGGTAAGGTATAGGAGATATACTCCGGACAAGCTTTTTGTAGCTGGTAAGGTATAAGCTTTTTTTAAAATCGAGGTCAAAGGTCAAGGTCAAGGTCACAGTGACCTGGAAATGGTACGCCACACTCCGCCATCCAAAGATGAACTCACACACCAAATTTGGAATCTGTAGCTGGTAAGGTAAAGGAGATATGCTCCGGACAAGCTTTTTGTAAAATCAAGGTCAAAGGTCAAGGTCAAGGTCACAGTGACCTGAAAATGGTACGCGACACTCCGCCATCCCAAGATGAACTCACACATCAAATTTGGTAAAGTATAGGAAATATACTCCGGACAAGCTTTTTGCAGCTGTTAAGGTATAAGCTTTTTGTAAAATCGAGGTCAAAGGTCAAGGTCACAGTGACCTGAAAATGGTACGTGACACTCCGTCTTCCCAAGATGAACTCACATACCAAATTTTGGATCCGTAGCTGGTAAGGTATAGGAGATATGCTCCGGACAAGCTTTTTGTAAAATCAAGGTCAACGGTCAAGGTCAAGGTCACAGTGACCTGGAAATGGTACGCGACACTCCGTCATCTCAAGGTGATCTCACACACCAAATTTGGAATCCGTATCTGGTAAGGTATAGGAGATATGCTCTGGACAAGCTTTTTGTAAAATGGGTCAAAGGTCAAGGTCAAGGTCACAGTGATCTGAAAATGGTACTCGACACTCCTCCATCCCAATATGAACTCACACACCAAATTTGGAATCCTTAGCTGGTAAGGTATAGGAGATATACTCCGGACAAGCTTTTTGTAGCTGGTAAGGTATAAGCTTTTTTTAAAATCGAGGTCAAAGGTCAAGGTCACAGTGACCTGGAAATGGTACACGACACTCCGCCATCCCAAGATGATCTCACACACCAAATTTGGAATCTGTAGCTGGTAAGGTAAAGGAGATATGCTCCGGACAAGCTTTTTGTAAAATCAAGGTCAAAGGTCAAGGTCAAGGTCACAGTGACCTGAAAATGGTACACGACACTCCGCCATCTCAAGATGAACTCACACACCAAATTTGGTATCCGTAGCTGATGTGACAAAGGAAATATACTCCGGACAAAAGGTACACACACCCACACGCACGGTGCGATCACTATATGCCGCCAAATCCTAGCTTTGGGGGCATAATAAAAAAAGTTAAATAAAAAATATCCTCATATTTGCAGATTTTTGAAAAGTGCAACAGCCATAACTCTGTAAAGACAAACTGAATGAACCTCAAAATAAACTCGGCTTCAGATTTTGTGGCTTAAAACATTTCTTTTAAGTTTCATTTATATCATTTTAATAGTTTTCCCAGAAAACAAGAGACAAACTAGAGGTTTTTGTCACAAAAACTGATGTCTCCCCTCTAATAAAAACAATATGTAAAGGGAAATCACTAAAATTGTTATGGACTTGATGATTGATACTTCCCCTCATTATGCGCTTTCCACACCACATTTTTCAAGAGGAAAATGATAACAGCTAATAACTCTAAAAATATTGACACCAGAGTTATGGCCCTTGTGCACGACACTTACTTTCATCGTGCCCTCTCCATAAATGAAATGTCATTCCAATAGCATCAGTCGAACAGGAGTTATTGATCCGACAAAAAAATGTAACAAAGGGCAATAACTCCAAAAGTATTGAAGCCAGAGTTATGGCCCTTGTTCATGACACTTTCTCTCATCATGCTCTTTCCATGTATGAAGTTTCAATACAATGGCAAGAGCCATGTAGGAGTTATCATCCGGACAAGAAAGCGTTAAACAAATGTACAAGGGGCAATAACTCTCAATTTATTGAAGCCAGAGTTAAGGACCTTGTGTATGACACTTTCTCTTATCATGATCTTTCCATGTATGAAGTTTCACTCCAATGGCATGTGCCATATAGGAGTTATCATCCTGACAAAAAATTGTGATTTTTTAACAAAGGGCAATAACTCCAATATTAGTGAAACAAGAGTTATGGACCTTAAGCATGACACTTTCTCTTATCATGATCTTTCCATGTATGAAGTTTCAATCCAATGGCATGAGCCATATAGGAGTTATCGTCCGGACAAAAAATTATGAAAAAACATTACAAGGGCAATAACTCCATTATTAGTGAAGCCAGAGTTATGGACCTTGTGTATGACACTTCCTCTTGTCATGATCTTTCCATATATGAAGTTTCAATCGAATGGCATGAGCCATATAGGAGTTATCGTCCGGACAAAAAATTGTGAATTTTTTTTTACAAGGGCAATAACTCCATTATTAGTGAAGCCAGAGTTATGGACCTTGTGTATGACACTTCCTCTCGTCATGATCTTTCCATATATGAAGTTTCAATCCAATGGCATGAGCCATATAGGAGTTATCGTCCGGACAAAAAAGTGTGTGTTTTTTTACAAGGGGCAATAACTCCTATATTAGTGAAGCCAGAGTTATGGACCTTGTGCATGACACTTCCTCTCATTATGCTCTTTCCATATATGAAGTTTCAATCAACTGGCATCAGGCATATTGAAGTTATCGTCCGGACAAAAAGTGTGACGGACAGACAGACAGACGGACAGACGGACAGACAGACAGACAGAATGACAGACAGACAACTCTCACGAAAACAATATGTCTCCCCCATATAAATATGGGGGGAGACATAATTAAAAGCTGACCAACAAACAAAGCAACGAACACACAAATTTCAAGGACCATAACTTTAGAATAAAATGACTTACCAAAACCCCAGCAATATATGTGAAAATTCATATTAAGGTTTAACCATATAAAAAAAATTGAAGTAAATATCATTTCAAATGAAAAAGTTATGGCCATCCTCATATATATTTGCATAGATTTGCATTATTTCTTTTAAGTGCAAGGGCCATAACTCCGAAACGGCAAATCAAATGAACCTCAGAATTGAATTAGCTTCAGGTCTTGATGCATTAAACATGTGTGTGAAGTTTCATTAATATCTGTCAAACAGTTTTCCCAGAAAACAGCGGACAAACTATTTGCATGTATTTACATTATTTTTTAAAGTAAAAGGGCCAGATCTTGATGCATTAAACATTTGTGTGAAGTTTCATTAATATCCCAGAAAACAGCGGACAAACTATTTGCATTTTTTAAGGACAAGGGCCATAACTCTGAAACAAAAAATCAAATGATCCTCAGAATCGACTCCGCTTCAGATCTTGATGCATTAAACATTTGTGTGAAGTTTCATTAATATCTCTCAAATAGTTTTCCCAGAAAACAGCGGACAAACTATTTGCATGTATTTACATTATTTTTTAAGTAAAAGGGCCATAACTCCGAAACGACATATCAAATTAACCTAAGAATCGACTCAGCTTCAGATCTTGATGCATTAAACATTTGTGTGAAGTTTCATTAATATCTCTCATATAGTTTTCCCAGAAAACAGCGGACAAACTATTTGCATTTTTTAAGGACAAGGGCCATAACTCTGAAACGAAGAATCAAATGAACCTCAGAATCAACTCAGCTTCAGATCTTGATACATTAAACATATGTGTGAAGTTTCATTAATATCTGTCAAACAGTTTTCCGAGAAAACTGCGGACAAACAAAATGTTGATGGACGAACGAACGAACGAACGGACCGACGGACAGGGCCACGCGAATATACGACCACCTTTATTAGGTGAGCGTATAAAAATTGAAGTAAATATCATTTCAAATGAAAAAGTTATGGCCATCCTTATATTTGCATCGATTTGAATTAATTTTCTTAAATGCAAGGGCCATAACTCCGAAACAACAAGAGATGTTTGTAAAACATGTATACCCCCCAGACCCCCTGACCTTTGATCTAGTGACCTCAACTATAGAGGTCATCTAGCGGTCATGACCACAGCACCTTTGAAAACCATGACCGCAGCACCTTTGAAAATCCTAAGCCAAACCACTGATCATTTATTGATCTGAAAACATTTCACAAGTTAAGGTCATGGTGATCTTGACCTTTGACCTAGTGACCTCAACAACTATAGGGGTCATCTAGTGGTCACGACCAACTACCACAGCAAGTTTGAAGATCCCGAACCAAACCATTGAGCAGTTATTAATTGGAAACCATTTCATCAGTTAAGGTAATGATGACCTTGACCTTTGACCTAGTGACCTCAAAATTAATAGGGGTCATCTAGTTGTCATGACCAACCACCACAGCAAGTTTGAAGATTCTGAGCCAAACCCTTGAGCAGTTATTGATTGGAAACCATTTCACCAGTTAAGGTCATGGTGACCTTGACCTTTGACCTAGTGACCTCAAAAACAATAGGGGTTATCTATCGGTCATGACCAACCACCACAGCAAGTTTGAAGATCCTAAGCCAAACCCTTGAGCAGTTATTGATCGGAAACTATTTCACCAGTTAAGGTCATGGTGACCTTGACCTTTGACCTAGTGACCTAAAAAAACCAGGGCTCATCTAGTTGTCATGACCAACCACCTAAGCAAATTTGAAGATCCTAAGCCAAACCCTTGAGCAGTTATTGATCAGAAACCGTTTTATAAGTTAAGGTCATGGTGACCTTGACCTTTGACCTAGTGACCTAAACAATAGGGGTCATCCAGTTGTCATGACCAACTACCGCAGGAAGTTTGAAGATACTAAGCCAAACCCTTGAGCAGTTATTGATCGGAAACCATTGAACCAGTTAAGAGCATGGTGACCTTGACCTTTGACCTAGTGACCTAAAAAACAATAGGGGTCATCTAGTGGTCATTACCAACCACCACAGCAAATTTGAAGATCCTAAGCCAAACCCTTAAGCAGTTATTGATCGCAAACCATTTCACCAGTTAAGGTCATGGTGACCTTGACCTTTGACCTAGTGACCTAGAAAACAATAGGACTCATCTAGTTGTCATGACCAACCACCTAAGCAAATTTGAAGATCCTAGGTCAAACCCTTGAGCAGTTATTGATCAGAAACCATTTTACCAGTTAAGGTCATCGTGACCATGACCTTTGACCTAGTGACCTCAAAAACAATAGGGGTTATCCAGTGGTCATGACCAACTACCACTGCAAGTTTGAAGATTCTAAGCTAAACCCTTGAGCAGTTATTGATTGGAAACCATTTCACTAGTTAAGGTCATGGTGACCTTGACCTTTGACCTTGTGACCTCAAAATCGAAAGGGGTCATCTAGTGGTCATGACCAACCACCACAGCAAGTTTGAAGATCCCAAGCCAAACCCTTGAGCAGTTATTGATCGGAAACTATTGTACCATTTTAGGTCATTGTGACCTTGACCTTTGACCTAGTGACCTCAAAAACAATAGGGGTCATCTACTTGTCATGACCAACCACCACAGCAAGTTAGAAGATTCTAGGCCAAGTCGTTTATTAGTTATCGTTCGGAAACCATCGATCTACCGACCGACCGACCGACATGTGCAAAGCAATATACCCCCATTTTTTCAAAAGGGGGGTATAACAAATCAAATGAACCTCAGAATCGACTTAGCTTCAGGTCTTGATGCATTAAACATTTTAATATCTGTCGAACAGTTTTCCAAGAAATCAGCAGACAAACTATATGCATATATTTGCATTATTTTTTAAGTAAAAGGGCCATAACTTCGAATCGACAAATCAAATGAACCTCAGAATCGACTCAGCTTCAGATCTTGATGCCTTAAACATTTGTGTTAAGTTTCATTAATATCTATCAACAGTTTTCCCAGAAAACAGCGGACAAACTATTTGCATGTATTTGCATTATTTTTTTAGGTACAAGGGCCAGCGGACAAACTATTTACATGTATTTGCATTATTTTTTAAGTACAAGGGCCATAACTCCGAAACGACAAATAAAATGTACCTCAGAATCGACTCAGCTTCAGATCTTGATGCATTATACATTTGTGTAAAGTTTCATTCTCTCAAATAGTTTTCCCAGAAAACAGCGGACAAACTATTTGTATATATTTGCATTATTTTTTAAGGACAAGTGCCATAACTCTGAAACGAAAAATCAAATGAACCTCAGAATCGACTCAGCTTCAGATCTTGATGCATTAAACATTTGTGTGAAGTTTCATCAATATCTGTCAAATAGTTTTTCGAGAAAACAGCGGACAAACAATATGTTGACGGACGAAAGAACGAACGGACGGACGGACGGACAGGGCCACACCAATATACGACAACCTTTATTAGGTGGGCGTATAAAAATTCCCTCCCCCGACCCACCCACCCATGGTATTTTATGGTACTTGTAAAAATCAAAAGAAAGACATATGAACAAGAGGGCCAGAATGGCCCTGAAGCGCTCACCAGACAATCAGAGGAGCAGATATTCAAAGTTTTCACTATATGTTTCTGTTGAAAACTGGCTACCCCTGGGACGGGGCCAATTTTGACCCCAGGGCCATAATTTATATAACTTTTGTAGAGGACCTGAACATGATGCTATGTGCAAAATATGACAGCTGAGAACCACCCAGTTTCAGAGAAGAAGATATTCAAAGATTTCACTATTTGTTTCTATTGAAAACTGCCCACCCCTGGGGTAGGGCCAATTTTGACCCCAGGGCCATAATTCATATAAATATGTAGCAGACCTGAACATGATGCTCTGTGCCAAATATGAAAGCTATGAGCCTTCCAGTTTCAGAGGAAAAGATTTTCAAAGATTCCACTATTTGTTTCTATTGAAAACTGCTCAACCCCTGGGGCGGGCCAATTTTGACCCCAGGGCCATAATTTATATCACTTGTGTAGAGGACCTGAACATGATGCTCTGTGCCATAATATGAAAGCTAAGAGCCTTCCAGCTTATGAGGAGAAGATTTTCAAAGATTTCACTATTTGTTTCTATTGAAAACTGCCCAACCCCTGGGGCGGGCCAATTTTGACCCCATGGCCATAATGTATATAACTTTTGTAGAGGACCTAAACAAGATGCTATGTGCCAAATATGAAAGCTGAGAGCCTTCCAGTTTTAGAGAAGAAGATTTTCAAAGATTTCACTATTTTTTTCTATTGAAAACTGCCCAACCCCTGGGGCTGGGCCAATTTTGACCCCAGGGCCATAATTTATATAACTTTTGTAGAGGACCTGAACATGATGCTCGGTGCCAGATATGAAAGCTGAGAGCATTCCAGTTTCAGAGGAGAAGATTTTCAAAGATTTCACTATTTGTTTCTATTGAAAACTGCCCAACCCCTGGGGCGGGGCCAATTTTGACCCCAGGGCCATAATTTATATAACTTTTGTAGAGGACCTGAACAGGATGCTCTGTGCCAGATATGAAAGCTGAGAGACTTCCAGTTTCAGAGAAGATGATTTTCAAAGATTTCACTATTTGTTTCTATTGAAAACTGCCCACCCCTGGGGCGGGGTTAATTTTGACCCCAGGGACATAATTTATATAATTTTTGTAGAGGACCTGAACAAGATGCTATTTGCCAAATATGAAAGCTGAGAGCCTTCCAGTTTCAGAGGAGAAGATTTTCAAAGATTTCACTATTTGATTCTATTGAAAACTGGCCACCCCTGGGGCGGGGCCAATTTTGACCCCAGGGCCATAATTTATATAACTTTTGTAGAGGACCTGAACATGATGCTCTGTGCCAAATATGAAAGCTAAGAGCCTTCCAGTTTCAGAGGAGAAGATTTTCAAAGTTTTCACTATTTGCTTCTACTGAAAAATGCCCACCCCTAGGGCGGGGCCAATTTTAACCCCAGGGCCATAATTTATATAACTTTTGTAGAGGACCTGAGCATGATGCTATATGCCAAATATGAAAGCTGAGAACCTTCC
Organism: Azorinus chamasolen; assembly: GCA_963576725.1. NCBI lineage: Eukaryota > Metazoa > Mollusca > Bivalvia > Cardiida > Solecurtidae > Azorinus > Azorinus chamasolen. The sequence goes on from OY755252.1 coordinate 50,831,051, forward strand.
AGTTTCAGAGAAGAAGATTTTCAAAGTTTTCACTATTTGTTTCTACTGAAAACTGCCCACCCCTGGGGCGGGGCCAATTTTGACCCCAGGGCCATAATTTATATAACTTTTGTAGAGGACCTGAACATGATGATCTGTGCCAAATATGAAAGCTGAGAGCCTTCCAGATTCAGAGGAGAAGATTTTCAAAGTTTTACTATATGTTTCTATTGAAAACTTCCCACCCCTGGGGCGGGGCCAATTTTGACCCCAGGGGAATAATTTATATAACTTTTGTAGAGGACCTGAACATGATGCTATGTGCCAAAGATGAAAGCTGAGAACCCTGTAGATTCAGAGGAGAAGATTTTTAAAGGTTCAAATTGTTGACGACGAACGACGCACGCCGACAGACGACGGACATCAGGCGATCACAAAAGCTCACCCTGAGCACTTTGTGCTCTGGTGAGCTAAAAAGGGGGATAACTCCAAATAAATTGATGCTAGAGTTATGGTCCTTGTGCATGATACTTTCTCTCATCATACTTGTTCCATATGTGAAGTTATAATGAATTTGGCCTACCCTTGTAGGAGATCTGGCCCGGACACAAAGCATGACAGAGCGACAGAACATGAAAATATAACTAGACTTTCGCAGGACAGCAAAGCTCGCCTATTTTAGACCTCGTCTACCAAGATGAAGTCCAAAATATTTTTCTATTTTAACTGAACTACATCAATGTTAAATCTACTGGAAAACTCTATTCCAAATACCAGCTACCTATGGCAAGTATTTCATGTTGTATTAGTGCATCTTAACACTTACCCCAAAACTTTAACCTTGAGATTTCAGCCCAAAAAGCCAAGTCCAAAACAGGTAAAATTTGGGCTAAAATTCAATTTTATTTTAAATTTTAACTACACTGGAGATCCGTTATTACGCGGACCGTTTTACTGCGGTATCCGATATAACGTGGGTAGTCTGTGTCGCCGAATTTTTTTTTGTAAATACCACATTTATAGTAATATGATTGAATATCGCAATGAAACATAAAATAAACTTAGGTAAACTTATCCGCCCGCAGCAGGCTAAAGGATAAAAACAAACACCGGTCCCTACATAAACAATTGAAGACAATCTTACGTGTGAAAAACTGACAACTGTCAACTCGTATATATGCCGCCATGAATGTAATACACACAGCTGATTACCCGCTCGTACCATGCGCATGATGCCCTAATAGCATGGGAACCAGTAAAATCTTAACTGCATAACTTTCGTTACAAATTAATTGTGTGTATAATTGAAATGCGCATGTACTGAATTTTTCCACTGTCAAAGCCACAAAAGTTCGCACTTTAATTATGAAAAACAAACATCATTAGAAATCTAAACCCCTAGCTCAGTGCGGGGTTGGAGGTTATATGCTAATACAGAAAAGGGTGTGTACCCTTTGACCAATCAAATGAAATTTAAAACCCCAACAAATCACACGCGACATCACATGTGACCTTTCATTTTCTGAAAACAGTGACAGCCATGTTTATTGTTTTACACAGCAGGTTTAATCGGATTAGGGGTTTGACAGGCCCAGAGGCAATTACATCCCATCAACAGGCTTGTATTATGAAATATATTTGGTTGCTTGAAATCATACTCGATTTAATTTGTAATTTTGTATAACCCTTTCCCTCATACAAACGTGTTTTCACGCATTTGCAAACAGAGTAGACCCAGATCAGACGGCTCCTAGAGGAGTTTGCTAATAGAATTTGAAAGAGTTATGTGAGTGGGCGGGGAAACAAAGTAAACAAGTCAGTTTCGTCCGAAATTAGTTCATTTTAGGAAGATGGGGGTTTATGTAAGTACCCAGATAAAAAAAACTTGTTACAACGCGGTTCCGTATATAACGTGGGTTGAATTTTATGTCCCCAGACCACCGCGTTGTAACGGGTCTCCAGTGTACACTACATCAATGTTCAACCCACAGGAAACCTCCATTCCAAATATCAGCTTTCTAGGGCAAATATTTCATGTAGTATTAGTGCATTTCAACACTTACCCCATAACTTTAACCTTGAGATTTCAACCCAAAAAGCTAAGTCCAAAACAGGTGAAATTTTGACTAAAATTCAGTTTTATCTTAAAATTCAACTACGCTACATCAATGTTCAACACACCAGAATCCTCTATTTCAAGTATCAGCTTCCTAGGGCAAATATTTCATGTAGTATTAGTGCATTTCAACACTCACCCCAAAACTTTAACCTTGAGATTTCAGCCCAAAAAGCTAAGTCCAAAACAGGTGAAATTTTGACTAATATTCAGTTTTATTTTAAATTTTAGCTACACTACATCAATGTTCAACACTTCGGGAACCTCCAATTCAAGTATCAGCTTCCTAAGGCAAATATTTCATGTAGTATTAGTGCATTTCAACACTTACCCCAAAACTTTAACCAAAAGCAAAAGCCAACGCCGACGCAGACGCCGACGCCAGGGTGATTCCATAAGCCCCCCATTTCTTCGAATAGGCAAGCTAAAAAGGGGAATAACTCAAACAATATTGATGCTAGAGTTATTGATCTTGTAAATGACAGTTCCTCTCATCATGCTTGTTCCATATGCAAGGTTTCATATTAATTGAACCAGTAGATAAAGAGTTATTGTCTGGACAAGAAAATATGAAAAAGGGAAATAACTCCAACAATATTGATGCTAGAGTTATAGCCTTCTCTCATCATGCTTGTTCTATGTGTGAAGTTATAATGAATTTGGCCTACCCTTGTAGGAGATATGGCCGGGACACAAAGTGTGACAGAGCATGAAAATACAAAAAGGGGAATTACTCCAAAAATATTGATGCTAGAGTTATGGCCTTTGTAAATGACACTTCCTCTCATCATGCTTGTTCTCAATGTGAAGTTTCAAATTAATTGAACCTGTAGATAAAAAGTTATTGTCCGGACAAGAAAATATGAAAAAGGGGAATAACTCCAAAAATATTGATACTAGAGTTATAGCCCTTGTACATGACACTTCCTCTCATCATGACTGTTCCATGTGTTTAGTTATAATTAATTTAGCCTACCCCTGTAGGAAATATGGCCCAGACAAGAAGCGTGATGGACGGACGGACAACTCTGGCAAAAACAATATGTCTCCCCCATCCCCCATAATTAGTTCGCGACACAAACTATCCATGTTCAAATGCGGACCGACCAATCAACCGGCTGACAGGGTGATTCCAGTATACCCATTCAAATCTTTTTTGCAGGAATTAATATACAATATTAATATTGATCTAATCTACAATTTCCCATGCAGGGTAAATATGCCATTATATAATCAAGCTTATCAATATTTATTACAAAATATTATTTCTTACATGAATATTCAATAGCTAAAGGGTTCAACCTAAAATTTGATAACTAAAAGCTATATGATATAAAATATACATATACATGTACATGTAACGGACAAGATTATACACAATGTTGCATCTACGAAATGTAAAATAGCAACCAGTTGGTCACAAACCTGTCAAAACTGTCCTCCAGCACTTGTGAGGTAGGTTTAGGGTCCACATTCTCAGCATCTAAAAAAGACAACAAACAAAAACTGGTATACCAAAATAAACAAAGAAACCTTGTCTTTCATTTGATACACCAATAAAACCCTTTCAATCCAGGAGTAGGAGATGCATGCACTGTCATTTGAAAACAGTGAAGACCCATATCAAAGGGTACCTAGAGGAGCCCTCTGATCAAGGTCTGTACTATTTCATTCAAACTCCTCGTGTGTCACGCTTGTCTGTCTGTGTGTCACGCTTGTATGTGCAGTTGGTTGTTAGTTTGTTTTCATTGTCAAGCACCACCACGGGTGCTACTGAACTTTGCTACTGAGTGGACTGTTCAACTCTGCTAATTCAGGGTTGAAAGGATAAACTTTTGCCACACAAAACTTCCCCTGGTTTGAATTTAACCCTTTCCCTGATCAATATTCGTGTAAGAATAAATCAGCTGAATTTTTATATTTGTAAGTTTTTCAAGGAATTTGTTTTGTTTGAAAAAACTGTTGAATCAGAACTATATCACGTCATAAGTGAACAGAACAGGCCCTGATAAAGATGGCTCCTACAGGAGTCATCTGATCTGGGTCTACTCTGTTTGCAAATGCGTGAAAAGGTGCTAATATAAGTGAAAGGGTTAAAAACATATGTTCAATAATGTCTTTCATTTCAAACACAAAAGCTGAGTTTCTCATAAACAGTTTTGTTCTTGATGAGTTGATCCATGTAAAGTGGCATAGTATCTGGATCCTTATTGTAAAGGACAGCAAAAGTGCCAAAAATCGTCTGTAGAAAGGAACGGGTTAACAAATAAGAAAATTGTACATGTATCTGTAAGACACAGCAATGCCCCCGTGGTGGTGCTTGACAATGAAAACAAACTAACAACCAACTGCACATACAAGCATGACACACAGACAGACAAGCGTGACACACAGATGGATGGACGGACGAACAGCTGCAAAACATAATGCCCCCTGACTATCGTCAACGGGGGCATAAAAATTGTAACAAGAGCTGTCACAGTCAAGTGACAAATGCCCCAAAGGATATCCCTGTGACCTTGACCTTTGACCCATGGACCAGGGAGTTCAATGTGACACATCATCTTTGTGTGGTGAACATTTGTGCCAGGTTATTTTGAAATCCATTCAGATAAAAAAATCATGACAAATAGAAAAGTTCAGCGAAAATTACCTTTATTTTTTATGAAGATTTTTCATATTTCCATCTTGCTGATTTATCTCTGCAAAGTAACAAGTGTCATTAGCAAGACCCATGATTTCATCCTGACTGAGCAATGGTCCGAGCACTATGTATTTCATCCATTCTATTTTTACCTTTAAACCCACAGGTATATTCTTCAACATTGAGCTAAAGTCACTCAATTTCCAAACAAAGAATGTGTGATTGCCAATGTACTTGGTTTACGGACAAGCTTTTAATTTCAAAGTTCCAGGTCAATGTCACAGTCACCTGAAAATGGTATACGTCACTCCGCAATCCTGAGATGTACTCACACATCAAATTTGGAATCCGTAGATGGTAAGGTATAGGAGATATGCTTCAGACAAGCTTTTTGTAAAATCGAGGTCAAGGTCAAGGTCACAGTGACCTGAAAATGGTACGCATCACTCCGCAATCCTGAGATGTACTCACACACCAAATTTGGAATCGGTAGCTGGTAAGGTATAGGAGATATGCTCCAGACAAGCTTTTTGTAAAATTGAGGTCAAAGGTTCAGGTCACATTGACCTGAAAATGGTACGCGACACTCCACCATTCCAAGATGAACTCACACACCAAATTTGGAATCCGTAGCTGGTAAGATATAGGAGATATGCTCCGGACAAGCTTTTTATAAAATCGAGGTCAAAGGTCAAGTTCGCAGTGACCTGAAAATGGTACGCGACACTCCGCCATCCAAATATGAACTCACACACCGAATTTGGTAGCCGTAGCTGATGTGACAAAGGGAATATACTCCGGACAAAAGGTAGGAGATATGCTCTGGACAAGCTTTTTGTAAAATCGAGGTCAAAGGTCAAGGTCACAGTGACCTGAAAATGGTACGTGACACTCCGCCATCCCAAGATGAACTCACACACCGAATTTGGTATCCATAGCTGATGTGACGAAGGAAATATACTCCGGACAAAAGGTACACACACCCACAAACCCACCCATCCACGCACAGTGCGATAACTATATGCCGCCAAAGCCTAGCTCAGAGTCTATTCTGCTCTGAGTGACAGATGGGCCATTGGCCCATCTGTCACAAAATGAATGGGCCATTTGGAAATTTTGATGGGCCAACCAGATTTACACCTGATTACCATGGAAGTAGTATGCAGTATGTAACCTGTTTAACCAGTCTGAAAATAAAATTAATGCACTTGTCTACATGTTTTGTTGTAGATAATTCAAGTGCCAATCAGTTCTCTCTAGATACTGTCTATGCTGGACGAATGTCTCGTCAAGATGCTCGAAAGTTTGAACATCCTGTCACAAAGTGTTTTTACGATAGTGTTTTTTGACAGATAACACTAAACATCGAATTTTTCTCAGCATAGTAATGTAACTAGTTAAATTTAGACAGCCAACTTCCTTGAATCCACGGAGACACGGTTTTCGAGCTACAAGAAGCGTGATCACTGGCCCATTCAGTTTGCCGTTAAATTCTCAGACTCAGCTAACGCTGAATCCATAGGCTGCTTCGGCACTATCGTGAGGCAATGCAATGAAGTCCTGCCCTCACTTTCAGCCTTTCTTTCGGACATAACTGCTTCGTTATCGTATAGAAAAGTCCAGATAATCACATTAAGTTCAAACAGCTTTTTTATTTTTGTGAAGTGTCAACTCCAAAGTTCTAAACAAATAGGTACCTTTTCAGAAAAACCTTAAGTTCCAGGACCATAACTCTGGGAAAAATTATTCAACCAGACCAATATTCGAACTTAAGCTGCAACTCATCTAGATTTAGATTTATGTCAAATATAAAGTTAATATCTCCAAGCACTTAAAAAAAAATGACTGGAAAATTGAAAATTTGATAAAAAAAATTAAGTTCAAGGGCCATAACTCTGGCAAAAATTATTCAACCAGACTGAGATTGGGAATTAAGCTGTAAATCATCTAGATTTAGCTTTATGCCAAAAATAAAGTTAAAATCTCCAACCACTTCCAAAAAAGTCTGGAAAATTCAAAATTTGAAGAAAAAAATTGAAGTTCAAGGGCAATAACTCTGGAAACAAGAGCACCGCTGTGCAGCAAAATACGCCCGTCGGCAAAGTCAGTGATAAGCCAATTTAATAGGAAATTGAATCTGTGTTACTATCAGCTCATCATATTTCTTTCTTCTTATCCGAAATTCTTGAGGTTACAAAATCAAATGCACGCATGGGCCGAGATATTATGACCATAAACATGCTGACAAAATTTCAAAAGGATTGGATTAAATTTGATTACATTTGTTCACCCCATAACAGACAAAAAAACCCATAACAATTCCACTTAAATATATTAAAAAAAGGGGAGATAATTTAGTAGTGGGTGGGGCAATGTTGGTGATTATCGAACTTGACCAAGTCATTTTGACTATATACATGCTGACTAAGTTTGATGAGGATTGGATTTTATTTGTTTGAGTTAGAGAGCGGACAAAAAACGAATTTTGTTTAAAATTTGTTAAAAAGTTAATAAAAAAGGGGAGATAATTCAGAAGTGTGCAGGGCGATGATGCTGATTATCGAACTTAGCCGAGTCATTTTGGCCATATACATGCTGACCAAGTTTGAAAAGGATCCGATTCAATTTGTTCGAGTTAGAGAGCGGACAAGAGAATTTTGTTAAAAATTTATTAAAAAAGGGGAGATAATTCAGAAGTGTGCAGGGCGATGTTGCTGATTATCGAACTTAGCCGAGTCATTTTGGCCATATACATGCTGACCAAGTTTGAAAAGGATCCGATTCAATTTGTTCGAGTTAGAGAGCGGACAAACAAAAGTTCACGGACGGACGGACAGACAGACAGACAGACAGACGGACGGACGGACGGACGGACAACGCCACGACATAATACGTCCCGTCTGAAGACGGGCGTATAAAAATTATTCAACCGGACTGAGATTAGATCATAAGCTGTAACTTATCTAGATTTAGCTTTGTACTAAATATAGAGTTGATATTTCCAGTCACTTCCATTAAAAGTCCAGAAAACCAAAAAACATTGGTAGGGGACTAAAAGGGGGAGATAACTCCTTAAGTAATAGTCCGATCATAATGAAAATATGCGGTGCACAGGTTTATATGGTCACAAAATTGAAGCAAAACTGTAGAAGAAGAAGGCCGGACAAAATTGTGTCCACGGACAGACAGACGGATGGACTGACAGACAGACAGACAGACAGACGGACAACCTGATTCCAGTATACCCCCCCCAAACTTCGTTGTGGGGGGGTATAATTATATATTTAGGGAGGGGGGGATTTCAGATTTTGTGCGCCGGCATGGCCCTAGGATAGAATTCTCTCTGCGCCATTTGTGATTTCTATGCGTGAATCCCGCAAAGGCGCGTCCCAGAATAGACTCTGCTAGCTTTGGGGGCATGAAAATCACTTGGAGCTCCAGATAAGGGGAGCCATCTGATCTGGGTCTACTCTGTTTGCAAAGTAAAGTACCTAGTTATAGTCTACTTTCAGTCCGAATAACCGCTCAGTCGACTGTACGTTTACTTCCCAGGTCATTGACCTACAATATTGAGCACTGCTAACATATGGCGCAATCAAGCAGCCGCAGTACCGGGGAGTGACCCTCACAGGTACCCATTTTAACCCCCGGGTGGATAGGATGTGCAGGTGGGAGACACAGAAAAGCATCTCTGGAATTTCCGAGAGGGACCGGGATTTGAACCCCAGACCTCCGGACTGATAGTCAAGCGCGTTACCACTAGACCTACGCCACCTAGAAAGGCATATTTATGGAGTAACGGGTTAAGGTATAATTTCAAAAATTAATGAATATAAATGGAGTAATATTTATAATAGCATAGGAGCAGTCTGATCTCGGTCAACACGGTTTACAAAAGTGTTTATATGATGGGAAAAGCATAACAAGAGGGCCAGAATGGCACTGACATCGCTCACCAGACAATCAGAGGAGAAGATTTTCAAAGTTTTCACTATACTTTTCTATTGGCTACCCCTGGGGCGGGGCAATTTTGACCCCAGGGGCATAATTTATATCACTTTTGTAGAGGACCTGAACATGATGCTATGTGCCAAATATGAAAGCTGAGAACCTTCCAGTTTCAGAAGAGAAGATTTTCAAAGTTTTACTATATGTTTCTATTGAAAACAAGGCACCCCTGGGGCGGGGCCAATTTTGACCCCAGGGGCATAATTTATATAACTTTCGTAGAGGACCTGAATATGATGCTATGTGCCAAAGATGAAACTGAGAACCCTGTAGACCCAGAGGAGAATATTTTTAAAGGTTCAAATTGTTGACCATGGGACAACGAACGACGCACGCCGACGGACATCAGGCGATCACGAAAGCTCACCCTGAGCACTTTGTGCTCTGGTGAGCTAAAAAGGTCATCCAGTAAGGCTTTTTTCTGACCATTTTGGCAAAATGCATTTAACAATTGGGATTTTCTTTTGCACATAAAACTCATTGATTTAGAATACAATTTTTTTTAAAACCATTTTGATCAAAATTTTGTCACTATTTGGATATTTTCCCAAAATTGAGATTTTGTTTTACCAATTTTGCATTAGGAATGGGTCCTTTTAATGGACCTGTGTAGATGCCAGGAAAAGGTTATACGCTACCTTGATTCCTGGCTTGTTTTCCCATCTTTCTCCGCGGACCAAACTTGTAGCTGGTGGAGCTAGAGGGAATGTCCTGGGAGTCTTCTACAGCCAGGGTTGACGTCTTCTGCATGGAGTCTGCATCATTGTGGAGTTTGTCCATACAGAAATCTGCAAGCAAACCTGTCCCTAAAATTGGTCTTATTTTTTCAGGTCTTTTTCAGGCCCCAGTAAGATGCATAAATTAAAACATTTTCAAGAATAGCTCCTTTATTTCCCCAGAAAACTGTATGTTGTGACCACTCTATACATTTGTCTAGAAGAGTTCAAAGGGGCATAAATCCCAGAAAAATTGCAGAAGGAAAAATTCCTTACAATATGCACATCTACATATTGTGTCGTTGCTACATGCAAGGTTTTATGAAAATCTGTTGAGCAGTTTCAGAGGAGTTGCACTTACAAGGATAGGGTCAAAACCTAGTGATTTCTAAGTTCAAAGGGGCATAACTCCCAGAATAATTGCAGAAGGAAAAATCCCTGACAATATGCGCATCTACATACTGTGTCCTTGCTACATACAAGGTTTTATGAAATTCTGTTGAAAAGTTTTAGAGGAGTTACGCTAACAAGAGTAGGGTCAAGATACCTAGCAATTTCTAAGTTCAAAGGGGCATAACTCTCAGAAAAATTGGAGAAGGAGAAATCCCTGACAATATGCACATCTACATATTGTGTCATTGCTACATACATGGTTTTATGAAATTCTGTTGAACAGTTTGAGAGAAGTTGCGCTTACAAGGATAGGGTCAAAAGACCTAGTGATTTCTAAGTTCAAAGGGGCATTACTCCCAGAAAAATTGCTGAAGGAAAAATCCCCGACAATGTGCACATCTACATACCGTGTCCTTGCTACATGCGAGGTTTTACGAAAATCCCTTGAACAGTTTCAGAGGAGTTACGCTTACAAGATTGGCAGCTGCCCGTCCACCGTACATCACCATTTCAATAACCGGAGTTTTCCGTGAAAACCCGGTTAAATATGCCAAGAGGGTGGAGTTTAATATTCATGGAGTAAAGGGTTAAGCCTTCACATAATGGTACTTTTTTGAGAGGCTATTGTAAGATGTCATACACCGAGGTCCAGATAAGATGCGTAAATTAAAACATTTTCAAGAATAACTTCTCAAACCCTATGTTGTGACCACTCTAAAGAATCGCCTCAAAGAGACAAATATAAACAGTGGTCACAACATAGGGTTTGGTGGAATAATGATGATTTAAAAACTTGAGAATGTACCTTTATCTGTAGCTCTCGTCTTACCTTCATCTAGAGATGGAAGTGTCGGAACAGTTTGACCTTTCCCACTTATGTCATCCTCAGTGCCTGGTTCCTTACACCACATTGACAACTCCACTGCTGGGTCCAGGCTACCATTGACCCCTCCAGTCTCCTCTTGAAAATTTGACTTATGACTTTTGAACTCTATCAGTACACCTGAATTGGTAATGTGTTTAGTCACATCACCATCTGGAGCAACAGTTTCATCAAAATCTATCACATTACACCCATCATTCTCATTAGCTCTGTCATTGTTCTGCCTGGTGCCTTGATCTCTCTTTTTAAGTGGGGCTTTTGGCTTTTTGAAAGAAAATCCACTAGTTTGGTGTGTTTTGACAGCTTCAGCAAGAGATAGTTCCAGTGCTTTCCTCAAGTCCTCATCTTCTTGTTTTTTCTTTCTACCCTTCTTATCTGGACTAAAGAAACCTTGGGTCAAAGTCATTTGTTGTGAGGTTTTACGAGTTAAATTTCTTGTCAGTCTAGCTCTAGAAGATTTAGAGAGGTCTTCCTTATGAATGTCAGACAAAGTTTTACCAGAAATGTATTGTTTAGTTCCAGTTTCATTTACATCTGATTGGTCTGTGTTGAGACCTTGGCTTGTGAATTTTTTCATTTTCCGATTTTGTGCTTTTATTTTTGACTGTGATCCAGTTGCTTTGGAGCTGCCTTGCAATAACAGTGGAGATTCTGGATCTGATGCAGAGCCCAAGGTTGGGCTACAAAGATTTACCACCTCTGTGACCTTTGGCCTACTACTACTAGATCCCGTATCAAAAATTGACGGTGACCTTAACGTTTGGTTTCCATCATCTACTTTATCAATCAATGTTTTTGGGCTGAGTCCAACCGATTTGGCATTTGCTTTGTTAGGTTCTTTTTGTGAACCTTTCTCTCCTTGTCGGCTGCTTTTGGGGACTTTACACTGGAACATTTTACTTGTAACAGGTACCCCATTCTTGACTGGTACCACATTGTAAACATCCAGCGATTGACTCTCTCCATGAACACTTTGCCTTTGATTTGCTATCACCTCTACACCTTCACTTCTAATCTTTATATTATTTGCTTCGTTATGTTTTCTTCTTGTTTTCAAAGTAGATTTTGGTGCCTTCTTGTTTGGACTGTAGTCACTCTGCCCATGTTTCCTTGGTGATCGTCTCAAAACAACATCTGCATTTTTCTCTAATGGTTTCTTCAAATGCTTATCATCCAATTCCTTAATTGCATTTCTATTGTTCTCAGGTGTTTCAAACATTTCATCTATCTCATTCATTCTCAAAGCCTGTGAATTAGTTTTGCCACATTTAACAGTTAATTGAGTATCACTTTCCTTAAGTGTATCTTCTTCCATATCTTCATCTGAATCCAAGCAGATACTGCTACCACTTAGATTCAAAGTGTGATGATTAACTGCATTCCAGATGTCTTTCTCATCACCTGAATCATTATCACTAGTTGGGCTATTCAGAACTGCCCTTAAACTAGATGGTATATCATCTCTTTCATCTAAATCATCATTTGCATCTTCAACTTTTTCAGATCTATGTTCACTCTCAATTTTCTTAGTATCGTTACTGTTAGCCTTCCTAAGTTGTTTTCCAAATCGAGAACCTGGTCCAGTATTTTCAATGGCTGCTTCTGTGATATCAGACAACAGGTGTTTAGACTTCTTTTCTTTAATACCATTTGCTCTTTGAGCCTCATCTGCATCACATTTGTTCTCTTCTTCAGATGATTCTGTATCTATGTCCATGGCCAGAGTTTCAGGTACAACAAAAACATTCATATCTGTATTCAATTCTCTATCTGTTTCTATATGCATTTTGGAACTTTTTGTGCTAGTTTTTACTTTGTTCTGTTCATCTCTATTATGCTCAATAACTGAATCATCCAGACTTATTCCACATGTGTTTGGCACAAGAACTGCTGGTTTAATGGGCTGTGTAGTACTTGCTGGGCTGGGTATCTTTCTTTCCGTTGACCCTGGTGATTTCTGACGCTGTCTCTTGATCTCTGGTGATATCTCCTGTACAGACAGAGCAAGCAAATCTATATAGACACAGTGTAAAATAATACACTCCATAAACACACCTAAAGATAGAGCAAGTCATTCAAATCTATATAGACACAGTGTAAAATAACACACTCCATAAACACACCTAAAGATAGAGCAAGCCATTCCAATCTATATAGACATAGTGTAAAATAACACACTCCATAAACACACCTAAAGACAGAGCAAGCCATTCAAATCTATATAGACATAGTGTAAAATAATACACTCCATAAACACACCTAAAGACAGAGCAAGCCATTCAAATCTATATAGACATAGTGTAAAATAATACACTCCATAAAAACACCTAAAGATAGAGCAAGCCATTCAAATCTATATAGACATAGTGTAAAATAACACACTCCATAAACACACCTAAAGATAGAGCAAGCCATTCCAATCTATATAGACATATTGTAAAATAATACACTCCATAAACACACCTAAAGACAGAGCAAGCCATTCAAATCTATATAGACATAGTGTAAAACAACACACTCCATAAACACACCTAAAGACAGAGCAAGCCATTCAAATCTATATAGACATAGTGTAAAATAATACACTCCATAAACACACCTAAAGATAGAGCAAGCCATTCAAATCTATATAGACATAGTGTAAAATAACACACTCCATAAACACACCTAAAGACAGAGCAAGCCATTCAAATCTATATAGACATAGTGTAAAATAACACACTCCATAAACACGCCTAAAGATAGAGCAAGCCATTCAAATCTATATAGACATAGTGTAAAATAATACACTCCATAAACACACCTAAAGACAGAGCAAGCAAATCTATATAGACATATTGTAAAATAATACACTCCATAAACACACCTAAAGATAGAGCAAGCCATTCAAATCTATATAGACATATTGTAAAATAACACACTCCATAAACACACCTAAAGATAGAGCAAGCCATTCAAATCTATATAGACATAGTGTAAAATAATACACTCCATAAACACACCTTTCTATGCCTTTGCAGAGTAAAACTAGAACTATCACTGAAGGTGATTGATACCCCCACCCACCACCTTGTCAGAAGATCCAATGACTTCAATACAAAAGGCAATAGCTCAATAATCCTTTCATCCATACTTGTTGAAAGACATTTTTTAATGTCCAATCAAGGAATGACTCATATCAGAATGATGTCACACACATCTACACATGCAAAATTTGAGGTTCAATGGTGAAGAAATGTAGAAGTAGTACTTGAGAAGTTATGCTCTGGACAAATAAATACTTATGAAAAGTAACAAAGGGGAATAAATTCCTCAAAAATGAATTTAGAGTTACAACCATCCTTGACTGCATGTCCTCTCATCACCCTCTATCCATATATAAAGTTTCACAGATGTACCTACAATACTTGAGAAGTTATGCTCCAGACAAAAAGTTGCTTCTGAAAAGTAACAAAGGGGAATAACTCCATTAAAATGAATTAAGAGTTACAATCTTTTTTGATTGCACATCCTCTCATCACCCTCTATCCATACATAAAGTTTCACAGTTGTGCCTATAATACTTGAGAAGTTATGCTCGGGACAAAATATTGCTTCTGAAAAGTAACTAAGGGGAATAACTCTCTCAAAAATGAATTTTGAGTTACAACCCTTGTTGACTGCACATTCTCTCATCACCCTCTATCCATATACATACATAAAGTTTCAGTTTAGCCAATAATACTTGAGAAGTTATGCTCCAAACAAAAAATTGCTTCTGAAAAGTAACTAAGGGGAATAACTCTCTCAAAAATAAATTTAGAGTTACAACCCTTGTTGACTGAACATCCTCTCATCACCCTTATAATGTGTACCAAGTTTGAAGACAATATCATAAACAGGTTTAAAGACAGGAGGGCCATGATGGCCCTAAATCGCTCACCTGGTTACTAAAGACTTAGAGACTTAGAGTTCAATTTAAACTACATTTGAAGTTGTTTTCTGATATTGGTAGGATCAAAATTGAGAGGTTTGCGTTATTTCTGTATTTTTGCTATTTTTTAATTATTCTCATTAATATTCATGTGTATGCAAATAAGGTAATTCCTAAGTATAGCCTTTAAACAAAAGCACAAGGTCTTAGCTGTAATTTGGTACCAGTTTTATACAGTTACCACAAAAACTTCCTGTGATATGGAAGATTTTTGCAGGTAGGTGTCGACTAACAAAAATGTGTGAACACAGTTAAATGAATGGTTACTATGGAAACAGTTAAAAAGTTACTTAGAGTTAAATTTTTGGTCCTCAAATATGATATTTTGTTTTCTGAGGATTTTGTCATCATGTTTAACTGCATTTGAAATTGTTTTCTGATATTTGTAGGATAAAAAGTGAATAGTTTACATTATTTACGTTGTTCTCATTAATATTCATGAGTATGCAAATAAGGTAATTTAAAAAAAAAAACTGGAAATAAAAGCACAATGTCCGATCTCCAATTTGGTACCAGTTTTATAGGTTTAGGTAAAAAACTGGCTGTGATATGTACGATTTTGAAGGTACGGGTCATTATTACGAAAACTAGGGTGTTGCCATGGAAACGGTGAAAATGGTACTTAAAGTTAATGCTATGGTCCTCAAATTGGATATTTTGTTTCCTGGGGTTTTTGTCATCATGTTAAACTGAAGTTATTTTCTGATATTTGTAGGATAAAAAAATGAAAGGTTTACGTTATTTCTATACTTTTTTTACTATTTTTAATGTTCTCATTAATATTCATGAGTATGCAAATAAGATAATTAAAAAAAAACAAGTTGGAAATAAAAGCACAATGTCTTATCTTCCATTTGGTACCAGTTTTATAGTTTTACGACAAAAACTTGCTGTGATATGGGCGAATTTGTAGGTATGGGTCATCATTACAAAAACTGGGGGGGTTGCCATGGAAACGGTTAAAATACACATAGCCTAAAAGAATTTAAGTTTGAGTACATTCGCGATTCTGATTCAGGACACTTTTCTGAACATTTTGGTACCCATGAAAAAAAGTCTAAGGGGGGGGGGGGGGGGGGGGGGGTGGACGGTAGGCACTATTGGCTCCCTGAGTAGAACCCTCTTAATATAGAACTTAAGGGCTCTGACAGGACAGAGGGTTCGATCAGGATCTGAATGATCCAAGTCTCTAGAGAGAGACTGGGTATAACAAACGGATCGGAAGCTACTGTTGGAAGCTGGGTTTTAGCTAAAAAAAACCTGGCTGACACATCAAGGAAACTGACCCGTCAGAATTTCAGCGAATAAAGCCTTTTTCTATAGAAAAGGTACGAAATTCGTTTCTAGTAGCCACAAACGTGAGGGGAAACAGTCTTCCGCGTGACGTGAGTCAAAGTTGCTTGATTCACAGAATACACTAAGGAGCGCATAACCTTAGTAGCTACTGACCAACCTGCCGTCGGCCTAGAATGGAAGTCCGTGTCAATGTCGGGAAGGCAGGTGGCTAGACCCCGGCAAGGAGGGAGGGCAGGTCGAGATTTACTCGGACCGACTGTTTCACCTCTCTGTGTTT
The DNA here is from genome assembly GCA_963576725.1 of Azorinus chamasolen. Lineage (NCBI taxonomy): Eukaryota > Metazoa > Mollusca > Bivalvia > Cardiida > Solecurtidae > Azorinus > Azorinus chamasolen. Next base: position 50,847,336 of record OY755252.1, read on the forward strand.
GGAGGAAAAGGATCGAAGAAACTACTCAATTGTGACACATAGGCTGGGGTCTAGGGCAGACAGAGGGTGGAAGGATGGCAAAGCAGTCCTCACAGGCCTTGTCAAAAGAATTAGAGTGACTTTCAGGCTCTTCAAGAGTAGACGAGAGGGAGTCTTCTAATTCAGAATTACCCTGGGTACCCAATTCTTGAAAGAGAGGGTTCTCTGGGTTAGCAAGGATGGATAAAACATTATCCTGATCCTGGTCGGGCCTGGTGGCCGTAGTCGTAGGCGGGACTCTAGGGACCGGAAGACCCGACACAGTAGCCTGCAAAGCAACTGGAGCATGAGGGTCCAGAGAATAGCTAGAAGTTTTTGTCACAAAAACGGATGTCTCCCCTCTAATAAAAGCAATATGTAAATAGAAATCACTAAAAATGTTATGGACTTGATGATTGATACTTCCTCTCATTATGCGCTTTCCACACCACATTTTTCAAGAAGAAAATGATAACAGCTAATAACTCCAAACATATTGATACCAGAGTTATGGCCCTTGTGCATGACACTTACTTTCATCATGCTCTTTCCGTAAATGAGATGCCATTCCAATAGCATCAGTCGAACAGGAGTTATTGATCGGACAAAAAATGTAACAAAGGGCAATAACTCCAAAAGTATTGAAGCCAGAGTTATGGCCTTTGTTCATGACACTTTCTCTCACCATGCTCTTTCCATGAATGAAGTTTCAATACGATGGCAAGAGCCATGTAAGAGTTATCGTCCGGACAAGAAAGCGTTTAACAAATGTACAAGGGGCAATAACTTTCAATTTACTGAAGTCAGAGTTAAGGACCTTATGCTTGACACTTTCTCTTATCATGATTTTTTCATGTATGAAGTTTCACTCCAATGGCAAGTGCCATATAGGACTTGTCATCCTGACAAAAAATTGTGGTTTTTTTTACAAAGGGCAATAACTCATATATTAGTGAAGCCAGATTTATGGACCTTGAGCATGACACTTTCTCTTATCATGATCTTTCCATGTATGAAGTTTCAATCCAATGGCATGAGCCATATAGGAGTTATCGTCTAGACAAAAAATTGTGAAAAATATTATAAGGGCAATAACTCCATTATTAGTGAAGTCAGAGTTATGGACCTTGTGTATGACACTTCCTCTCGTCATGATCTTTCCATATATGAAGTTTCAATCCAATGGCATGAACCATATAGGAGTTATCGTCCGGACAAAAAAGTGTGCATTTTTTTACAAGGGGCAATAACTCCTATATTAGTAAAGCCAGAGTTATGGACCTTGCGCATGACACTTCCTCTCATTATGCTCTTTCTATATATGAAGTTTCAATCAACTGGCATCAGGCATATTGAAGTTATCGTCCGGACAAAAAAGTGTTGTTGTTTTTTTTACAACGGCAATAACTCCTATATTAGTGAAGCCAGAGTTATGGACCTTGTGCATGACACTTCCTCTCATTATGCTCTTTCCATATATGAAGTTTCAATCAACTGGCATCAGGCATATTGAAGTTATCATCCGGACAAAAAGTGTGACGGACAGACGGACAGACAGACAGACAGACAGACAGACAACTCTCATGAAAACAATATGTCTCCCCCATATAAATATGGGGGGAGACATAATTCCCCGAAGAATAGACCCTGGGGTCATAGAAATAGGGGGCCCGGCTCAAGAGGGGATCAATCAGAAGTCTTGTTAAAAGACGTCTCCTGGTCAATAGAGATCTGAGTCTGGAGAGGTATCATCCTGTCTGACATGAGATCCGATATGAGAAAGGCAGGAGCGAGCCGGGGGAGCGTCATAGGAAGAGGACCTATGTCTCTTATGGCGAAGATGTCTAGGCTGGAACTAGACCGCCGCCTGTGCCGAGAGCATCGTGAACGGCGGCTGTCATCCGAAGAAAAAGAGGAACTGCGTCGACGTCTGTGACGATAGGCAGAGTCAGAGGACGATGAAGATGAAGAATACCGAAGCCGTTTACGTGTTCAATGGAAAAGATCGGGTGAGGTGTATTAGTGACAGACACACTCGAAGTGGATCCAAAAGAATTAAGAATTAAGTGTACAGTCCAACCTGCTGTAAGCGGACAGTCTAGGGAAGTGGCCACTTTGTCCGCTTACAGCAGGTGACCGCCTAAACCAGGTGCATGTTACCAAGCATACTTTCGAGTAATTATGACAGACATGTATTTTGTGTACAGCAGTACCTATACTAATCGATATTTGTAAAGACCGTTCTGACCTAAAGTGCCCGTAATAATTGCAAGTCATATCGCATTAATTGCCTTGTTTGTCGTTCTTCAACCTTTTGTCCTTTATTTATAAGTGTCAGTTCTTTCTTTTGAGTAATACACGTGCCAGTGTTATTCGAATTTGGCTTCAGGGTGTAACTTCTAACGGTGTAGCCATGTTTGACACGACTGGTTTCCCGAATATTCTGTCCGCGAACATCTAACTCATAAAGCGGAAGTCGGGAACCAGCTAGTTCACGCGTGATTACATTCCTGGGGAATTCCGAGTAGAAGGTAAATCCCCAATTAATATGGCGTGAACAAGCGACGCGCTTTGTAAACAAACAAAAGAAACTCTGATAAGGGGTCCAAATGGGTCATGACCGTTAGCTGTATGCATTCAAATGTGACAAAATGTCTGATGTTGCCGATCGATAGCCATGAAAAGTGTTTACACGCTTTACATTTGTAGAACACCTGGCCGCTTACACCAGTGTGTATTGGCCATTTGGGATGAAATAGAGTGGCCGCTGACCGCGTTAGGCAGGTGACCGCTTATACCAGGTGTAATATATAGTGTTTTTCGTTGGGAGGGTCCTAGAGTGGCCGCTTACAGCAGTGTGGCTGCTGATACCAGGTGACTGGTGTGACCAGGTGACTGCAGGTATTCACGGAGGAAATATCTGAGGAACAACTTAATGTAACACCGTTTGGCTTTGTCTGACCAGTGTAAAACACCGGGGAAGAAATACTATAGCACCGGTTGTAGCATGCCTGGCTGACCTAGTTACACTGGTTGACCTAGTTAGGCCAGGCATTGAAATGCTACTATGCACTGGGTTCGCAATTGCCGGTTGACCCGGAGTGAGAGTGCATTTTTCAGAAACAGGTGTGGTTGACCTAGATAGGTGGTTGACCTGTTTAGCTAGCACCGGATACCCAGAGGCACCGGAGAAGCTATATACCCGGACCCGGAGAGGTGGCAAGCACCGGATGACCTGGAAAAGGTCGATCAGGTAAACCTGGCGAGACCCCGCCGGGAGAAGCCAAGTGAAAAGCACCAGATGGTGACGTCACTGGTAGAGGGATATTCCCTGGTTGGAATAGGGACCCTTGTCCCGGAACCGAAGTCGGGACTTTCACAGCAGCCAGTCGTTGGATGGGCTGTGTCGTGGACACAGACGAGCCGCTGGAAGAAGAAACATTCTTTTAAGGTTTCTTAGGTTTGCGTGAAATATCACTGTCCGACCTGGAGGGGGTAGACGAACGCCGAGAGGCTTGAGAGCCTCGGCGAGAGGCTAATCCCCAGGTCTCAGAAGACCAGGCAGTAGAGAACTGGCAAGGGTTCTCTGCAGAGCACCCGCAGCAGGAGAAACACACAGAGGAGTGCGTATCCCAGTCTGCGGTGAAGTGTCCGCAGGAAGCTTTGTGCCTAGAAGCTATTGCTGAAGGGCACAAGGGGAGACCGATAAACACAGGAACAAAGTGAATAAACACAAAGGTATATGCAGTGTAATCTGTATATAAAGTATATGGTAGGATACAGAATCCGGTAAGGAAGCTGTAGGTAAGGACTGTAAGAAGTCGAATAGACCCAGACAGCTAGTAAGGTGTAAAACTCGGGAGGCTGATAAACGCTGACGTTAATGGCCGACCGGAAATAACCAATGATTGTAACATGCTGGGAGCATTATGATAATGAGGTATGGCTAACGGGCGGGCCATACAGTATATGTGGTACTTTTTTATTCCGGTCACAAGGTATAAATAAATAACCTAAGCATATTTCACAGCAGGTAATGTATTTTGCTACTAAAACAGGACATCTATAATGGTACATGAACACAACACATTTATAACGGTACCGTACATGAACACAGGACCACAGGACATTTAAAATGGTACATGAACACAGGACATTTATAATGGTACATGAACACAGGACATTTATAATGGTACATGAACACAGGACCACAGGACATCTATAATGGTACATGAACACAGGACCACAGGACATTTATAATGGTACATGAACACAGGACATTTATAATGGTTAGTGATGGGAATCGGCTGGATTTTCATAATCGATAATCGGTTGATGCCAACCGACTAAGCTTCGATTATAATCGGAATCGGTTACTGTGTAACAAGTGTAGAGTCTACTATGTAATACAAAAAAGTTTTTGAATGGAAGCGTTTAAAGATTAAATACTTGTCTTGTTCTAATGTTATTCAAATGTTTTACATGCTATTTTTATGTATAGTTTTGTTTGTGGAAGTTGCAAATAAAATGAATTTTATAAAACTGTGTTACCGGCTGTTTCTACCTGAATTAATGATTTTCGGTACAGATTGCAGATGGCTTCGTGCATCAAGGCTAAAAATATTTATTAAATGGCGATCTTTTATTGTTTCTCCATCATCTCTCATTTTCTTTTAAAGCCTTGGTTTGGTTTTACAAAACAAATCACTTATTTGTTTTGACATCGTCGTGTCTGGTTTCCATCAGCTAAAATGGTCGCATACAGGTGCTAAAATACTGGTACCCCGTTTTGATATGCTATTTATGATGTATACGCAATGTTAACCGGGCTAAAGTAACGGGGCGCGTGCAGCTTCACAGGGGTTTTCCCACATGGATACTATAAATAGTAACAGTAGGATGGAGAAAAAGAAAGGGACAATTCGGATATTTAAGGAATATATACGGCAGTTTCTATCGGTAACTGATTGACACAATGACTGTTAATGATATAAATGTTTAGATTTCAATAACATCGTATTTTAATGTTCAAAAAAGCACTCACATTCTTTTTCGAGTGCTTGAAATTTCAACTCTCAATTTTCATTTTCTACTGGCATTCCGCGAGTATGCAAGCGCTAAGTTAAAACCCTGGTTGTTCATTAAATAGCAAATATAGGAACCGTGATATAGTTTTAGTGTTGAAATACCACAAAAATACGATTTAGATTATGAACATGATACGCAGTGCATAATATTACAAATAATTTTGGTTATTTCTGTGATTCTCCACATTCCAATTAATCGGAAACGGCCAAGTCGTGCTCGAGCGCTTGGTTTGTGGCTGAGCTCGACTGATTTTCGATTATAATCGATTATCGGGACACCACTAATAATGGTACATGAACACAGGACATTTATAATGGTACATGAACACAGGACCACAGGACATCTATAATGGTACATGAATACAGGACATCTATAATGATACATGAACACAGTACATTTATAATGGTACATGAACACAGGACCACAGGACATCTATAATGGTACATGAACACAGGACATTTATAATGGTACATGAACACAGGACATCTATAATGGTACATGAAAACAAGACATTTATAATGGTACATGAACACAGGACATCTATAATGGTACATGAACACAGGACCTCTATAATGGTACATGAACACAGGACATCTATAATGGTACATGAAAACAAGACATTTATAATGGTACATGAACACAGGACATCTATAATGGTACATGAACACAGGACATCTATAATGGTACATGAACACAGGACATCCATAATGGTACATGAACACAGGACCACAGGACATCTATAATGGTACATGAACACAGGACCACAGGACATCTATAATGGTACATGAACACAGGACATTTATAATGGTACATGAACACAGGACCACAGGACATCTATAATGGTACATGAACACAAGACATTTATAATGGTACATGAACACAGGACATCTATAATGGTACATGAACACAGGACATCTATAATGGTACATGAACACAGGACCACAGGACATCTATAATGGTACATGAACACAGGACATCTATAATGGTACATGAACACAGGACATCTATAATGGTACATGAACACAGGACATCTATAATGGTACATGAACACAAGACATTTATAATGGTACATGAACACAAGACATTTATAATGGTACATGAACACAAGACATTTATAATGGTACATGAACACAGGACATCTATAATGGTACATGAACACAGGACCACAGGACATCTATAATGGTACATGAACACAGGACATTTATAATGGTACATGAACACAGGACCAGTGTTGCAGCCAGGACGCGCGATTGCGCGATTCCCCCCTTTTTCTAAAAATTCCCCCCTCTTTTTTACTGGAGGGGGCGCCTAGTCGCGCACTAAAGTTTCAATATTACTTTGCTAAAAAATTCCCTCCCTCAGGCTGTCGAAACAGTTTGTAGCGAGTACCGGTAAAACTTTCAATTCATATCGACTCTGAACCGGATGTTTGTCAACTGTCATGTATAGGTAAGGCTAAAACGCGGTTCGGTACAGTAACTTGGCTATCATATTCTATGGTACCAGATACGTGAACAGTTGTCTGTCCAAGATCTACAGTTTTTTGTGACTACTTTATTAATTAATTGTGCTTATGATAAAACAATAAAACATCACTCACAACTGATAATTTATAACTTGTTGAGTAAAGTAATTTTTGCCTGTCTCGGTCCGACTTTTAGTCTATGCCCGTAACCTATATAATCAAATGAAAACAGTAAAAACGTGTTTGCTGTAAAAATCGTCAAAAACATTATCTTAAAGAAAATTCCGTGACTACTTTGGGGTAGGTACCCTTCCTATAACCAAATTCAGCCCAAATTCAAGTTTCAAAGATACGTAACCGAGTTATTTATCTTCTACGAGTCACAGACAGATTAGTCCTGTAGAAAGCGACGAAATCGACCGTGTCGAACCAATTGCGCTAGATTTGCATTGATATTGTTGTAAAATAAAAATTCGCCCCCCTATTTTGAACAAATCGCCCCTAATTTTCAAAGGGAGGGGGAAAAATCGCCCCTCTTTTTAAAATCCTGGCTGCAACACTGCAGGACATCTCTAATGGTACATGAACACAGGACATTTATAATGATACATGACCACAGGACATTTATAATGGTACATGAACACAGGACATTTATAATGGTACATGAACACAGGACATTTATAATGATACATGACCACAGGACATCTCTAATGATACATGAACACAGGACATTTATAATGGTACATGAACACAGGACATTTATAATGGTACATGAACACAGGACATTTATAATGGTACATGAACACAGGATATCTATAATGATACATGACCACAGGACATCTCTAATGATACATGAACACAGGACATTTATAATGGTACATGAACACAGGATATCTATAATGGTACATGAACACAGGACATTTATAATGGTACATGAACACAGGACATTTTTTAACCTTGGCAAAAACTGTAAAATCACAACTATATAATTCCAACAGGAGCTGTCTGATATGGAACTACTATTTGCAGTAGTTCATGGCAAGAAAAAGTGTTTATATGAGGGAAAGGGAGAAGTTATGACAAACCAACCAAGTTAATCCTTTACTCAGAGGTCCAGATAAGATGCATATTTTTAATCATTTCAACAATAGCTTTTTTATTTCTCCACCAATCCCAATCCTGTGACCACTCTTCGAGATGATTCTAAAGAGTGGTCATAGTATAAGGTTTGGTGGTGAAATAACGATTTTAGTATTTGGGTACACTCATTTATTTGTAGCTCTGCCTTTACTCCAGAAGTATTCACATCAGAAATAATGACGTAAGAAGATCACTTAGCTGAACATTTATAATGACATCATATCTAATAGAATTTGTACTATGGCTGAAACTGTAGAAATATATCTATGTTATTTCATAAACAAACAGAGCAGACCCTGATAAGACAGCATCTACACACGCTATCTGTCTGGGTCTATTTTGTTTGCAAAGGTGCCAAAAGGAATATCTATAGAGTAAAGGGTTAATAATATCATTCAATCTGTTTCAAACAGTAATTTTTTAATGTATGTCATACAACTGGGGGATATTAAAATATGCTAACCTTTTCCTTTATAGCAATGCCTTTTCACACCTTTGAAACAGAGTAGACCCAGATCAGACGCTGCTGTAGGATCAGTCTGATCAGGGTCTGTTCTGTTTGCTAATCAAATTATATAGATCTGACACTACAGTTTTTGTTCAAGCTAAAGATTTCTCTTGAATAGTTCACATTACAAAAGGTTAATGAATAATCATGAAGTGATAAATTAATGCATAAATGTTTATAAAGGAAAGGATATATCTAATGACAGTCTTCACCTACCTCTGAGTACCTGCTACGCTTGCTTCTTCTCATTTGTAACTTAGGTTTCTGTGTGTCTTTCTCAACCATCTCCAATGCCTCATCAAAAATTAGGTCATCAAAATCATCTGCGTCCTTGACCGTGGTTTCCTGAATTTCAACTGAATTTTCCTGTTTTGAACAGCCGTTCTTCTGAGACAATTTGTGACTCTTTTCTGGGGTAACTACTGGCCAATTATTCTCAGATTTTTTTGCCGGGCCTTGGTGGGTATCAGTCTTGTCTGGGCTGACCATAGGAGATGCAGGAGAGGTAGAATCTGGACTTTGATCAGGTAGTCGAAGAATCTTTTCATTTCTGTTAGCTGCATCATGCTTATCTGGAGTACTAAAAGGAACATGAACAATTACTTCTACTTACAGGAATCATGCTAGAACAGTCTTCACTGTTCTAACAATAATAATAAATGCCTTGAAAAAATCAGATTTATACTAGTCTTCAAAGGAACATGTGTTGCCTGCTGGTAGATGACAGACAGGAACTATGGACATTTAACAGAAAAGTGATCCCTAAATTTTCATCCTGTTCACCCTCTCCCTGAAATAAACACCTTTTCATGCCTTTGCAAACAGAGTAGACCGAGATCAGATGGCTCCTGCAGGAGCTGTCTGATCAGGGTCTGTTCTATTTACGTATGAAATTACATGTATATACAGTTTCTACCAATACGAAAAAAAAGTACATACATGTAGTTACATCTTACATGAATAAAGGGTTAAAGAATGTGACACAAAAACCTATCTAAAGGAAGAACTAGAACTATCACTAAAGGTTATTGATACCCCCACCCACCATCTTGTCAAAAGATCCAATATGACTTCAATACAAAAGGAAATAGCTCAATAATCCTTTCATCCACACTTGTGGCAAGAACTTTTTTAAAGTCCAATCAAGGAATGACTCACATCACAATTATGTCACACACATCTTCACATCATTATAAAATTTTTTAATGCATTATGCAAAATTTGAGGTTCAATGGTGAAGAAATGTAGAAGTAGTACTTGAGAAGTTATGCTCTGGACAAAAATACTTATTAAAAGTAACAAAGGGGAATAAATCCCTCAAAAATAAATTTAGGGTTACAGTCCTTGTTGACTGCACATCCAGTCATCACCCTCTATCCGTACATAAAGTTTCAACTTTGTGCCTACAATACTTGAGAAGTTATGCCCTGGACAAAATATTGCTTCTGAAAAGCAACTAAGGAGAATAACTCTCTCAAAAATGAATTTAGAGTTACAACCCTCTATCCTTATGTAAAGTTTCACAGGTGTGCCTACAATACTTGATTTATGCTCAGGACAGGTAATTGCCTTTGAAAAGTAACTAAGGGGAATAACTCCTTAAGTCATAAACCTTGTTGACTGCACATCCTCATTACCCTTATAATGTGTACCAAGTTTGAAAACAATATCATAAACAGGTTTCAAGACAAGAGGGCCAAGATGGCCCTTAATCGCTCACCTGATTACCATAGATTTTAGATTTTTGCTGGGTAGCCCATGGGTAGGGACAATATTTGAACAACGTTGATAGTGGATCATGAGCAGTGGTTCTGCAGAACAAGATTTTCAAAGATTTAGAATATTGATTTTATCAAGACAATGATTCTGACCAATGAAGATTGGGCTAAAAATGTGCCCTTTAGAGTAATTTTTCTAAGATTTGACCTAGTGATCTACTTTTTATTCCAACCCTACCCATGATTACACTCAACCTTGATATCACCAAGACAAACACTGAGCAAAAAATGTGGCCGCTGGAGTGTAAACAAGATTTTTCTAAGATATGACCGAGTGACCTGCTTTTTGACCACACATAACCCACTTTCAAACTTGTCCAAGATTTTATTAGGACAATCATTCTGACAAATTTTCATGAAGATTTGGCTATAAATGCAACCTCTAGAGTGTTCACAAGTTTTTCCTACTGTTTGACCTAATGACCTAGTTTTTAACCCCACATAACCCACTTTCAAACTCGTTCGAGATTTTTTCAAGACAATCATTATGACTAAGTTTCATGAAGATTGGACAAAAAATGTGACCATTAGAGTGTTCACAAGGTTACTCTACTGTTTGACCTTGTGACCTAGTTTTTAACCCCACTTGACCCACTTTCAAACTCATCCGAGATTTCATTCTGATCAATTTCCATGAAGATTGGACTAAAATTGTGACCACTAGAGTGTTCACAAGGTTTTTCTACTGTTTGACCTAGTGACCTAGTTTTTAACCCAACTTGACCCACTTTCGAACTCATCCGAGATTTTATCAAGACATTTATTCTGAACAAGTTTCATGAAGATTGGACTAAAATTGTGACCACTAGAGTGTTCACAAGCAAATTGTTGATAAAGCACGACGGACATTCAAGTCTCCCAAAAGCTCACCCTGAGCTTTGCTCAGGTGAGCTTAAAACCCAGGTGCACAACAACTCATGCTGGTGAACATTCCTGTGAAGTTTGGTGGCTCTAGCCCAACTGGTTTCAGAGATACGCACGACACAAGTTTGTGACGGACAGACAGACGGACAGATGGACAGACAGACACCTCTGGCAAAACAGTATGTCTCCCCATAAATGGGGGAGACATAATGACATTATGAATATTTATTAGCCGATTTGTTATAATGTAAACTTTTCAAGGAATTACTTTGCTTTGACAGAAACTGTAGAATCAGATCTACATTTATATCATGTCAAAAGTATCAGACCTACATGTATATCATGTCAAAAGCAAACAGAGCAGACCCTGATCAGATGGCTCCTTACAGGAGCTGTCTGATCCTGGTCTACTCTGTAAATGTGTGAAAAGGTGTTTAAAGGAAGGGGTAAATGACATGAAAATGACACACTGTGTAGACTCAAACCAGTTTTAGAACAGGTTATAGGAGCATTAAAAGCAATGTGTCTTTGAGATTGTGTCTTTAGTTCCCTACCGGTTGAACTCTGTCACAATTTAGTGAAAAGCCCTTACATGCTCGACATTCATACAAGAATCTGTATATCATATGATACTTATTAATTAAAATATATCACTTTATAAGTTTCATGACAATATTCCTTGTTAAAAAAAGGGCAACTTTTACCAAAAATATTAAGTCAATAAGAGAGATAACTCTGTTAACCTTTTCCTCCATAAATACGCCTTTCTACGCCTCTGTAATAACCACTTCTTGAAACCATTGTGATAAATAGGAGCAAATGCTCTATTTATCACAATGGTTTCAAACTGCAAAATTCTAAAATTTTACTTTTCTCAAGTAAATGTTCCTTTTGGGTAGATTCATTCAAAGATGTTGGATCTAAGCGTGTTGTTGACCTGGCAAGTTGTGTTTCAATTAGCTTGGATTAAAACGTGGTTTAAGGATAGTTTGCAAGTTTTGGATTATGAAATGTGTATACAGATGAAGGAGAACTGATGTGCTGAACTATTCTGGTAAATACATGTCATTTTCATCACCAGTATAGCCAGAAATTATAAATTTAAACATTCTGCAGTGAAGCATTATACATGTACATAGGTACCCACAGGTGTACACACAGGTGTATTGGTAAAGGCACGGGTTAAAGTGTGCGAGTGTAAACTGGACAGGTGATAGACATTGTAGAGCAGTCATTATAAATCATACATAGGCAATCGTGCAGAGTTCTAATCTTTATGAGTATGGGTGTTGAACTGCAAATATATCGGGCAAGAATTGGTGTATTTATACCCCCTAGATCTAGAATCAGTGATGGATCCAAGGTTCAGTATAATCCCTATGGTAGAGGGACAGACATCCATTGGAGGACTATTGCCACCTGTATCTTGTTATTAGCTTTACATGCAGCTATATACGATTTATTCAAAGGAAAATATGAGATAGAAAACTACTTTGCTGTCTCGCAGAACCAAATGGACATTCCCTTGTGCACTGGCAATGTATTCGCCAAACAAACTGATTCCTGTCCCATGTTAAGTCGTCCTTATGCGTTGTTATACTCCAGATTACTTTTATTGGCATCAGATGTTGAGATGAACCCGGGGCCTTCAGGAAATAACACTGAACTGATTCTAAAAGCTATAGACGCTTCAACTGAGAAAACATCTTTGCAAATACAAGGTTTGAAAGAAGATATTGTGGGTCTCAAAAGTGATATTTTAAATGTCCAATCAGAGCTCGCGTCAATCAACTCAAAAGTATGTGATCTTGATGAGCGCCAATCATCGCTTGAAAATGCAGTTAAATCAATAAAAACTAAAGTTGAAGACATTGAGTATGTAAGTGCGGTTCTGCAAACAGATGTTGGAGAGTTGTCCTTAAACGATGAACGACTGTGTGACCAAATTGAGGAGATGTCTTTACAATTTAATTCAATGGACAGAGAGATGCGTAAGTGTAACCTGCGCATATTTGGATTACCTGATGATGAAAATGAAAGTCCGGTAGAAACGAAAACTAAGGTTGTAAATTCTGTATTGAATTCCACTGAATTACCTGAGTCTATAGATAAAGATGAGTGTTTGTTGTTTGCCAGGCGGATTGGTACATTCGATAGTGAGCGGCCGAGAATGGTTCTAGCGAAATTTAAATATCCAGACGACAAATTCTGTTTATTCCAAATAAGAGATAAACTCAGATCAAATGGCATTAAAATATCTAACGATTTAACATACAATGAGAAGCGCCAGCTAGATGATTTGAAGAAACAGGGTAGGCATGGTTATTTTAAAAAAGGCAAGCTTGTAATACTCAAAGATGAGACACATGTTCAAACTCGAGTATTTAAGCGTGCAGTTAGGCATCAAGCAGCACCAAATGAGGCAATGGATACTGGTGTAGAACCAACTGGTAGAGAGTAGGGGTGTGGCCAAGGTCCAAAAACAATTCCGTCTAGTTTAGACATTGTTACACGGAATATTCATGGAATCCATGACAAATTAACTAACACTGATTTTATACATTACTTGACAAGGTTTGATATTGTATGTCTACAAGAGACTTGGTGTGCAGACCCCAATGAGATATTGAATATCTTACCAGGATTTATAAGCTATGTTTGTAATGCTAAGCCTTCATTGAGATCAGGTAGAAATATGGGCGGGATTATAGTTCTGAAAAAAAATTGTTATGACAAGTTTATTACAAGAGTATGTGAAAACTTTAGATTTGGTGTAATTTTGACAATAGATAAATGCGTGCTAAATAGTACAAAAGACATTTTGTTTGTCAATATGTACAATCCTCCTAGGCAATCAACAGTTTATATGCATGATAATAAATGTGCTTTAGAGATGCTTGAGAATACATTATGCCAAGAAATTGATAACCTTGATGTTTATGACATGTTGATAAGTGGAGATCTGAATGCAAGAACTGGTATTTTAGATGACTTTGTAAAGATAGATAACAGAATTCCTGATTTTAGTCAATATTCTGATTTGTTTTCGAATGATATAAGCACAAGTAGATGCTCAATGGATACAGTTGTCAATAGATATGGAAATATATTGGTGAATTTGTGTATAGCATATTCCATGTGTATCTTAAACGGGCGTGTAGGAGATGACAAAGGCATTGGAGAATTTACCTTTCATGGACATACGGGTTCAAGTGTTGTTGATTATTTTATATGTAGTAATGAACTATTTAACTTATGTAAAAATGTTAGAGTTGATGACAGTCCAGAAAGTGATCACATGCCTATAACCTTAAGCCTGAATAAAGTGGCAATATTAGAAGGACAAAGTAATAATGATCATGTAGATGAAACTAAAATTAAGATAAATGATTCTAATTGCGTCAGATACCAAGAGGCGCTGAAAGATAGCATACTGAATGGTGATTTTAACAAACTAGATGACTTGCTTGATTCATCTGCCTTTGATGGAAATAGTACAGTGGAAGAGTTAAAAACTTGTCTGCTGGATATAAGCAAAAATTTCTTTACACATTACAAGACTAGTAATAAACAAACTCCAGTTTTTAATTGGTTTGATACAGAATGTAAAAATTTAAAACGCCATGCAAGTAAGCTTTAAAGAATTTACAGAAAAAATAAAGTTACTGAACATTTAATGAATTATCTTGAGGCTAAAGCTCACTATAAAAATACGTGCAGAAATAAGAAACGGAACTGTGAGCAGAAATATATAAGTCTTAACAACACACAAGGTAACCCTAAATTATTTTGGACAAAGCTGAAACGCTTGACCAATAAGCAGCTGCAGATACCAAATATAAGTGATGATGAATGGTTTTGTCACTTTAAGAACGTGTTTGAAATGAGTGAGTCCGATAATGGAAGTAGTGTAGGGTTCGACCAAGACACTGATGATACGGATAGTTTGCAAGGAAATATCCTGAATGCAGAAATACATACTGATGAAATCATATCAGCTGTCAAACAGTTGAATATTAACAAGTCTAGTTTTGGACTACTTATTCCAGCTCATTTTATTTATGGGCTATACTTTCTTCTTCCCTATTTGCTAAAATTGTTTAATAAGTTATTTAAGAACGGGCAGTTTCCAGATTCATGGAGTAAGGCAGTTTTAATACCAATACATAAGAAAGGTAATCATAACAATCCAGATAACTATAGAGGAATAGCACTTATTGATGTAATTAGTAAAATATACATAAGCATATTGAATAAAAGATTAACTTTATATACTGAAGTATTTGACAGCATAAGTGAATCTCAGTCCGGGTTTAGGAAGGGGTACTGCACCACAGACAATGCATTTGTTCTTTACTCAGTCATAAATATATACCTTTCAAGAAAAAGAAGGAAACTGTATGTTGCATTCATAGATTTCAAAAAAGCATTTGATTATGTCAACAGGTCCAAATTATATAATATATTATTTAACAATGGGATAAATGGTCATTTACTCAATTCTATCATGGCTTTGTATAAAAGTGTAAAGATGTGCGTCAGATGTACAACAAATGGTAATTTAACTGACTTCTTTGAATGCCCATTAGGTTTAAGGCAGGGATGTAATTTAAGTCCATTGTTATTTTCTATATTCATAAATGAACTTGCTCACGAAATCCAAAACAATGGGGTACATGGAATACAACTCTTACCATCTGAGATAGAAGTATTTCTGTTAATGTTTGCTGACGACATAGCATTATTATCTGATACAGTTATAGGTCTACAAAAACATCTAAATACATTGCAACAGTTTTGTGATAAAAATCATTTATATGTCAATACTAACAAAACTAAAGTTCTAGTTTTTAAGAGAGGTGGCAAGTTGTCTCGCAAGGAAAACTGGAAATACAAAAACACAAATATTGAATGTGTAAATGGTTTTACTTATATAGGAATGTACTTTACTAGTACCTTGTCATTACATAAGATGGCAGACCAGGCCGCCATCAAGGCAAAAAAGGTACTGTTCTTACTTTTAAAGAGCATTTTGCCTTTAACATCAATGAATATGAAATCTAGTGTATTTTTTAAAATATTTGATTCGAAGATTACTCCAATTTTGATGTATGGCGCAGAAATATGGGGAATGATAGATACGTATTCAGTAGAAACTGTCCAGATGTATTCTTGCAAACGGTTTCTACACACAGCTCTGAGTGCATGTAACAATGCTGTGTTAGGAGATTTAGGTCGTTTCCCGCTAAAAATACTAGCTATGAAAAGATGTTTGAAATACTGGCTGAGAATATTAAGACTTCCAGATGACAGATATGTTAAACTCTGTTACAACATGCTATGTATGTATGACAATCATGGTTATGTTAACTGGGTCACTTATATCAGAAACAATCTATATAGTAATGGATTTGGTTATGTATGGGAAGCACAAAATGTGCCAAGTGAAAAGCTATTTATTTCTGAATACATAGCAAGGTTGAAAGATCAACATATTCAAACATGGTCTGAATTATGCATGAGTAATAACAAATTAAATAAATTCTATGTCTTTGTAAAACCATCATTTGGCTTTGAACCCTATATAAATTGTTTGGATATTGTGAAGTTTAGAAGTTGCTTGACAAATTTTAGATGTTCCTCACATAATTTAATGATTGAAAAAGGTCGTCATCTTGGTTTACCTAAAGAAGAGCGTGTATGCTTCCATTGCAAAAATGCTATAGAGGATGAGTACCATTTTGTAATTGTATGCCCCATATACTCTGCATTGAGAAGAGTCTATATACCATTAAAATACTACGAGGTACCAATTGCAAATACAAATACTGAATTACTACGGAAACTAGCAATGTATTTATACTATGCTAATAAATTAAGACAGACTTGCACAGATTGATGTTGAAATAGGCTATATCTAACTAGACTAAAAGACGGTATGATATAGCCTTTTCAACTGTCATATACTTACTTTTCCTTAGATTAATTTCAGATATCACGGAGGTATTTATTCTTTAGATTAAACGTGTAGGGTAGCGCATTTGGTAGTCATTAGATAGTATAGGTTATGGAATTTGATAGTAAAGGCAATACTAGCCTAATACATGCATGTAGTAGTAAGGGGTAAATTGGTGGCAGGACAAAGTGCAATGACTAACAATGTATGATTTTTATTCGGAATGGTCATCGCTTCACGCAAGATAAATCGTGCCTTTACGAAGTATATTGTACTATTCAGATAGTGTGGTTATGTCTAGTTTACTTGTACAATTGTCTGGTTAAATTGTACATAACACATACGGGCCTTTCCGTTTAGGCACGTATCTACCTGAACGGAGACACCCGATAAAAGTAAATCGTACTGAAGTAGTTTTTATTGTGTTCGGATGCAGTACTGTTCAACTTGCCTTTAATAGTGTAAGCATAAAATCTTAATTTTCGTTTCGCTAAGGTAGAAGGATAACATAGATGAAATTTTAGCTATCAATATACCCAGCATGCACGGCACCTTAAATTTTGTTTCGTTAAGGCGCCAGTAGGTATATGGGTGTGCAGGATTATGTATGTGTATGCA
Source organism: Azorinus chamasolen (assembly GCA_963576725.1). Taxonomy (NCBI): domain Eukaryota; kingdom Metazoa; phylum Mollusca; class Bivalvia; order Cardiida; family Solecurtidae; genus Azorinus; species Azorinus chamasolen. The sequence continues at coordinate 50,864,771 of OY755252.1, forward strand.
ATGTTAACCGTACTATGTCATTGAGGTTGTCTTAGAACATGTTTATATCTTGCTGATGTATACATGTAAGTGGGAACTGAGCACATACTGCAACTAATAAAATGGTTAGCATTTATAAATGGTAAGTATGTGTAAGGTATTCAACGTTCTAACATAGATAAATGGTGAATCTGTTGAGAAGGCATTACAGTAATGCAGAGTATCTAATCAAATGCCTAGTAATATAGATGTTTGTAGTACTTACAGGTCAATAGTATGCTAAAAATGTATTTGTTTATTTATGTTCATATATGTTTATGGGCCGGAGGCCTTATATACGAAATAAAGTTCAAAGAATAAAGTGATCTAAAAATAGCCTATGGAGAAAAGGGTTAAAATCCATAGCTGCTGCCAGATGTCATTTAACAAAGTCAAGCAGTTTTGTTTTTTGCGAAGTGTCAACTCCAAAGTTCAAAACCTAGGTACCTATTCATACAAAAATCATACAAAATTCAAGTTCAAGGACCATAACTCTGACAAAAATTAATTCACCAGATTGAGGTTCCAACTAAAGCTGTAACTCGTCTAGATTAAGCTTTATGCCAAATATAAAGTTAATTACTTAAACCACTTCCAAAAAAAGTCCAGCCAATTGAAAACTTGATGATAAAAATCAAAAATTATTCAACAGCATTGAGATTTGATCTTAAGCTATAATTCATCTAGATTTAGGTTTATAAAACATATAAAGTTAATATCTTGAACCACTTCCAAGAAAAGTCCGGACAATGGAACATTTGACCAAAAATTTCAAGATGATTCTAATAGTGGACATAATTTGGAGAAATAAAGGAGCTATTATTGAAATAATCTTTAATTTATGCATATTACCTATGCTTCTGTTCACAAGAAACTCCAGACACAATACTTACTGTTCTAAATCATCAGATGGTTCACTGCTCTTTTTACATCTCAGCTCTTCTTCTACAAATCAGAAACATAATTTTGAAAACTGAATTCTCTGAATTCCAAATACCAAAAGCAAGTTCCAGAACATAAACTTACATTTCCGTTGTAAATCACATCTAAAACCCGAACATACCCTCCTGGCAGCCAATTAGTAGATGAAATGAAAACTTCTTACATTTTGAACATATCAAAAAAGTGTATTTTCGCCGTTTAAATGACATGTAAACATAGGTTTCCATGGCTTGACGTCATATATGACGTCATACGTTCTAAAGTGATCTTACACGTGTTACAGATAAGGAAATCTTAACCTGTTGTTCTAACTCTGAGATAAAGGAAGATATGTGAGAAATACTGTTCTTTCAACCATTTTGGACAAACAGGGAAAAAGGGGGGGGGGATGTGTTAAGACATTACACTTTCAGGACTGGACATTACACTTTCTCTGTCATAATGTAAAAGCTTAGTTCAATGATATTGTGTATACTCTTGACAGTTGTTTGTTCGATATAGTTTTAATTATAATATTTCTTCCTTTTTGTTAAGTTGAGAGTCCATACTTACCTTAACTGTAAGTAAAGGTTTAGACAGTTTGTAAGGCAATTATAAGGTGAAATTCGCACTCAACTAGTACATGCAAATTGCAATAGAAATACACATTGAAATTAAAACGATAATACACTTAAACAAGATATGTTGAAATACTTTGAAAAAATGAACATTTTAACCCTTTCCTCCATAAATATGCCTTTCTCTGCCTTTGCATACTTGGTAGACCCAGATCAAATGGCTCCTGTACAGTGTAGGAGCTCTCTGATCAGGGTCTGTTCTGTTTGCTTATGGAATAAAATAGATCTTATTCTATAGTTCCTACTTTCGCAAAACATTCATGTGTTAATGTCATTTCAAACAAGAGCTGTCACAGTCACGTGACAAATGCCCCCAAAAATTGTACCCTGTGACCTTGACCTTTGACCCACGGACCAGGGAGTTGACACATCGTCTTTGTGTGGTGAACATTTGTGCAAGGTTACTTTGAAATCCATTTAGCCACCCCGACATTTGCCCACATATTTCTCGATGCGCGGACATTCGCCGCCCCCCCCCCCCCCCCCCCCCCCCCCCCCTTCTGTTAGTATGTTTAAATGTCGGACATTTGCCACCTTATAGTTTTTATGTACTAATATGACAGCATTAAATGCCGAAATTTGTGAAACTAATGACATTTGACATTCGCGAAAACTAATGACATTTCAAGTTTGAATGCGTGGCAGTTTATAAGGCTTTGAAAGAGAAGCAAGAAAACTAGTTTCTATTTAAAATCTTACATGATTAGTTATTATCATTTAGCTTATGATGCATACTTATTGCTCATCAGATAAACGAAAGCCACAAGCCTACATTGTTTTTCTGTTCAGTGCAGCATATTTATGGCAGATAAATGTAGATCTACCCAAGGAGCTCTTTAATGTGGAGTCTCAAAAATAGGTCAATCTTTACCTTGAATCAAGCGGACTTTTTGTTATGATTGTTCAAAGTAAATTGTGTTGCTGATAGATATCAAGAGAGTATTTGGTCTTAAGAAACTGATTACCCGATGCAAAGATGTTATTTCACAGTGACCTTTCAGCCTTAATATAATTACAGTAGCCTAAATCTACTAATCTACATTAATGGACTGTTACGTGTTTGATAACAGGTACAAGGTAGGTAATGTGTCGGTTTGTGTCATACTTATCAATATTACTAGCATGGTTGATTGGCTAGCTGAGAAGAGACCCAAGTGGAACTGGACTGACTGCCCGGGGCCTCTTAGCTTATAATCTCATTTTCGGACCGAATTTTTTTCAGATTCTGAAATACAAAACGGGTCTCAAAATGCAAAAATCAGTCCAGACCGGCGATTTTCCTGATTTCTAGAGCTCTGCCTGTGACCTTGACCTTTGACATATGGACCAGGGAGCTAAACGCGACACATCGTCTTCGTCTGGTGAACATCTGTGACAAGTTGTATTGAAATCCATTGATAGAGAAGTTACAGAACGGACACGAAATTTGTGACAAAGTAATTGTACCCTGTGACCTTGACCTTTGACCCATGGACCAGGGAGTTGAAAGCGACACATCATCTTTGTCTGGTAACCATTTGTGCCAAATCATATTGAAATCTATTGATATATAAAGAAGTTAGACCGGACACGAAATTTGTGACAAAGTAATTGTACCCTGTGACCTTGACCTTTGACCCATGGACCTAGCAGTTGAAAGCGCCACATTGTCTTTGTGTGGTGAACATTTGTGGCAAGTTATATTGCAATCCATGGATAGATAAAGAAGTTACAGACCGGACACAAACTTTGTTACAAAGTTATTTTACCCTGTGACCTTGACCTTTGACCCATGGACCTGGGAGTTGAACGTGACACATCGTCTTTGTGTGGCGAACATTTGTGGCAAGTTATATTGAAATCCATTGATAGATAAAGAAGTTACAGACCGGACACGAAATTTGTTACAAAGTTATTCTACCCTGTGACCTTGACCTTTGACCCATGGACTTGGGAGTTGAACGCGACACATCGTCTTTGTGTGGTGACCAGGTTATTCTGAAATCCATTCACAGATTAAGAAGTTATAGAAGGGACACGAATTTGAGACGGACGGATGGAAGGACGGATGGACAGACAATGCGATTACTGTATGCCCGCCGTTGGGGGCATAAAAATTATCTAATTAATAGTCACAAAAAATATTCATGGAGTAAAGGGTTAACACGTTCAAGCAGTTTGATCCAGATCAGATTGTAAAAAACAGATAACACTGTTCCCTGGTTGATTGGATTTCCTGTTTAGCCCCTCGTGATTCAATAAACAAGACCTTATTAATTAAATTCGGAGGTCACAACACAAAAGGGTCACAGCAGGGTGTGATATATGATGATTACTTATCTATGACACTACTAGACTGCTACACAAACAATACTGAATGTCCATTCAAACGTCCCCTCCTCTCCAAAAGAAATAAAATAAAAAAAATATTTTATAACTTTTTGATTTTGTTTACCCTTTACTCTATGAATATACATGTAAGAAATAATGTCATCATGAATATTAATTAATTAAATTAATTTTAGAATGATATATTAACACAGGAAATTTGGGGCATAGCAGAAACTGTGGAATCTTATCTATATTATATATTTAGTAAACAGAGAAGACCCTGATCAGATGGATCTGTCTGATCAGGGTCTACTCTGTTTGCAAAGGCATTAAAAGGCATATTATGTGTGAAATAAAGACATTTTAACATTTAAGTAGCAGTCTGAAATTGTGTCATATATTTCTGCTGGTTTGTTAAGATTTAGGGTAATTTTATCATTTATCTGCAGTTTTTTTGAAAAAAACAAGAGGGCCAAGATGGCCCTGAATCGCTCACCTGATTACCATAGAATTAAAATTATATCTGGGTAGCCCCAAGATGGGGCCAATATTGACCTAAGGGACAATATTTGAACAATGTTGATAGTGGATCATGAGCAGTGGTTCTAGAGTATAAGATTTCAAATATTTAGATTATTGATTTTATTAAGGCAATCATTCTGACCAATAAAGATTGGGCTAAAAATGTGACCTCTACAGTGCTTTTTCTAAGATTTGACCTAGTGACCTACTTTTTGACCCCCACCCCACCCATGATCAAACTAAACTAAACATTGATATCACCAAACAAACATTCTGAGTAATTTTGAGTAAGATTATTAAAAAAATGTGGCCGCTGTATTGTAAACAAGATATGACCTAGTGACCTAGTTTTTGACCCCATATGACCCACGGTCAATCTCATCCGAGATTTTATCAAAACAATCCTTCTGATTACGTTTCATGAAAATTGGACAAAAAATGTGACCACTAGAGTGTTCACAAAGTTTTTCTACTGTTAGACCTTGTGACCTAGATTTTGACAGAACATGACCAATGTTCCAACTTGTCAGAGATTTTACCAAAACAATAATTCTGATAAAGTTTCATGAAGATTTGGCTACAAATGTGACCTCTAGAGTGTTAACGAGGTTTTTCTATTATTTGACCTAGTGACCTAGTTTTTAACCCCACATGATCCACTTTCAAACTTGTTTGAGATTTTATTAAGACGATAATTCTGACTAAGTTTCATGAAGATTGGACAAAAAATGTGACCACTAGAGTGTTCACAAGGTTTTTCTACTGTTTGACCTAGTTTTTGACCGGACATGACCCATTTCCAAACTGGTCCGAGATTTTATTATGACAATCATTCTAAGTTTCATAAAGATTGGGCTAAAAATGTGACCTCGAGGTTTACCTACTATTTGACCTAGTGACCTAGTTTTTGACCCACCATGACCAACTTTCAAACTCGTCCGAGATTTTATCAAGACAATCATTCTGACCAAGTTCGATGAAGATTGGACAAAAATTGTGACCACTAGAGTGTTCACAAGCAAATTGTTGATGACGCACACCGCACGCCAGACGCCGGACAATCAAGTTTCCCAAAAGCTCACCCTGAGCTTTGCTCAGATGAGCTAATAAAAAATGTGCAAAATAAAAGACACAAAAAAACCCTGAAAATGCAAACAATATATTTCCACATCCTTCATTATTCTCGATGTAAAAGAACTTGTTTCACTGTGTAATCAGTGTGAAAACAATCAATAATGGATAACAAAAGTGTAGCAAAAGACCAGCTTGGTGGCAGCGCCACCTGGTTGGACAGGGGCAGATAACCGACAAAAGACGCCCATTAGTGTGCTTTTTCACACCTCTTTAACCTTTAGCCTGCTGAGCAAATTATTTTTGAAGAATATTTCACCTAATACATTTTCAAAATTCAAACTACAATCAATTTGTCTACCAAAATGCAATCAGAGTGTCAAACAGTTTGGATCCTGATGAGATGCTCAGTTACTCAGCATCTCATCTGGATCCAAACTGTTTGCATGGGTATTCACTCATCCGCCCAGAGCAGAGCAGGCTAAAGGTTAATGAAATTTAGGGAAGATGATCTCAATATGCAATCAATAAGCACGATGCACTCCTACTTTAATGTTGATGCTTTTTGGGGGTTTTTTTAACATCAAACAGGTAAACAGGCAAATTCGCTGAATTGATATCCCGCTGCCAAACAAGAGCTGGCCAAAGTATTAAACTGAGTTATTGAAAATGAAATACAGATGCATGGACAGTCAAAAGGATGGATGACGCTAAAACTAAATCCTTCCGTCTACGTCAGGGGATAATTGACTGATAGATATTACAACTGGGCATAGTTAACCCTTTATTCCGTATACTTATGGATTTTAGTAATTGAAAACAGAACAGACCCACATCAAACTGATCCTAAAGGAGCTATCTGATCTCAGTCTACTTTGTTTGCTAAAGGAATTTACATACGGTAGGTCTAATTCTACAACTTATACCATGACCAAAACAACTCTCGTTCATATGGCATTATAAGTATTAAGCTTATTAATAATCCTACATATATTATTTGCTACATGTATAGACATGGCCTAAAGGGTCAAAGGTTTGGAATGCAGTCTTTGCAGTGGTGGTCCATGTATTTCATTATGTCTTCCCCCCATGTTTATATGGGGGAGACATTGTTTTCGTGAGAGTTGTCTGTCTGTCTGTCCGTCACACTTTTTGTCCGGACGATAACTTCAATATGCCTGATGCCAGTTGATTGAAAGAGCATAATGAGAGGAAGTGTCATGCACAAGGTCCATAACTCTGGCTTCACTAATATAGGAGTTATTGCCCCTTGTAAAAACAAGAGGGCCTGAAAGGCCCTGACATCGCTCACCAGACAATCAGAGGAGAAGATTTTCAAAGTTTTAACTATGTGTTTCTATAGAAAACTAGCCAGCCCTGGCGAGGGCCAATTTTGACTCAAGGGGCATAATTTATGTAATTTTTGTAGAGGACCTCAAGTGAAGAAAAATTTAGACTAGAGGCGGATTCTCCCACCACTAATGACCTATGGAAACAGTTTGGATCCAGATCAGGTCCCACATAATGTGGGGCCTGATCTGATATCCAAATTGTTTGTAAATGAGACTGAACTTCTGAAAAACTTAGAAAGAAAGTGTGTAGTGGGATTCTCCCACCACTAATGACCTATGCAAACAGTTTGGATCCAGATCAGGGCCAATATAATGTGGGGCCTGGTCTGTTATCCAAACTGTTTGTCAATGAGACTGAACTTCTGAAAAACTTAGAAAGAAATTGTGTAGTACGGATTACTTATGAATATGCTGCAGACAACTATTTAGCAGATGACAAAATTACCCAGCATGCAAAGAGTTAAGCTGAAATTCACAACAGATATGCTCTATATTGATATCTGGTAGCTTAATGTAGGGCATAGGTATGAAAAAAAGCTTTAAGAGTGTTCTGCATATTGAGAACTATCCACAGTTTTCTCAATCTTAAATGAGTGTGTGTTATTTGTCTAAACACAATTTCTACTCTACTGATCAGGCTAAGGGCGATTATATAAGAAATCACCCTGACTGGTCTCAGCTCTGCAGGCTGATATATTAAGGAGAAACCTTTAGAATGTCGATTATGATGTGAAGAAGTCTGTAAACACAGGGTAGGGCCAATTTTAACCCAAGAACTATGATACTTATAAAACCCATAAAGTTATGCTAAGTAAATATATACACCAAATATCTAAGCTCTGGGACATGTAGTTTCTGACAAGAATATTTTTAAAGTTTTTCCTATGCATAACTAGTGATCTCATGGGCTGTTTATGTAGTCAGCTAGAAAAAACTGTTAATCCCTGGGGTGGGACCAATTTTTATCCTAGGGGCATAATTTATATAACTTTTGTAGAAGCCCTGAAGTTGAAGCTATGTGCCAAATATGAAAGCTGAGGACCTCCTAGTTTTAGAGGAGATGATGTTCAAAGTTTTCACTATATGTTTCTATTGAAAACTGAAAACCCCTGGGGCAGGGCCAATTTTGACCCCAGGGGTATAATTTATATAACTTTTGTAGAGGACCTATAGGTGATGCTATGTACCAAAGATGAAAGCTGAGAACCCTGTAGATTCAGAGGAGAAGATTTTTAAAAGTTCAAATTGTTGACGCCCGACGACGGACGACGCACAACACACGCCGACGGACGACGGACATCTGACGATCACAAAAGCTCACCCTGAGCACTTTGTGCTCTGGTGAGCTAAAAATTCACACTTTTTTGTCCAGACGATAACTCCTATATGGCTCATGCCATTGGATTGAAACTTTTTATATGGAAAGATCATGACGAGAGGAAGTGTCATGCACAAGGTCAATAACTCTGGCTTCACTAATATTGGAGTTATTGCCCTTTGTAAAAAAAAATCACAATTTTTTGTCAGGACGATAACTCCTATATGGCACATGCCATTGGAGTGAAACTTCATACATGGAAAGATCATGATAAGAGAAAGTGTCATGCATAAGATCCTTAACTCGGGCTTCAATAAATTTAGAGTTATTGCCTCTTGTACATTTGTTTAACGCTTTCTTGTCTGGACGATAACTCCTACATGGCTCTTGCCATCGTATTGAAACTTCATACATGGAAAGAACATGATGAGAGAAAGTGTCATGAACAAGGGCCATAACTCTGGCTTCAATACTTTTGGAGTTATTGCCCTTTATTACATTTTTTGGCCGATCAATAACTCCTGTTCGACTGATGCTATTGAAATGACATTTTATTTATGGAAAGAGCATGATGAAAGTAAGTGTCATGCACAAGGGCCATAACTCTGGTATCAATATTTTTGGAGTTATTAGCTGTTATCATTTTCTTCTTAAAAAATGTGGTGTGGAAAGCGCATAATGAGGGGTAGTATCATTCATCAAGTCCATAACATTTTTAGTGATTGCCCTTTACATATTGTTTTTATTAGAGGGGAGACATCTGTTTTGTGACAAAAACCTCTAGTTAAACTTTTATTCCATAAGTACCCGTTTCAAAGTTTCTACACTTTTGCAAACAGAGTAGACCCAGATTAGATGGCTTCTATAATATGGATGTGCTCTGTTTGTTTATATTACAGATTTGATTTTAAATGTTCTGCAATGCAACTCATTAATATTCATATCATTTCTTGTATGAATATTCATGGAATAAAGGTTTAATACATGTAGGACTCTGCAGTAGGATACCCCATCACAAATAAGTCTTCACACTGTTTTCCGATATTAATCTAGTTTTTGATTTACAGGCATAAAAATATTCCTGTCGACTTGATCTATGTATTGTTTGGTTTGTTAGTGTTAAGAATATATTTTTTAAACATTAAATTACTGAATAACTCCAAAACTTATGAGATTTATGAATGAAACTTTACTGAGTTAATGCCCAAGGGAATCAAACGAGATAATTTTTATTCAAATAGTTATGTCTTCCACTTGTGATTAATTTCACAATGCAAAAGAAAGCGTTTGTCCTGCTGCCTTGTCTTGAAATGTGGACACAACATCAACCCGGGTTTTCCTTCACTATTAACTAGCGATTTCTAAGTTCAAAGAGGCACAACTCTTTGTTGGAGTTACGTTTACAAGGATAGGGTCAAAAGACCTACTGATTTCTATGCTCAAAGGAGCATAACTCAAAGAAAAATTGCAGAAGGAAAAATTCCCAACGATATGCACATCTACATATTATGTCCTTTGCTACATGAAAGGTTTTATAAAAATCTGTTGAACAGTTTCTGAGGAGTTGTGCTTACAAGATTAGCAGCCGCCCATCCGCTGTACATCACCATTTCAATAACCAGATTTTCCGTGGAAAACCCAGTTAAAAAGTACCTAAATATAGTCTACTTTCAGTCCAAAGGCCGCTCAGCCAACTGTACATTAACTACTTAATGCTAGGGAGCTTTCTGCATTTAACTACCACCTGCCTGAACCATTTACTTCATGAGTATTCATGTAAACAAGAGGGCCATGATGGCCCTGGTATTGCTCACCTGACAATTAGTTTTCAAGTTGTAGTTATATAAGGCTACAGTAAACTGGCCACCCCTGAGGCGCGGCCACATTAGATCCCAAGTGCATAATTCATATAACTTTTGTAGAGGAATTCAAGATGATGCTATGTGCCATATATGAAAGCTGAGAACCTTTCAATTTCAGAGGAGAAGATTTTCAAAGTTTTCACAAAATGTTTCTATACAAGAGGGCCACGATTGCCCTGAAATCTCTCATCAGGAGAAGATTTTCAAAGTTTTTACTATATGTTTGTATAGAAAACTGGCCACTTCTGAGGCAGGGCCAATTTTGACTCCAGGGGCATAATTTATATATCTTTTGTAGAGGACCTGAACATGATGCTATGTGCCAAATATGAAAGCCGAGAACCTTCAAGTTTCTGGAGAAGATTTTCAAAGTGTTCACAATATGTTTCTATTGAAAACTGGCCACTTCTGGGGCGGGTCCAATTTTGACCCCAGAGGCATAATTTATATAACTTGTAGAGGACCTCAACATGATGCTATGTGCCAAATAAGTTTTCACTATATGTTTCTATTGAAAACTGGCCACCCCTAAGGCGGGGCCAATTTTGACCCCAAGGGCATAATTTATATAACTTTTGTAGAGGACCTGAACATGATGCTATGTGCCAAATATGAAAGCTGAGAACCTTCCAGTTTCAGAAGAGAAGATTTTCAAAGTTTTCACTATATGCAGGGGTGAGAATGGCTGTTTGTGAAACAAGAGGGCCAGAATGGCCCTGACATCGCTCACCAGGCAATCAGAAGAGAAGATGTTCAAAGTTTTCACTACATGTATATGTTTCTAGAGAAAACTAGCCACCCCTGCGGCGGGCCAATTTTGATCCAAGGGGCATAATTTATACAACTTTTGTAGAGGAACTGAACATGATGCTATGTGCCAAATAGAACCTTCCAGTTTCTGAGGAAAATATTTTCAAATTTGACACTATATGTTTCTATTGCAAACTGGCTACCCCTGGGGCGGGGCCAATTTTGACCCCGGGGGCATAATTTATATAACTTTTGTAGAGGACCTGAACATGATGTTATGTGTCAAATATGAAAGCTGAGAACCTTCCAGTTTCTGAGGAGAAGATTTTCAAAGTTGTCACTATATGTTTCTATTGAGACATGGCTACCCCTGGGGCGGGGCCAATTTTGACCCCTGGGGCACAATTTATATAACTTTTGTAGAGGACCTGAATATGATCCTATGTGCCAAATATGAAAGCTAAGAACCCTGTAGATTTAGAGGAGAAGATTTTCAAAGTTGTCACTATATGTTTCTATTGAAAACTGGCCACCCCTGGGGCGGGGTCAATTTTGACCCCAAGGGCATAATATATATAACTTTTGTAGAGGACCTGAACATGATGCTATGTGCCAAATATGAAAGCTGAGAACCTTCCAGTTTCAGAAGAGAAGATTTTCAAAGTTTTCACTATATGCAGGGGTGAGAATGGCTGTTTGTGAAACAAGAGGGCCAGAATGGCCCTGACATCGCTCACCAGGCAATCAGAGGAGAAGATGTTCAAAGTTTTCACTATATGTTTCTAGAGAAAACTAGCCACCCCTGCGGCGGGCCAATTTTGATCCAAGGGGCATAATTTATACAACTTTTGTAGAGGAACTGAACATGATGCTATGTGCCAAATAGAACCTTCCAGTTTCTGAGGAAAATATTTTCAAATTTGACACTATATGTTTCTATTGCAAACTGGCTACCCCTGGGGCGGGGCCAATTTTGACCCCGGGGGCATAATTTATATAACTTTTGTAGAGGACCTGAACATGATGTTATGTGTCAAATATGAAAGCTGAGAACCTTCCAGTTTCTGAGGAGAAGATTTTCAAAGTTGTCACTATATGTTTCTATTGAGACATGGCTACCCCTGGGGCGGGGCCAATTTTGACCCCTGGGGCACAATTTATATAACTTTTGTAGAGGACCTGAATATGATCCTATGTGCCAAATATGAAAGCTAAGAACCCTGTAGATTTAGAGGAGAAGATTTTCAAAGTTGTCACTATATGTTTCTATTGAAAACTGGCCACCCCTGGGGCGGGGTCAATTTTGACCCCAAGGGCATAATATATATAACTTTTGTAGAGGACCTGAACATGATGCTATGTGCCAAATATAAAAGCTGAGAACCTTTCAGTTTCAGAGAAGAATATATTCAAAGTTTTACCATATATTTCTATTGAAAACTGGCTACCCCTGGGGCGGAGCCAATTTTGACCCCAGGGGCATAATTTATAAAAAATTTGTAGAGAACCTGAACATGATGCTATGTGCCAAATATGAAAGCTGAGAACCTTCCAGTTTCAGAGGAGAAGATTTTCAAAGTTTCAATATATGTTTCTATTGAAAACTGACCACCCCTGGGGCAGGGCCAATTTTGACCCCAGGGGCATGATTTATATAAATTTTGTAGAGCACCTGAACATGATGCTATGTGCCAAATATGAAAGCTGAGAACCCTGTAGATTCAGAAGAAAAGCTTTTCAAAGTTGTCACTATATGTTTCTATTCAAAACTGGCTACCCCTGGGGCGGGGCCAATTTTGACCCCAGGGGCATAATTTATATAACTTTTGTAGAGGACCTGAACATGATGCTATGTGCCAAATATGAAAGCTGAGAACACTGTAGATTCAGAGGAGAAGATTTTCAAAGTTGTCACTATATGTTTCTAATGAAATCTGGCTACCCCTGGGGCGGGGCAAATTTTGACCCAAGGGCCATAATTTATATAACTTTTGTAGAGGACCTGAACATGATGCTATGTGCCAAATATGAAAGCTGAGAACCCTGTAGATTCAGAAGAAAAGCTTTTCAAAGTTGTCACTATATGTTTCTATTCAAAACTGGCTACCCCTGGGGCGGGGCCAATTTTGACCACAGGGCCATAATTTATATATCTTTTGTAGAGGACCTGAACATGATGCTATGTGCCAAATATGAAAGCTGAGAACCCTGTAGATTCAGAGGAGAAGATTTTCAAAGTTGTCACTATATGTTTCTATTCAAAACTGGCTACCCCTGGGGCGGGGCCAATTTTGACCCCAGGGGCATAATTTATATAACTTTTGTAGAGGACCTGAACATGATGCTATGTGCCAAATATGAAAGCTGAGAACACTGTAGATTCAGAGGAGAAGATTTTCAAAGTTGTCACTATATGTTTCTAATGAAATCTGGCTACCCCTGGGGCGGGGCAAATTTTGACCCAAGGGCCATAATTTATATAACTTTTGTAGAGGACCTGAACATGATGCTATGTGCCAAATATGAAAGCTGAGAACCCTGTAGATTCAGAGGAGAAGATTTTCAAAGTTGTCACTATATGTTTCTATTCAAAACTGGCTACCCCTGGGGCGGGGCCAATTTTGACCCCAGGGGCATAATTTATATAACTTTTGTAGAGGACCTGAACATGATGCTATGTGCCAAATATGAAAGCTGAGAACACTGTAGATTCAGAGGAGAAGATTTTCAAAGTTGTCACTATATGTTTCTAATGAAATCTGGCTACCCCTGGGGCGGGGCAAATTTTGACCCAAGGGCCATAATTTATATAACTTTTGTAGAGGACCTGAACATGATGCTATGTGCCAAATATGAAAGCTGAGAACCCTGTAGATTCAGAAGAAAAGCTTTTCAAAGTTGTCGCTATATGTTTCTATTCAAAACTGGCTACCCCTGGGGCGGGGCCAATTTTGACCACAGGGCCATAATTTATATATCTTTTGTAGAGGACCTGAACATGATGCTATGTGCCAAATATGAAAGCTGAGAACCCTGTAGATTCAGAGGAGAAGATTTTCAAAGTTGTCACTATATGTTTCTATTCAAAACTGGCTACCCCTGGGGCGGGGCCAATTTTGACCCCAGGGGCATAATTTATATAACTTTTGTAGAGGACCTGAACATGATGCTATGTGCCAAATATGAAAGCTGAGAACACTGTAGATTCAGAGGAGAAGATTTTCAAAGTTGTCACTATATGTTTCTAATGAAATCTGGCTACCCCTGGGGCGGGGCCAATTTTGACCCAAGGGCCATAATTTATATAACTTTTGTAGAGGACCTGAACATGATGCTATGTGCCAAATATGAAAGCTGAGAACCCTGTAGATTCAGAGGAGAAGATTTTCAAAGTTGTCACTATATGTTTCTTTTCAAAACTGGCTACCCCTGGGGCGGGGCCAATTTTGACCCCAGGGGCATAATTTATATAACTTTTGTAGAGGACCTGAACATGATGCTATGTGCCAAATATGAAAGCTGAGAACACTGTAGATTCAGAGGAGAAGATTTTCAAAGTTGTCACTATATGTTTCTAATGAAATCTGGCTACCCCTGGGGCGGGCCAATTTTGACCCAAGGGCCATAATTTATATAACTTTTGTAGAGGACCTGAACATGATGCTATGTGCCAAATATGAAAGCTGGACCTGAACATGATGCTATGTGCCAAATATGAAAGCTGAGAACCCTGTAGATTCAGAGGAGAAGATTTTCAAAGTTGTCACTATATGTTTCTATTCAAAACTGGCTACCCCTGGGGCGGGGCCAATTTTGACCCCAGGGGCATAATTTATATAACTTTTGTAGAGGACCTGAACATGATGCTATGTGCCAAATATGAAAGCTGAGAACACTGTAGATTCAGAGGAGAAGATTTTCAAAGTTGTCACTATATGTTTCTAATGAAATCTGGCTACCCCTGGGGCGGGGCCAATTTTGACCCAAGGGCCATAATTTATATAACTTTTGTAGAGGACCTGAACATGATGCTATGTGCCAAATATGAAAGCTGAGAACCCTGTAGATTCAGAGGAGAAGATTTTCAAAGTTGTCACTATATGTTTCTTTTCAAAACTGGCTACCCCTGGGGCGGGGCCAATTTTGACCCCAGGGGCATAATTTATATAACTTTTGTAGAGGACCTGAACATGATGCTATGTGCCAAATATGAAAGCTGAGAACACTGTAGATTCAGAGGAGAAGATTTTCAAAGTTGTCACTATATGTTTCTAATGAAATCTGGCTACCCCTGGGGCGGGCCAATTTTGACCCAAGGGCCATAATTTATATAACTTTTGTAGAGGACCTGAACATGATTTCAAAGTTTTCACTATATGCTTTTATAGAAAACTAGCCGGCCCTGGGGCGGGCCAATTTTGACCCCAGGGACATAATTTATATAACTTTTGTAGAGGACTTGAACATGATGCTATGAGCCAAATATGAAAGCCGAGAACCTTTCAGTTTCAGAGGAGAGGATTTTCAAAGTGTTCTCTATATGTTTCTACTGTAAACTACCCACCCCTGGGGCGGGGCCAATTTTGACCCCAGGGGCATAATTTATAAAAAATTTGTAGAGAACCTGAACATGATGCTATGTGCCAAATATGAAAGCTGAGAACCCTGTAGATTCAGAGGAGAAGAATTTCAAAGTTTTACTATATATTTCAATAGAAAACAAGGCACCCCTGGGGCGGGGCCAATTTTGACCCCAGGGGCAAAATTTATATAACTTTTGTAGAGGACCTAAAGATGATGCTATGTACCAAAGATGAAAGCTGAGAACCCTGTAGATTCAGAGGAGAAGATTTTTAAAGGTTCAAATTGTTGACGCCCGACGACGGACGACGCACACCGCACGACGACGGACGACGGACATCAAGTGATCACAAAAGCGCTCTGGTGAGCTAAAAAGAGGAAACTTGGCGAAGGGTCAATGGGGCCGCCTAGGCCCCTTGCAGGAGATGGGTAGCGCCCATGTGGGGGGTTCACTATAATGAAATATAGCTTTCCTGATCACTTCAGGAGCCTTCTCCTGAATTTTCACTTGGGTCTGTCATTCATGTGTTTTTTTACAATTATACTTGAGTTGTACGTCATACATGATGAGCTGTATTTCAAACAAACCAGTTGTAGAATATATCCATACCATTTACATTCAGTTTATTATTGGATCCATTCAACATTGCAAGATTAATTTCTTGTCAAACACAAGCAATTAAAACTCACATGTTTTAAAAATGAAATCAAATGGAACTCGGTGATACAGATAAAGGTACAAAATTTGATTTAAAGTTGGCATGGTATTATAACAGTTAACATTTGTTAACTTTCAAGACAAAGTTCACTTTTTTATACACATTATAGTCACAATTTCTAGTTAAAGTTCACATTCAAACTCTGATTTCTCATTACTTTTTATGTCAATAAACCATCCTCTAATTCATTAAACTGGTTTATTATAACAAAATATAACTTTTCTGAATCAATACATCTTGACCAGTTCCTTTAACATTACCTATGAATAGCTATTGACAGACACAACTTTCTGGTGAATACTTGACAAAACAGGTTTTTACCTGTGACTGGAAATCCGCTGTTTCAATAACTGAACATGTTTAATGCTTTTCAGATGGTTCTTGAATGCTACACAGTCGCATTTTCCCTAATCCATTTGTTTGAAACGTAGTGTACAGTATTACACAAGGACCCCTCGTCCGAGAAGGTTTACTTTCAGTTTCACGAAATCGTCACCAATTATCACTTTTCTCGTTTCTTTACCAAGTGTTAACGTAATTTCTTTCTCTAGCCATCTTGGGTAGAACTTATGTTCCACACTGTGATTGTAATCTCTGCCTATGCTTCTCATTTTTGTCTTAAATTCAGATTAATTGACAGTACAGATACAGAATTTCATAACACGGCCGCCATATTGGAAGATTGAACGAACACAGCATAATAAGAGCATTTTGATTGGCTTTAGGACAAGTCTCATTATTCGATTAGCTGAAATGAAGTCTCGTAAAGATATAGAATTTTCTTCGGTTGACTGAAATGAATTAGAAGAAAATTGATTTCCCTTTGCTGGATGTAATGTCCGTACTGGTGCACGTCTAACACGTGCAGTTATTGCCAGCGTGGTCATTCAGCTCTGGACTCCTGACTGGATAAGACATGTGTTTTAGTTTGTTTTTGGCAACAACGACGTACAGAGTCAGCTGTCTTGTATTTTATAGGAATTGAACAGTTTGAAGAAGGAAGTTCGCGGTACCAATGTTAACGTCGCAACTGAAGTAAAAAAGTTGAAAACTGAGAAAGACCTGCAGTGGCGGTTTCAAGGTAATAAAACCCAATATGACTTTAATGGTGAAATGTTGGACACTAATGAATGTTGGATTCATCGGTCATCGTCCAGGTGCTTTAGTGTAATTCAATAAAGGAAATTGAAATATGTCTATTGTTAGTCTTATAATACGGACATGGAAGTTAGTCAAGGGAAACAGAATTTCATAAAACGGCCGCCATATTGGAAGGTTGAACGAACACTGCATAATAAGAGCGTTTTGATTCGCTGTAGGACAAGTCTCGTTATTCGATTAGCTGAACCGAAATCTCGCTGTTAACGTGATAAACATTATTAACGTGGATTTACTTGGAATAGTGAAAGAATATATCAGTGAATAATAATTTCCTGAATGAATCGTCATCCCCTCCCCTCCAGATTTCTCAACAGATTAACATTGATCTCAATCAAAGTACTGACAGTACTGAAGGTTTCGGACATAATATATATTTATTATATTGATTGTTTGCTGTGGATTTTTCTGAAAATCATGTCAGTAGTTTGGAAGACATTTAAAGAATTTTTTTATGAACATGTCACACACAGTGCGATTCCAATAGCTCAACTTGCCACTTTGTGCCAATAGAGCCAAAATTGATGTTTAATGTAGTATAGAGCCATCACTGCATTATTTGAAAGTAAGGGTGATACTTCTGCTACTATCTGGTGGACCATAACAGTAATTAGCAAGCATCATTCACTTATCCATATATACACTTCCACCAATTTTAGACATATTCCTTATGATTCTAAATACCCTACACAATAATTGCCAAATATACTGTGGGGTGATATTAACAATATGACAAATTATAAAGTAACAAATATATTTCAACTTAGCATGGCAGGATACAACAGGGAAAATAAAATTAACTAGAAAATTGTTTCTGATGCACCACTCCCCCTAACAATAGTGTCTCTATATCAAACACTTTTGACTATGTGTTATACAGTGAAGAAAATTTCAGAGTCCCATAACTCTGGTAAAATGGTCAGAGCAATAATTACATTCTTTAAGAAAATCTTCACATTAAGGTTGACAGCTTATCATGGGTGAAAATTTGAAGTAAAACCTCCCATTGGTATATGGGTTGTTAGACACATAATATTGTTTCACTTTATATTATATAGTGAAGACGATTTCAGGGTTCCATATCGGGTACAATTTGTCTGAGCAAAATAAGCCTTTCTGTGCTTTTGCAAACAGAAAAGACCCTTAATAGTTTATCCATGCCTATACATTGTCTTTTTGTGTGATTGTGTTGTATTTTCTTACTTCTTCCTGAGGAGACTGCGAGTGTGAGTCTGTTCAGGGTCAATTTGTGAGTCTGTGCTGCAAACAATACATACCCCGATCAGTTACCACAACTGGTCAGGGTCTTTGCTATTTGCAGCATCATACATGTAACAAGTATATCAATAAATGATATAATTAAAAATAGATTATAGTCATACATGCAAATTACAGTTAGTGCTGTAGTAAACACTACAGACCCTGATCAGTAACCGGCGTCATAGAAATAAATGATATGAATTAGAAATAAATTACATACATTACTATAAGATACTTTAAGACACTATAAGATACTATAAGCCTGACACGTAAATCAATAAATGATGAAATGTATATAAATTAAAAGATAAGAAAGTGCTTTGTTTCATTTTGTTTGCCTTTCTCCTTTTTTTCATTTCAATGATTTTTTAATAATATAACGGATACAAAACCCCTTGTTTCCTTTTAATAGTAATTGTTAATACTACTATCCAAGCTACTTAAACAATAAAGGCTGGCAAAGCGGGACACCCTGTTTGGATTCAGATCTTATACCAAGTAACTGTCTGACCAAAATCTAAACTGTTTACAACTTGAGACAATTTTGCCTTAGGTCAAAATGCCTAAAACTGATCTTTTAGAAATTCAAATGATGACAAACCTGAAGCAGACGATATTACAGATCTCTACAGCTTGCTTAATCCTTATAATGCTGAGTGATGTTTCGTTTGCAACAATTGACGTCTGCTTCAATTCTTCAATAAACTTTCTTTCGTTTTATGCAAAAATATGATCAAGATGACAAACAGTTTGGATCCTGATGAGACGCAGAATTATGTGGCCTCTCATCTGGATCCAAACTGTTTGCATAGGTAATCACAGTTTCGCCGCTAGCGTGCAAAGAGTTAAGCGTATGACCTCTAGAGATTTTAGCATGATGTAACAGTTGCCCTACACTACTGACCACCAGTGCGCTGTAACCTTTATACTGTAAAGGGCGTAAAGAACAGAAGAAGTCTATTTAACCCTTAATTTCCCCATATAAACTTGTTTTCATGCATCTGCAAATAGATTCGACCCAGATCAGACAGCTCGCTCCCATAGATTCAGGGTCTGCTCTGTTTGCTAATGGATCCACCTTCCATATTTCATTATAAATATTTTGTAAGATTCCGGAACCGGATTGTAAGCCAAGCACTGCACATGCGCGTATTCTCTTAGGGGGATTCCCGCTAGGTAGCACTCATGCAATAGGGTTTTCCGCCATAGTTTGAGTCGCAATCCATTTTATAAGGATTTCAGCAAAAGCCGAAACCCTAAAAATGGCCCTGAGCGAAACAAAATCCGCGGAAAATTCTCACACCTGTATATGTTTCTATTAAAAACTGGACACCCCTAGGGCGGGGCCAATTTTGACCCCAGGGGTATTATTTATATAACTCTTGTAGAGGACCTTAACATGATGCTATGTGTCAAATATGAAAGCTGAGAACCTTCCAGTTTCAGGAGAAGATTTTCAAAGTTTTCACTATATGTCTTTATTGAAAACTGGCCACCCCCAGGGCAGGGCCAATTTTGACCCCAGGGGCATAATCTAAATAACTTTTGTAGAGGACTTGAACATGATGCTATGTGCCAACAAGAGTGCCAGTGGGCACAATATACGCCCGTCTAGGTCTTGTTCAACATGAACTGGGGTTAACGTATTTTCTAAACTCAAATTCCTAGTCCAATTTTGCAACCAAGTTTCAAGGTTGTAAATAGGCATATTTTAACAAAAAACCTGAACCAAAAATTCTAAATCAAAAGGGGCCATAATTGTGTCTAAATGCTTGACAGAGTTACATTGTATTTACTCTTACCTACAGATGAAGCTTCTGATGGTGAACAAATGTTTCAAGTTTAAAAGCTTTATCTCAAAGGGTTATGTAAATAAAATGGACTTTAACAAAAACCTTAACCAAAAATTTTAAGTTAAAAGGGCCATAATTATGTCACAATGCTGGACAGAGTTATATACTTTTGCCTACAGGTGAAGGTTGTTATGATGAACAAGTGTTCAAAGTTTCAAAGCTTTATCTCAAAGGGCTATATAAATAAGTTGACTTTAACCAAAACCTTAACCAAAAATTCAAAGTTAAATAGATCAAAATTATGTCAAAATGTTGGACAGAGTTATGTACTCTTTGCCTACAGGTGGAGCTTGTGATGGTGAATAAGTGTTCCAAATTTAAAAGTTTAATCTGAAAGGGTTATGTAAATAAGTGGACTTTAACAAGAGGGCCATGATGGCCCTAAATTGCTCACCTGGTTACTATACTTATGCATACACTGTATTTCTATGTAAAGATAAAATTTCAAGTCATTGTTTATACGATGACGTCACTTCCGTGACGTTAGTCACTTCCGTGACGTTAAGTATTTATAGTTGTTATGCACTGATGAAGATGTAAATCGAAACATGTATGCAGTAAAATAAACAAGAGGGCCATGATGGCCCTTAATCGCTCACCTGTTCGTAACAGATTTATGATTTCAATGACAGATTGCATAATTTGAAAAATCTTGGTAGAAAACCATTAGATGATGCTACATACCAAATATAAAGGATCTAGACCTTGCAGATTTGGAGTTTATTTGCCCTCGTCGTAAGGAGAGCATACCTCCACTAAAGACTGGAAATCAAATGATTATGAGTGACATTGACAAAGCTAACCATCTGAACGACTTCTTTGAGGAACAGTCACATATAGACGACTCGAACACGTCTCTTCAGCAATTATTAGCTCCGGGGTTTAGTCTTTCTTCCATTGTAATTACATCACAAGAGGTGGAGGAGATATTGCAATCCCTATCAACAGGGAAAGCTGTCGGCCCTGATGAAATCAGTAATCGTGTTTTAAAGGAAATGGCTAGTGAAATATCTCGACCTCTTAGTGGTTTGTTCAATCAGAGCCTCACATATTCTAAAGTTCCTAATTGTTGGAAAGAGGCTCATGTTTGTCCGATCTTTAAGGCCGGCGATCCCTCGATCGCTTCAAACTACAGGCCTGTCTCCCTACTAAGCTCTATTGTAAAGGTTTTTGAAAAAAAATTCTTTAGACATCTTTACAATTTCTTTCGTGCCAACAATGTCATTTCAGACGTCCAATTCAATATGAAGCTGCCTGGATAGTAACCGGGACAACTAAATTAGTTTCTATTGATAAATTATTGCATGTAGTTCGATGGGATTGCCTTGAAACCAGACGTAAACAAGATGTGTTTGTGAAACACTATGCCCCCTCGATATGATATTTGACCCTGAAGGATGACCTTGATCTTGACATGTCACCCCTCAAACTGTGCAGCTTCATGCTTCATGCATACCAAATATCAAGTCTGTATCTCTACTGGTTCAAAAGTTATGGCCAATGTTAAAGTTGGTGACCTTTGACCTTCAAAGATGATCTTGACCTTGACATGTCACCCCTCAAACTGTGCGGCTTCATGAGATACACATGCATACCAGTATCAAGGCTGTATATCTACTGGTTCAAACGTTATGGCCAATGTTAATGTTGGTGACATTTGACCTTCAAAGATGACCTTGACATGTCACCTCTCAAACTGTGCAGCCAAATGAGAAACACACGTATACCAACTATCAAGTCTGTATCTCTACTGGTTCAAAAGTTATGGCCAGTGTTAAAGTCGGTGACCTTTGACCCTGAAAGATGACCTTGACATGTCACCCCTAAACTGTGCAGCTTCACAAGATACACATGTATACCAAATGTCAAGTCTGTAACTCTACTTGTTCAAAAGTTATGGCCAATGTTAAAGTTGGTGACCTTTGATCCTGAAAGATGACCTTGACATGTCACCCCCAAACTGTGCAGCTTCATGAGATACACATGCATACCAAATGTCAAGTCTGTATCTACAGGTTCAAAAGTTATGGCCAATGTTAAAGTCGGTGACCTTTGACCCTAAAAGATGACCTCTACCTTGACATGTTGCCCCAAAAAGTGTGCAGCTACATGAGATACACATGCATACCAAATATCAAGACTCTATCTCAATTGGTTCAAAAGTTATGGCCAATTTGAAGTTGGTGACCTTTGACCCTGAAGGATGACCTTGACATGTCACCCTTCAAACTGTGCAGCTTCATGAGATACACAAGCATGCAAAATATCAAGTCTCTATCTGTACTGGTTCAAAAGTTATGGCCAATGTTAAATTCGGTGATTTGACCCATATGTTTGACCTCTGACCTTTAAGGATGACCTTGACCTTGACATGTCACCCCTCATAATGTGCGACTTTATGAGATACATATGCATGCCAAATATCAAGTCTATCTGTACTGGCTCAACTGTTATGACCAATGTTAAAGCTACAGACAAACAAACAGACAATTTGACCTTTGACCCTGAAGAATGACATTGACCTTGACATGTCACCCCTCAAAATGTGCAGCCTCGTTAGATACACAAGCATGCCAAATATCAAGTCTCTATCTCTACTGGTCCAAAAGTTATGGCCAATGTTAAAGTCAGTGATTTGACCCATATATTTGACCTCTGACCTTGAAGGATGACCTTGACCATGACATGTCACCCCTCAAAATGTGCGGCTTTATGAGATACATACGCATGCCAAATATCAAGTCTCTATCTGTACTGGCTCAAAAGTTATGACCAATGTTAAAGTTGCGTTAAAGTTACAAAGAAACAGACAATTTGACCTTTGACCCTGAATGATGACATTGACCTTGACATGACACCACTCAAAAGGTGCAGCTTCATGAGATACAAAAGCATGCCAAATATCAAGTCTCTATCTCTACTGGTCCAAAAGTTATGGCCAATGTTAAAGTTGGTGATATGACCCATATATTTGACCCCTGACCTTGAAGAATGACCTTGACCATGACATGTTACCCCTCAAAATGTGCGGCTTTATGAGATACATATGCATGCCAAATATCAAGTCTATATCTGTACTGACTCAAAAGTTATGATCAATGTTAAAGTTGCTGACAAACAAACAGCCAAACGGACAAACAGACAGACAAGGCAAAAACAATATGTCCCCCAGATCAGATCTGGGGGGCATAAAAACACAGACTTATTCTCTTTTATAAAATGATGTTTCATTTAACTCCACAATACCTCACGGAACTGGTACCTGGAGTGGTTGGAAGTGTTTCTCGATACAATTTAAGAAACGCTGGGGATATTCATGAAGTTCAAATTGTTGACGCGGGATGATGCACGACGCACACAGCACCACGACTGACATCAGCCGATCACAAAAGCTCACCCTGAGCACTTTGTGCTCTGGTGAGCTAATAAAACTAGGTAACCGCTGGGGCATGGTCAATTTTGACCCCAGGGGCATAATAAGATGATGATAATTTGTATAACTTTTGTAAAAGACCTGAAGTTGATGCTATGTGCCAATTATGAAAGCTGAGAACCTTCCAGTTTCAGGAGAAGATTTTCACTATATGTTTTCTATAAAAAACTGGCCGCTCCTGGGACGGGGCCAATTTTGACCCCAGGGGCATAATTTATATAACTTTTGTACAGGACCTGAACATGATGTTATGTGCAAATTATTAAAGCTAAGAACATTTCAGTTTCAGAGAAGATTTTCAGTTTTCACTATATGTTTCTATATAAAACAAGGCACCCCTGGGGCAGGGCCAATTTTGACCCCAGAGACATAATTTATATAACTTTTGTAGAGGACCAACATATGATGCTGAGAACCCTGTAGAGAAGATTTTTAAAGGTTCAAATAGTTGACGACTGAGGATGCATGCAGACGGACATCATACAATCACTAAAGCTCACCCTGAGCCCTTCGTGCTCTGGTGCGCTAAAAATGATGACATTAATACATATAAATTAGATGATTTTTTAATAAGGAATTATTCGTATTCTTGCAATCCGCCTGTATGCATTTTCAGACATTCTTAACCCTTTCCTCCTTGAATATTCATGTAAGAAATATTTACACCAATAGTATGAATTACTCATAACTATTTTTTATTATCAGCAAGCAGAGCAGATCCTGATCAGATGGCTCTGATATGAGCCGTCTGATCTAGGTCTACTCTGTTTGCAAAGGCGTAGAAATGCGTATCTATGGAGTAAAGGGATAAACTCGTCGTAACGTTACGTTTAATTTTCCCGCCATTGTTTATACGATGACGTCACTTCCGTGACGTTAAGTATATTATAGTTGTTATGCACTGATGAAGATGTAAATCGAAACATGTATGCAGTAAAATCAAAGGCCTGAATGGCCATAATGGCTTTCGGGTTTGATATGGATGTTAAAGGCATTTCAAAGCTCCTTATATAAGTAACCTCCCCCCCCCCCCTATATACACAGTATCCAGCTGTGCTCCTGCAGTGTCCAGTCAAGGTCCATAGCCATAAGAGATAAAGTTATGCAATTATACATTGATCCTCTGTGATCTGTGATGGTAGCCCGCCTTATTAGTTTGTGTATCAGATGCTTGACAGTCAGCTCTCAAAATACACAGCATGGGGTTAATGGGTCAACATTCCTTTCGAAATGCCTTTAAGTGTAAGGGGAGAAATTGGGGGAGTTAATAACAATAACGTCTTGGAATTGATAAAAGGATTAATAACAACACATTTTTGTGAAACACCATGTCCCTGATTGTGACCAATATAATATAAATTTGACCCGTAATGTGACATGTAACATTTAACTGTTATATGAGCTTGATTTTAATAAGTCCCCCCCCCCCCCCCCCCCCCCCCCCCCCTCACCCCCAAAAAATAAATAAAAATGTTCGCCTCCGTAAGTTGCACAGGCATGCCAGGTTTGAAGTATGTATGTGCAATGGCTACAAAGTTATTGCCAACATTAAAGTTTGAGCCAAGCCAACAAACCGCGCAAAATCAGCCCCCCCCACCCACACACACCAAATTGATTGGGGGCATAAAAATATGACAGACTGAAACAAAAGGAGCCATCTCATGATCTGCTGTTTATATATAGACATGCTTCTAGTTTCTACTATGGCCATAAGAATATCTTAATTTTATTCATGATGTCATTATTTCTTACATGAATATTCATGAAGTAAAGGGTCAATTAATGATTTCATGTCCAAAGCTGATGCAAAAACTGAAGCATAACATCAAAGTTATACAAAGGCTACCTATAATCCTACATTTTTTGTTCAACTAATTCTTACACATAACATTTATTTTTCCATGTTCAGCACTCGTTTATTTTGAATAAATGTGGTCTGCGTACAAATTGAAGGTAGACTGTTTTTATTTTTAATTACTAAGTAGATCCATACATGTACATACAATTACGGTAGTTGTTTGGAACCTGATGAAACTCAAATTCAGAACTACAGTCTGAAGTAGAGTTGTAATCTGGGAAAGACATTCCAACAAATTGCTACCTACTTTCGCTTTTACACGACACAAACGTCTTGAGCAAACGACAGTGTCGGCGACTCGGCGGTTACACGATACATAGAAGAGGCTCTATTTTCACAGTTGTTATTGACACTGGAATGTAATTTGATTGAATATGTGTTGAAAACCATCTATGGTTAATACTTACTTTGATAAGCCGATAGAACTCCATGTTTTTACGGTTTTACTTGTGTTGAGGTTGGGTGCCATAGTCAAAACACGCTGTTCGATGCGTGATACATGTGTATATGGGAATTTCATTGGTTGGTTATTTTAGATTTCTTTGACCTTGTCCTTTATGAAATTTCCTATTTCTAATTTGAGTACGGGTCAAACGGAAATGACCGAATGCGACGCAAAAGGCAGTTTGATTGGCTGAAGATGTAGGTCTATATGCTAATCATAAAAATGCAATCGGAAACCTCGGCTATATTCCTTCTGCTTTAGAACGCCAAGGTGTTGCGAAAACTACGGTAAAAATATTCGTTCGCGTCTTAATTGGAGTTTATTAAAATTCTGTATCTGTATCTATACGTCGTAGAATCCTATATAGGCTTTTTCAAAACTTTTAAAAAGTTTATCTTTGTGTAGATTAGTAGTAATTATCTTACACAGCGAATTATTATTAAATACATGAAGAGTAAACAAATACATGAACATTTTACAACCAAACTAGTGCAGACTTGAAGAAAACTATTTTGTCTTGCGCATGTTCACTAGACAAGTGAACTCATTGCCGTAAAGAGACCAATTGCTATATGGCTCCGAAAGCCATAATAAAAAACGTGTTGGTTGTTAATTTATCCTATATATGATTTTTTAATGGCATGTTAGCACAGAACTGTTTGGTCATGTATATACTATTACAGAATTGTTGGTCATGTAGTCATATCTATACTATTTCATAAATAAACAGAGAAGACCCTGATCAGGCAACTCTAACAGTAGACATCTGATCAGCGTCTACTCAGGTTTTAAAAGGTTTTAAGTGGTCTCATGAATATTCATTTAAGAAATAGCCATCTGATCTGTGTCTACTCTGTATGCAATTGGTATATCTGTGTCTACTCTGTATGCAATTGGTATATCTGTGTCCACTCTGTTTGCAATTGGTATATCTGTGTCTACTCTGTTTGCAATTGGTATATCTGTGTCTACTCTGTTTACAATTGGTATATCTATGTCTACTCTGAATGCAATTGGTATATCTGTGTCTACTCGGTATATTCTGTTTGCAATTGGTATATATGTGTCTACTCTGTATGCAATTGGTATATCTGTGTCTATTCTTAATGCAATTGGTATATCTGTGTCTACTCTTAATGCAATTGGTATATCTGTGTCTACTCTGTTTGCAATTGGTAAATCTGTGTTTACTCTGTTTGCAATTGGTATATCTGCATCTACTCTGTTTGCAGTTGGTATATCTGTGTCTACTCTGTTTACAATTGGTATATCTATGTCTACTCTGTTTGCAATTGGTATATCTGTGTCTACTCTGTATACTCTGTTTGTAATCGGTATACCTGTGTCTACTCTGTTTGCAATTGGTATATCTGTGTCTACTCTGTTTGCAGTTTGTATATCTGTGTCTACTCTGTTTGCAGTTTGTATATCTGTGTCTACTCTGTTTGCAGTTTGTATATCTGTGTCTACTCTGTTTGCAGTTTGTATATCTGTGTCTACTCTGTTTGCAGTTGGTATATCTGTGTCTACTCTGTTTGCAGTTTGTATATCTGTGTCTACTCTGTTTGCAGTTGGTATATCTGTGTCTACTCTGTTTGCAGTTGGTATATCTGTTTGCAGTTGGTATATCTGTGTCTACTCTGTTTGCAGTTGGTATATCTGTGTCTACTCTGTTTGCAGTTTGTATATCTATGTCTACTCTGTTTGCAGTTGGTATATCTGTGTCTACTCTGTTTGCAGTTGGTATATCTGTGTCTACTCTGTTTGCAGTTTGTATATCTGTGTCTACTCTGTTTGCAGTTTGTATATCTGTGTCTACTCTGTTTGCAGTTGGTATATCTGTGTAGTAACGTGTTAGAGGGGTTTTATTGTACAGTAGAACCTCTCCTAAGAAAAAAGGTCTATTTATTGGTCTTTTAGGCAGGTGGTGGCTTAATGTAGGTCAACAATAATGCAGAAAGCTTTCTGTATTATTTTTGCCCTGCATTAAGCACTCATCTGCTTTTTAAAATTCCTATGTCCAATAAATAAAAGATCACTAAAGACAGGTTCTACTGTGGATGCAAATTTCCATTTTCTTATGCCTCACATGCACACAGCTGACCTACCAAGCTGTTTGATCCTTGTATCTTTTTGCTGTAGCAGCTGTTTATATGAGGAGATCACGGTTTCTAGCGAGTTACGGATCACCTCACAACAGTTTCCAGACCTGTAAGATAAGGCAAATAAAGTGAGTCCACATGAAATGGCGGCTATAGTGCATATCATAGGCATTTTGACCCTGACAAGTTCATTATTGAACCCTTTCCTTTATGAATATTCATGCAAGACTATGCCCATTTAATGATTAAGAATATTTATTTAATTCTTGTTTTAACCCTTCCAGTGCGGGAAACAAGTCACAAATGTCACTTGCAAACAGTGTAGAACCAGATGAACTGGTTTTTATGACAATGTGGTAGTCTAAGAGTGCTTGCCTAGGGTCTGCACTGTTTGTCATATTATATCTTTCTTTTGAAAAATCCCTGAATATTTATGGTAAGCGTCACTATGTGAGAATTCAGGGTTAAAAGGGTTAAATGTAACCGGGTGTCTCTGAGAGAAAATATACCCACCAAGTGTTGGGATCAAACTTGATATTCCTAGTCAAGTACTCTACCGCATTGCCATAAAAGCCGGCTTGTACAGCAAGGCTTTACAAGTGTGAGAAAAGTAAACTACACTCTGTGACATATGATATACAAGAATGGTGGTTATTGAATAATCAAGGAGCTATAACTCTGTATCACATCATACCACAGAACTCCTCTTGTTCAATCTAGGCTGCACCAATGGGCCCCCTTTTTTACCAAATGGCACTTAATTAATACCATCATGGGCCTGACGGGCGCATTCAAAAATCCATGAGCTTTTCAGTATTGTTTGTTCTTTGCATTTCTTAGCACCCTTTTCATTTCTAAAGCCATACCTGTAGACTGGTACACAACCTAATTTTCTGCACCTGTGTATATACATGTAGAAGTAAAATTCTAATAACCATTCTACATTGGCATATATTTGGTTTTCTACTACTATATATAACAGATTACATGATATTGATTGGTTACCTACTATATGTAATTATTAATAGTATACACAACTGTGAATACCCAGATCGGCTCTGTGTAAGACAGTGCCAAGTAAGGTATACTCAGTTATGAGAAGGTGTAGACCCAGGTCTTAGTAAAATTCTACTGCTATATATTGCTGATTACATGCTTTTGATTGGTTATGTATCATGTACATATGAGTAATATACACAAGAGTGTTCGGAGGAACACATGTGTCACCTGCTCGCAGCTGACACAAAAACTTATTGTTAATATACCGCATACGGTACATAATACGCCCACTTGCGAACTTTCTCTGATTCAACATGCCTTATAAGTGTTGACATTTTCTAATCTGTGCTTCAGATCTTGATTTCCATATTAAGGTGATACTATTTTTAAAACAATTGAAGTGAATATCTTATTAAATAAACAAGAGGGCCAGAATGGCCCTGAAGCGCTCACCAGACAATCAGAGGAGAAGATTTTCACTATATGTTTCTATAGAAAACTAGCCTGCCCTAAGGCGGGGCTAATTTTGACCCAAGAGGCACAATTTATATAACTTTTGTAGAGGACCTGAACATGATGCTATGTGCCAAATATGAAAGCTGAGAACCTTCCAGTTTCAGACGAGAAGATTTTCAAAGTTTTCACTATATGTTTCTATTGAAAACTGGCTACCCCTGGGGCGGGCCAATTTTCACCCCAGGGCCATAATGTACATAACTTTTGTAGAAGACCTGAACATGATGCTATGTGCCAAATATGAAAGCTGAGAACCTTCAAGTTTCAGAGAAGAAGATATTCAAAGATTTCACTATTTGTTTTTATTGAAAACTGCCCACCCCTGGGGCGGGGCCAATTTTGACCCTGGGGCCATAATTTATATATATTTTGTAGAGGACCTGAACTTGATGCTATGTGCCAAATATGAAGGTGAAAACCTTCCATTTTCAGAGGAGAAGGTTTTCAAAGTTTTCACTACATCAACAGTATTTGTTTCTATTGAAAACTGCCCACCCCTGGGGCGGGGGCCAATTTTGACCCCAGGGCCATAATTTATAAAACTTTTGTAGAGGACCTGAACTTGATGCTGTGTGCCAAATATGAAAGCTGAGAGCCATCCAGTTTCAGAGAAGAAGATTTTCAAAGATTTCACTATTTGTTTCTATTTAAAACTGCCCACCCCTGGGGCGGGGCCAATTTTGACCCTGGGGCAATAATTTATATAACTTTTGTAGAGGACCTGAATATGATGCTCTGTGCCAAATATGAAAGCCGAGAGACTTCCAGTTTCAGAGAAGAAGATTTTCAGAGATTTCACTATTTGTTTCTATTGAAAACTGCCCGCCCCTGGGGCGGGGGCAATTTTGACCCCAGGGCCATAATTTATATATCTTTTGTAGAGGACCTGAACATGATGTTCTGTGCCAAATATGAAAGCTGAGAGACTTCAAGTTTCAGAGAAGAAGATTTTCAAAGATTTCACTATTTGTTTCTATTGAAAACTGCCCAACCCTGGGGCGGGGCCAATTTTGACCCAAGGGCCATAATTTATGTAAATTTTGTAGAGGACCTGAATATGATGCTATGTGCCAAATATGAAAGCCGAGAGACTTCCAGTTTCAGAGAAGAAGATTTTCAGAGATTTCACTATTTGTTTCTATTGAAAACTGCCCACCCCTGGGGCGGGGCCAATTTTGACCCCAGGGCCATAATTTATATAACTTTTGTAGAGGACCTGAACATGATGTTCTGTGCCAAATATGAAAGCTGAGAGACTTCCAGTTTCAGAGAAGAAGATTTTCAAAGATTTCACTATTTGTTTCTATTGAAAACTGCCCAACCCTGGGGCGGGGCCAATTTTGACCCAAGGGCCATAATTTATGTAACTTTTGTAGAGGACCTGAACATGATGCTCTGTGCCAAATATGAAAGCTGAGAGACTTCCAAGTTCAGAGAAGAAGATTTTCAAAGATTTCACTATTTGTTTCTATTGAAAACTGCCCAACCCTGGGGCGGGGCCAATTTTGACCCCAGGGGCATAATTTATATAACTTCTGTAGAGGACCTGAACATGATGCTATGTGCAAAATATGAAAGCTGAGAACCTTCTGGTTTAAGAGGAGAAGATTTTCAAAGTTTTACTATATGTTTCTATTGAAAACAAGGCACCCCTGGGGCGAGGCCAATTTTGACCCCAGGGGCATAATTTATATAACTTTTGTAGAGGACCTAAAGATGATACTATGTGCCAAAGATGAAAGATGAGAACCCTGTAGATTCAGAGGAGAATATTTTTAAAGGTCCAAATTGTTGACGACGAACGATGCACGACACACGCCGACGGACGACGGACAACGGGCGATCACAAAAGCTCACCCTGAGCACAAAGTGCTCTGGTGAGCTAAAAAGTTACAGTTAATCCTCATATTTGCAGATTTTTGTAAAGTGCAACGAACGTAATTCTGTAAAGACAAACTGAATGAACCTCAAAATAGTTTTCCCAATGCTATTCAATTTCTTATGGAATGGAAAACGCGAAAAAATTAAACGTAAAACTTTGATTTGTTTCTGAAGAACAAGGGGGGCTCAATATGATAGATCTTGAGTCATTCATAAAATCAATTAAGCTGAAATGGGTAAAAGCGCTTTTAAATGAAGACAAAGCCAATTCGGCAAAAAAAAAATTAATTTTTAACATGAATCTAACATTAACAACAGTAAAATGTCTCCCATCACAAATATCAAACTTTCCCCCCTTTTATGCCGACGTTCTTAATGTCTGGATTTCTTTTAAACAAGTAGATGTGTCTGAAAAGATGTTCCCTAAAGATTTCGCCAAGATAAGACAACAACTCATATGGGAAAATAGACACATACAAATTAACGGAAAATGTTTGATCTTTAAACAGTGGATAGATTCTGGTCTTTTATTTATTAACGACATTTTAGACCCAAAAACAGGGAAAATTGATGAACAAATAGTATTAGAAAAACTTCACAATAAAACAAACTGGATCAGCCAGATAACCATTATCAAAATAGCGATTCCTAGATTATGGATAAAAAGTATTAAACCGAATGAATCTCTACTCACTCATGTTAAAACAAATTTAGATATAGTTTCAACAAAATGTCTTTCTTAAACATGACAAACAAATACATTTATAATTTCCTCACGAAACATATTTGTTAAACCATATAACTACAGAAAATGGGAGCAAATGTTTAACTTAAAAATTAATTGGAATCACTTTTATTTGGGTTTAGAAGCTACATGCTTTGATAACCGGGTTAAACAATTTAAATATAAATTGGTTAACGACATTCTAGCTACTAAAGAGAACTTGTGTAAATGGAAA
This sequence comes from Azorinus chamasolen, assembly GCA_963576725.1. Classification (NCBI taxonomy): domain Eukaryota; kingdom Metazoa; phylum Mollusca; class Bivalvia; order Cardiida; family Solecurtidae; genus Azorinus; species Azorinus chamasolen. The sequence goes on from OY755252.1 coordinate 50,897,297, forward strand.
ATTGAAGAAAATTCAAATTGTAATCTATGCAATACACGAGAGGACTATAAACATTTATTTATTGATTGTGCTTCATTAACATCCATGTGGGATACACTTGAACATATTTTACATAAATGTGGAATAATATTAAACAGCTGCAGACAGTAATAATTGGGTATAAAACAGGTATTAGCTATTATAATGATATTAACCCGATTCTGCATGTACAAAGGATATTATGCTAGCGACAAGAGATCAAAATTCAACAATATTTATAATTTATTCCTATATGAATTTAACATTATGTATTTCTATCTGCAGTATAAGAAAAACATAACTGCATTAATTCAGAATTGTAAGAAATATTTAGAAGTTTAGTAATAAGACTTTATACTATTAACAGCTTAAGCTATTATAGCCTGTACATACTGTATACATGTAAATATGTATGAGTGTAGAAAAATGAAATAAACGAAGTCACAAGACTTCACCAAAAAGGATGGATGAATTTTGATTTGTCTCTGATTTGCTCGACTTCGATATTTAGACATAAATAGACAGATGCTTCATCTTTGCGATGCTGGTTATATTTTATATTTGGTAAAAAAAACCCGACTCCATGCCAATGTGGACGTCATGATATGACTGAAATACTGTTAAAGCGACATAAAATATAGAAGTGTTAAACAGCAGGTTGTTGCTTAATGCAGAGGAAAAGTAATACAGACAGCAGCTTTCTGCATTCCTTTTGCCCTGCATGAAGCTACCATCTGCCTTACAGTCCCATAATCAGACCTCTTTTTGATTGCCACTTAAGACAGACTCTAATGTTACCCCTACTCCTAGTACTTCATTTGTGGGATATAATAAAATTCACAATTCAGAGGTAAATAGTAGTACCAGCTTAATGTATAGGTCGGCTATAATATGTATGGCATTACCTTTTTTTATTACTGTTGACCATCTGTAAATGTCTGTTCTCTGAGACCAATTGGGCCTTCTCCCCTTGAAGCTGTTTGGCCCTGTCCACTAGTCTGAAATAATGGTGATGAACAACCTTAACCTTTGACATTGCCATTAGAATAATCTGGGAAGAAAGATCCTTTAACCTTTTCCCAGCTGATTATTCATGATAGAAATAATGACATCATGAATATTAGCTGAATTATCCTACTGGCATATGTTCACAGGAATGTTTGGTACCAGTAGAGTGAGTGAGTGAGTTGGGATTTACGTCCGACCAACAGTATTTCAGTTATTTGCAGACGGCACCCGCATGAGACAAGTTATAGTGCTGCCTCACTGGAATACCCCTGCGGCAGGTACATGGCAAGGGCACCCCACCCAGTCACAATATCCTGACACCGGGCCGACCAGTCCTAGAACTACACCTTTAATGTCACGCGTTGACAAGGGAGCTACTAGTACCAACTTTTAACGACTTTTGGTCTGTCACGGCCGGGGATCGAACCCACGACCTTCCGTACTGTACCAGTAGAAGCTGTAGAGTAATTTCTATAATATAGAATATTTACATAAGTAAGCAGAAAAGACCTTCATCACACGACTCCTAGAGGAGCCATCTGATCTGGGTCTGCTCTGTTTGCAACGGTGTGAAAAGGCATTTACAAGAAGAAAAGGGTTAATATTTATACAAGCTAGCAGCCAATTTGTGTCCAACTATGCAAACAGTTTGGATCCTGATAAAACTGGGTATCACAATCTCCTCCTTACTGGCCATCAAATCAGACCTGTTTTAACAAGGAGCGAATAGTGAAGACCCATATTAAACTGCTCTTTGAGAGGAGCATATTGATTTAAGTCTATACTATTGGCCTAACTTTGTGTAGTGGAATATTGTGGCTATTTATGATATATTACCTTGCATTATTGGTCCTGCACTTGCTGAGACTGATGTTGGTTTCTGGAATAAAACAATACAATAAGACAGACAGACAGACAGAACAGATCAGACAGACAGACGACGGAAAAGTGACGACGGAAAAGTGATCCCTAAGTGACACACTGCCTCTCGGCAGGTGACACAAAAATTTGAAGCATGCAAAGTCTGAAACCTCGGCGGATCATAATCATAACAGAATGTTATCAAATCAAAACACAAACCTTTCAGACTTCAAGTTTTTGTAAATGCAATTTTTTGCTTACTCACAAATATACACTTATGTGTTTATGTACTTTGGACACAATCTAAATATAGAATTAACCTTCTGTGCTTTTTTTCTGTGCTTTTTTTTTGTTATGGCCAAACTAAGCAACCATCTGTCCGTCCGCTCTCACAAAAGTATACTTGTGTGTCTTATTTTTAAGTACAAATATCCCTTGTGTGTCTATTTTTCTTGTGTGTCTAGTCACAGAAGTACACTGCACATACATGTATTAGTATAAAATTATCTTGTGTGTTTATAAAAGTTTCGCAAGGGAGTGGCACAAGTAAACTGTCCATGTCCAAAAGTGTCTTCAAACCTTTCAGACTTCAAGTTTTGAGTTTAATATATAATCTGTCCCTAGATATAAAAGATGGCTCTCAAGTCAAAATCCCTATTTTAAAAGACTAGGACTTTTAACTAAGAAAGCTGTGCATTATAATTTATTTCCTATGGTGGACAAATTTTGTGTTAGGTATGAACTGTCATGGGGACAAAACTATTGTCAAAAAAAAAATATAATAAATAAACAACAACAAAACATTAGCTATATACTGTATTCTTGTGTGAAATTGGGATATTCTTCAAAAGAATTTAAGTAAGTGTAAGCTCCCATTTCTTTTTATATAGACTACGATCGAAAAATCGATATTCTGACAAAATAACGGGTTTCCGATGCAGCTTTAACACAGTTAATTAAGTTATGGTTGAATCTTTTTGGGGTTTTGTCTGTTGAAGATAATTTAATTGTTTTAAGCCACGCTATTATCGGGTCCGATCGGAGACTTGATCCATATGTACTATGCTGCATATTTCAAATGTATCTTTGCATCAAGCATAATCTAAACAATTAGTAACAAAATTATTTGCATTCGTCGTGCTTGTGTATATAATTCAAAGTTAATTACATTAATACTGCTGACGTTTCCGAGTTCTTGCTCGTGTTTTCCTTTTCTCTGCCATTGTTGTTGTTGTTGTTTTTCTAGACATACTTCCGCTTCCTCTCCAATAAAAACGGAAATAAGGTGCGCGATCATGACCACTGAAACGCTTTCAATGCTATTCTATTTAAAGCACTCCTCCTCCACAGCTTCGTGATGATCGAGACTATGCTGGTTCTCGAATCTGATAGCATATGGTTCCCAAATCTAGACGCGGTAAATATGAACTTATGATCTTGTCCAGGATAACAACACTTTGCAGACACTTTTGGACATGGACACTTTACTTGTGCCACTTACTTAAAGAAACTTTTTTTATGAACACACAAGATAATTTTATACTAGTATGTACAGTTTACTTCTGTGATTAGACACACAAGAAAAATTAGATACACAAGGGATATTTGTACTTAAAAAAAAGTCACACAAGTATACTTTTGTGAGAGCGGATGAACAGACGGAGGGACATGGTGATTCCAGTATACCCCCCAAAAAAAACTTCGTTTGTGGGGGTATAAAAAGTGTGACAGACAAACAGACAACGAAAAAGTGATCCCTAAGTGACACACTGCCTCTCGGCAGTTGACACAAAAAAGTAACCCAAATATGGACCATTATGGTGATATCTTTGCAAACAGTTTGGATCCTGACGAAATTCCTAGTAACTCGGCTTCATAAGTGAATCCAGAATAACATTTTATAACATTCATTCCCTCACATTAATTGTTCTTATTAACAGACAATCAATGAAACAGATAAACAATGCATTATATACTTAATTTCACTTCAAAAATATTGATGCCGCTCATTTTCACACCTATTTGTTCGACTTCTCAGTTTGATCTAATTAACCCTTTCCTCCATTTATAAATACGCCTTTCTATGCCTCTGTAATAGTCACTTCTTGAAACCATTGTGATAAATAGGGCATTTGGCCCTATGGAGCAAATTCTCTATTTATCACAATGGTTTCTATACTACACAATTATAACATTTTCCTTTTCTCTAGTAAATGCTCCTTTTCGGTAGATTCATTCAAAGAGGTTGGGTCTAAAAATAGCCTATGAGGAAAGGGTTAACCTGATAACTTAATGTCACCTGTTTTATTCGTTAATCTCGTGCAACATACTTGTCATCTTTATTACTTTGTTATGGTCCGCTACGTTTAATGGGTTATTACTGACAAAAAGATGACTGTGCAAATTTTTGTCTTAATTCTTCAAGGAGCCCACTGATCAGGATCTTCAACGTATTTCATCATGATATGGAATGATTTTCTGCTTAACTGTACCTGCTAAAATATTTCTGTGGACATCATACACTTTCTTCAGAATCATTTCCATGGTAATACCCGCCAAGTTTTCCATTTTCATCAAATCCTACAATAACAAACAGAGTTTTCACCAAAGACCTATCATAACATGTTATCTACCATAGGTCTCTGTTTTCACCAATGTCACAGATAACCCATTACCTCATACGCTATTTTTAGATACAACCTCTTTGAATAAATCTACTGAAAAAATTTTGTAGGTTGAAACCATTGTGATTAATAGGGAGCAAATGCTCTATTTATCACAATGATTTCACGGAGTGACTTTTACAGACTCGTCAAAAGTCGTCAATATGAGGGAATGGGTAAACCCTTTCCTCCATACAAACACTTTTTCACACCTTTGTGTAGCAGGAATCATTTTTAGCAGTACAATAATCCTTAATATGACAGTATATTTTAACTTTAACCCGTTAACCCATAGTGTCATATATACACATCCTTATATTGTACCTGTGTATCTATGCAAACAGTGTAAACCCAGATCAGAGGGCTTGCACTGCAGCTCTCTGATCAGGTTCTGTCCTGTTTGTCAATATGCAATATATGTTACAAAATCAGCCCTAAAGGGTGAGAATTGACTAGATCTAATGGTAAACTGGAATAGTCCATTTGAAGTTTCAGGGTCAATGGGTTAACTGGCACTGGCTCCAAGCCTTTCAGTCCTAGTATAGCGAAAGCAGGTCAAAACAGCCCAATTCCAAAAAGGGCCGTTCCATGACGGCCCGGTCCAAAATGGTTCACTTTATCCTCCAGATCAAATTTTGCCAAGTCAAAACGGTACATCTTTGGTTAGGGATAATTAGTATAAATTTAGTGGGGAAAAGAGTTGTATCGGTATAATTGATACTTGATACTTATACGTTTGTTTTCATTTTGATATAATAAATATATTTTCAACGGACACATTAAAAAGTGTAACACCAAATACATGTGTATAATGTTTGATCAATGTTTCGTAAATAGTAATAGATACGGGTAATCAGAGTATGTATATGTCTCTGGGGTAATGAAAAGTATTATACATGTATATTTGAAATTCATGTAGAAATTATTTAAATCGATAATTGACACTGTCTTTAACAGGACTATATGCTGTTTATATTAAAGGCGCACATCTTTGAGCTTAAATCCATATTAGTGGATTAATTACTTGCCAAAGTAGTGTAAGTGTTTATTGTGCTGCATTTACAAAAGAAAAATGTAAATAAATAGATTAACATGTTTATACTCTGTCATGTAGTGCAGATCCAGTGTTCAACATCATAGACGATGCCTCTGTTTGAGTGTCAATAAGGCTTATTTTGTAAGGTCTCGGTGCAGCTATCAATATAAAAATCGTGTTCATTCACATGTCTTACACAATATGAATACACTATAACATTAAATACAAGGGGTGTTATTCAATCAATTAAACATGGATATTTATCAAGCGCTACCAAATATACATCAAATATCATAAACAAGAGGGCCAAGATGGCCCTTAATCGTTCACCTGATTACCATAGATTTAATATTATAGACGGGTAGCCCCTGGGTGGGACCAATATTGACCTAAGGGACAATATTTGAACAATGATCATGAGCAGTGGTTCTGGAGAACAAGATTTTCAAAGATTTAGAATATTGATTTTATCAAGACAATCATTCTGACCAATGAAGATTGGGCCAAAATGATCCCTCTTGAATGATTTTTATAAGATTTGACCTAGTGATCTATTTTTTTATCCAATCCCACTCATGATCAACCTCAACCTTCATATCACCAAGACAAACATTCTGAGCAAGTTTGAGGAAAATTGGGCTAAAAATGTGGCGGCTGGAGTGTAAACAAGATTTTTCTAAGATTTGACCTAGTGACCTACTTTTTGATCCCACCCTACCCATGATCAAACTCAACCTCGATATCACCAAGACAAACATTCTGAGCAAGTTTGAGGAAGATTGGGCTAAAAATGTGGCCGTTGGAGTGTAAACAATATTTTTCTAAGATATGACCCAGTGACCTTCTTTTTGACCCCACGTAACCCACTTTAAAAGTCGTTAAAGATTTTATCAGGACAATCATTCTGACCAATTTTCATGAAGATTTGCCTAGAAATGTGACCTCTAGAGTGTTCACAAGGTTTTCCTACTATTTGACCTAGTTTATAACCCAGCAGGCTCAATTTTCAATCAAGTCCGAGGTTTATCAAGACAATTCTGACCAAGTTTCATGAAAATTGGATAAAAAATATGAACACTAGAGTTTTCACAATGTTTTTCTACTGTTTGACCAAGTGACCTCGTTTTTGACTCCACATGACCCACTTTCAAACTTGTCCGAGATTTTATCAAAACAATTATTCTGATAAAGTTTCATGAAGATTCAGCCACAAATGTGACCTCTAGAGTGTTCACAAGGTTTTCCTACTATTTGACCTAGTGACCTAGTTTTGACCGCGCATAACCCACTTTCAAACTCGTCTGAGATTTTATTAGGACAATCATTCTGACAAAGTTTCATGATGATTAGGCTAAAAATGTGCCCTCTAGAGTGTTCACAAGGTTTTCCTACTATTTGTCCTAGTGACCTAGTTTTTAACCCCATGCAACCTACTTTCGAACTCGTCCGAGATTTTATCATGACAATCATTCTGACCAAGTTTCATGAAGATTGGATAAAAATTGTGACCACTAGTGTTCACAAGCAAATTGTTGATGACGGACGACGCACAACTGACGCCGGACATTAAAGTCTCCCAAAAGCTCACCCTGAGCTTTGCTCAGGTGAGCTAAAATAGGGCCGTTTTGACCTGGGAAATACCGGGTCGTTATCGATGTAGGCCGTTTTGGAACTGGGCCGTTTTGACCCGTCACCACATTGTGTTGAAAAACCTACTTGACAATCCTTGTGCAGCATGAGATTCCTCATGCCAAGTGAATTTTGAAGAGCTCTATATACAGTACAAGTCCCGCGGACTTTTTGTTTTCCGCGGTCCATCGCAATTTTATCCAACGCGGACAGGTGAGCTAAAAAAGGGCCGTTTTGACCTGGGAAATACTGGGTCGTTATGGATTTAGGCCGTTTTGGAACTGGGCCGTTTTGACCCGTCACCAGTAAAGCTATACACATCGTGTTGAAAAACCTACTTGACAATCCTTGTGCAGCATGAGATTCCTCATGCCAAGTGTATTTTGAAGAGCTCTATATACAGTACAAGTCCCGCGGACTTTTCGTTTTCCGCGGTCCATCGCAATTTTTTTACATGACTTTGAAACCCAGTTCCTCCTAAAAATGTGCTTAATCTAAGAAGTAACTGTTGATGTATGCAATATCATAAACATAAAGGTAGCTACCATAAGTACTATATCATTTATCTAAGTATTTTTTCTTTTCAAAAAAATAAAAAAATATAAAAAACACCTTTTAACAAAATGATATGAATTAGAGATCTACATGTATATAAAGAAAAATAAGGATCACCTATTTGGTTAATTTATATTTATATCATAAAGGTAAATTGGTTTATTAAGTGATAAAGATTTAATAGCTATATAATTACCAGTATATCTCAATTAACAAAGTAGTGTTGGAGGCATTGATTGCCTGTGTCTGTCTGCCTGATCATTGGTCAGTCTGTCCATCTGCCATTCCATTCTGATTCATTTAATTGTCTGTTTGTCACAAGATTGTGTCCCAATTAGGTGTAAATTATTTTACTGCTTCCCTGCACTTTCCATTATGACTTTAAGAATTTTCTTTCGTAGCTACCTTGAATTAGATTTTTTGTCGAAGTTTGTAAAAGAAATATTAACTTATAAAGCGCTGAATATTGTAGTGACCCAGTTTTCTCGTAACATCAGGTCAAATGGGGTCAAGCATGACTATGTAAAGAAGGACCGATTTTACCTTTAATTCTCTACTATGCAATGTGACAGTTATCTAGCAATGTGTAATAGGACTAGATCTTCCTAGAACTATCAGATTTTACCTTATATCCTTGATTTCCACGATGATAATAAGGTTTTATGTTGATGGAACTTTGAGTAGTTTGTAACTGCCGCCATATTGGAATTGCATTGTGGGACAGGTATTTTGATACATTCTATTTATATCCGCGTCTCCTCTCTGTCAAAATCTCTAGTTTATCAAGTTTAATCCAAAAGTCTACAAAGTCCATATTTCTGCAGTTTGATCCTGAGTGGCAGTAACAAACCTCAGACATTTTAGAATTTAAAGGTAAATTTTGTTATAGAAAGTTAATTTAAGAAAGTGTTTAATTTTCAATTCTTTATCGATGTGTACTGTATTTTTGGTATTCTTAACATGTATAGCGCAATGACGTTGCACCAGAATCTCACCAAATCCCACAGTTTTCACACCAATGTTGATGTGGAACGACGTGCAAAGTTCCACAAGCGACGTTTGTGAGATTTTTGTGCAATTGTTACCTTGGATTCACGTGCTTGGCACGTAATTTCGTTCTTCGGGCTATAAAAGACGCCGTTTTCGGCAGTTCAGGGACTTCGCACTGGTTAATCATAGAAACCACCTCTATATTAATCGCTATCTTTAGGTTGATATTTAATTCTACTCTTTTATTTTAATAAGTTCATAGATCTACTTTAATACTTTTATGAATATACTTAGCGTGAGGCTTTACTGTTGCTTGATTCTTATGCTCAAGCTTTAAGAGTAGCCTTAGAGATAATAATTCTTTATCTGAACTTAAAGCATTTGGAATAGAAGACATATTTTATTCTTTTACTCTATTTTTCTTTAATAAATTATAGATCTAAATTATGATCGCTGACTCTTGATATTAGGAATTAAACATATACTGTTCACTCCTTGGGGAAATACTGGATGGTCATTAATAGTGATAGATCTATAGTGAAAACTGGGTAGACCCAGACTTTAATTGTTTATTGTTAGGCATAGATCTGAGAGATATATTGATCAGTTCCCATTTGAATCCAGATATTTGTTGACTGTACTGGTGAATAAAGAGAGGGAACCAGAATTACATTGCTATCTTTATTTCACACTTCCTTCCTGTTCTCTTTTAATTTCTTTAAGCGAAGTCCATTTTAGTTTACTCATTTACAAACTTTTGGTGTCGAGCGAGTCTGATCACGCTACCCATATACCGAGAGACTGCTCGGCACGTGCTTCACGAGCGCACTACAATATTATACATGTTTGGCTTTTCCCTCTTTAAAAACTAAATAGTGCTTAAAGTGTTGAGTAAGTTTTTGTCTTCAACAATATTAATTTTGTACTTTGCTCCTCAAAGATGTATGTATAAATTGGGTGATAGATGGTGAAGACAAAGGTGTAGACAGGGTGGTAGATGGTAAAGAAATGGGGGTGGGAGTTTAGACAGGGCGATATATGGTGACAGAGGTGTAGATAGGGCAATAGATGGTAAATAGGGAGGTATAGACAGGGCTATAGATGGTGAAGACAAAGGAGTAGGCTGTGCTTTAGATGGTGAAGATGGTGAAGAGGGAGGCATAGGCAGGACAATAAGTGTAGGAGGAAAGTGTAAGCAGGTTGATAAATAGTGAAGAGGACAATAAAGTTCGGTCAATAGATGGTGTCGAGGGGGTGTAGAAATGCCAATAGATAGAAAAGACGGTTTTCTTGACAGAGTTATAGATGTTGCAAAGGGAGATGTAGACAGAATGAAGGGTGATGAAGAGGGACTAGGTGTAGGCAGAATGATGGATGGTGAAGAAGGAGGTGAAGAAGGGCCAACAGATGTTGAAGGAGGAAATGTGGACAGAATGATAGTTGGTGGAGAGGGGGTGTAGAAAGGCATCTGGATGGTGAAGAGGGACATGTATGCAGAATGACATGGTAAAGAGAGAGGTGTAGAAAGGCCAAAAGACAGTGAAGAGGGAGATATAGACAGAATGATAGATGGTGAAGAGGGATGTGTAGAAAGGCATTTGAGTGGTGAAGAGGGAAGTGTATACAGAATGACACGGAAAGAGGGAGGTGTAGAAAGGCCAATAGATAGTGAAGAGGGAGATAATACACAGAATGATAGATGATGAAGAGGGGTGTAGAAAGGCCTGTAGATGGTAAAGAGGGAGGTGTATACAGAATGACATGGTAAAGACAGGTGTAGAAATGCCAACATATAGTGAAGACTGAGATATAGAGAGAATTATAGCAAGTGAAAAAGGAAGTATATACAGAATGATAAATTTTGAACAGGGAGCTATAGACAGAATGATGGGTGATGAAGAGGTGGGGGGGTGTAGGCAGAATGATAGATGGTGAATAGGAAGGTGAAGAAAGGCCAACAAATGTTGAAGGGGAAAAGGTGGACCGAATGAAAGATGGTGGAGAGGGAGGTGTAGAAAGGCCAAAAGATAATGAGTGAGTGAGTGAGTTGGGTTTTACGTCCGACCAACAGTATTTCAGTATATTCAGTATTTCCAAAAGATAATGAAGAGGGAGATTTAGACAGAATGATAGATGGAGAAGAGGGAGATGTAGACAGGAAAATAGAATGCAATTAAGGACTTAGTGATGATAGTAAGATAATTATGTGATAGTAAGATAATTAATGTAAATTCAGCAGTTGGTGATAGGACAGATGCTGATAATTGTTCTCTTCATAATGTCAGTATAACAAGAAATATTGAGAGTGAAGTAATTGCCATTTCCTTCTTACTATATGATAAAAAATCAAAGGGGCAGGAACTGAATATGAAACTCGGAACAATGGGAGAGAAATATTATGAAAAAAAACGAATCAAAGGCAAAGAAAGCAGTAAGTGTAATGGTCTAGAAAAACCAGCACAAATGATCAAAACTGGCTGTAGGGTTTGGTTGTAGGTATAGTGCTATTCAAAATATAGTTAGGAGGAAAGGGAAGATATTTTTCATATGTTTTGGGGTCTATCTAACATAAATTTACAGTGTCAATTAAATTTGTTCTCAAACATTCACAGCCAAAAATGAAAAGGGAAGATATTTTTCATATGTTTTGGGGTCTATCTAACATAAATTTACAGTGTCAATTAAATTTGTTCTCAAACATTCACAGCCAAAAATGAAACATGATACCACAAAATATCAGAGCAGGCATACAAACTCTGTTAGCTATGTGTTACTAAATGACATAAAACAGTTAAGGGCAGAGCTACAGATAATGGTGCTTACCCAAATACTAAAACCATAATTTCTCCCCTAAACCCTATTCTGTGACCTCTCGGTAATCGTCTCTGAGGCCATACGCAAATAAAAATGACTACATGATGCACTGGAGGCTGCTAGAAGAAAGCTGTATACATAACTGCACAATGCCCAGCTATTATAAGATCTTTAGACCAAAAAGAAACCCTACATTATAAAAAAGATGGACCTTGAAGATTTCAGACAAGTTAAGCATCTGTCTTGAGGAACTGTGATTCCTAACGCTATGGATATATTTATTTTTAAGTTGTCCGATTTTTTAAGAAAACAAGAGGGCCAGACAATCAGAGGAGAAGATTTTCAAAGTTTTCACTATATATGTTTCTATAGAAAATTAGCTGGCCCTGGGGTGGGGCCAATTTTGACCCAAATGGCACAATTTATATAACTTTTGTAGAGGACCTGAACATGATGCTATGTACCAAATATGAAAGCTGAGAACCTTATAGATTCAGAGAAGAAGATTTTCAAAGTTTACACTATATGCTTCTATTGAAAACTGGCTACCCCTGGGGCGGGGCCAATTTTGACCCGAAGGATATATAATTTATATAACTTTTGAAGAGGACCTGATCATGATGCATTGTGCCAAATATGGAAGCTGAGAACCTTCTAGTTTCAGACGAAAAGATTTTCAAAGTTTTCACAATATGTTTCTATTGAAAACTGTCCATCCCTGGGGCGGGCCAATTTCGACCCCAGGGGCATAATTTATATTCCTTTTGTAGAGGACCTGAGCATGATGATATGTGCCAAATATGAAAGCTGAGAACCTTTCAGGTTCGGGTTCATAAGAGAAGATTTTCAAAGTTTTCACTATATGTTTCTATTGAAAATTGGCTAACCCTGGGGCGGGGCCAATTTTGACCCCAGGGGCATAATTTATAAAACTTTTGTAGAGGACCTGAACATGATGCTATGTGCCAAATATGAAAGCTGAGAACCTTCCAGTTTCAGAGGAGAAGATTTTCAAAGTTTTCACTATATGTTTCTATTGAAACTGACCACCCCTGGGGCGGGGCCAATTTTGACCCCAGGGGCATAATTTATATAACTTTTGTAGAGGACCTGAACATGATAGTATTTGCCAAATATGAAAGCTGAGAACCTACCAGTTTCAGAGGAGAAGATTTTAAAAGATTTCACTATATGTTTCTATTGAAAACTGACAAACCCTGGGGCGGGGCCAATTTTGATCCCAGGGGCATAATTTATATAACTTTTGTAAAGGACCTGTAGATGATGCTATGTGCCAAATATGAAAGCTGAGGACCATCCAGTTTCAGAGGAGAAGATTTTCAAAGTTTTCACTATATGCTTCTATTGAAAACTGACCACCCCTGGGGCGGGGCCAATTTTGACCCAAGGGGCATAATTTATATAACTTTTGTAAAGGACCTGAACATGATGATATATGCCAAATATGAAAGCTGAGAACCTTCCAGTTTCAGAGGACTTCTAAGATTTTCAAACTTTTACTATATATTTCTATAGAAAACAAGGCACCCCTGGGGTGGGGCCAATTTTGACCCCAGGGGCATAATTTATATAACTTTTGTAGAGGACCTACAGCTGATACTATGTGCCAAAGATGAAAGCTGAGAACTCTGTAGATTCAGAGGAGAAGATTTTTAAAGGTTCAAATTGTTGAAGCGGGACGACGGACGACGCACACCGCACGACGACGGACATCAGGCAATCACAAAAGCTCACCCTGAGTACTTTGTGCTCTGGTGAGCTAAAAAAAGAGCAATTGTAGTAACTCTGGCGTCTGCATTGTTGTCGTCATTGCCATATGAAAACTTTTTTACTATTCAAACAAATCTAATGAATCTTATGAAAATTCAAATACCTGGTAAGCATCACAAGGGTTACTATCTGACCAAGGACAGACGAGTGTTGGCATTCGCAAACAGTGCTCTTGTTTATATACAGTATGTCCTCATGAAAGCCTTGATGATTAGGTATATGTGGGTCTTGCCCATTCCCTTTTCTATATTTATTCCAATATCAATACCTACTGACTATTCATGATCAAAATAGTTACATGTATAATGACATATTAGAAAATAAAGAAACAGATCTATCAAAGTCCACTAGCAAACAGAGCAGATCCTGGTTAGACTGCCACTATAGGGGCAACCTGGTCTCGGTCAACTCTTTTTGCAAATGTGTGGAAACATGTTTATATGAAGATATAAAGGAAAGGGAAAAATGTTGTTTATTTTTTACAATAATTACAGTAAAACTTATGTACAGCGACCACTTAAAAGTAGAAGAAAAGAGGTCCTTTATCCTTTCCTCCATGAATATTCATGTAACAAATAAAAATGATGTCATGAATATTAATAAGATTGTTATAATAAAACATGAAGACTGAAAGTGTTGGCCATGGCAGATTAAACTGCAGAATCAGATCTATATAATATCATAAGCAAACAGAGCAGACTGTGATCAGATGGCTCCTATAGGAGCTGTCTGATCTGGGTCTACTCTGCAACTGTGTAGAAATGCGTATTTATGGAGTAAAGGGTTAAGAATCTGATGATATCCTAATTATTGTAGAACACTCTTGCAGTGGCATTTTGAAACACTTTCAACCCGCAGTAAGCAATCATCTGTATATATTATGACCTCTGTTTTCCTCTTGAATGGTTTCTGTAGGCAGGTTCACTGTATGTACCGTATGTAATGCAACCATTTATTATTATGTTGTGAATGTATATTGTTCAACTATTATGCAATCACAAAATGTTTGATTCTTTATTATAACTTAAGTGAGACTGACATAGACTGTAGAGTTACAAATATTCTGAAAATGGGTTATCCTTCGAAAGAAAAAGTATTCAATTTTCAAAAGTAATTTAACATCAAAACTAATGATCCCAAAGGACCAGAAAACAAGCTGTTTTTGGTTTGGAGAAAATAAATGTTTTTTTACCCGGACCTTATTTTGATTCTTCCTCTCAGGGCATTTCCTTCCAGGGAACAGTTTTAAATGTCATTTAAATTTTTGCAAAGAAAACCATAAACAAATGCTTATGTCTCACTTAGAGTTCAGCTGGCCGCTGGTTACAGTTAAATTCACATTTATTCTATACCAGGGCTCTAGAAATTTTCAAATCCCAACCGGTCCAGCCGAGAAACGGACATTAGCCACCCGGACATTTGCCCCACCAATTTTTGATGAGCGGACATTAGCCCCTCATTATATGTCCACTGGTAGTATGTTTGAATATGTGCCATTTGTCCCCTTATAGTTTGTTTGTAATAATATGACAGCATTAAATCTCGAAATTTTTGAAAACTAATGACAGTTGACATTCGCGAAAACTAATGACATTTCAAAGTCGGCATGCGTGACAGTTTTGAAGGCTTTGAACGAGAAGCAAGGAAACTAGCTTACATGATTGGTAATTATTATTTAGCTTAAGATGCATACGTATTTCTCATCAGATAAACGAAAGCCACTACTCAGAATTGTTTTTCTCTTCGCTGACTTCTTTACAATAAATGGAGCTCTTTAAATGTGGAGTCTCGAAAATAGGTCAACCTTTTACTTGAATCAAGCACAGGGGACCGTCCCAATGAATTATGAATCTCGACAGAAAAAAATGTATGAACACTAGATATAAAGGGACCGTCACAATGAAGTATGAACCTGGGCAGAAAAAAATGTATGAACACTAGATATAATGATAGTCTATATATCTCGTGATCATACATTTTTTTCTGCCCAGATCCATACTTCATTGTGGCGGTCTCCCGTGGAATCATCCGGACATTTAATTGACTTTCTGTTATGATTCTTCAAAGTAAATTGTGTTGCTGATGGATATCAAGAGAGTATTTGCTCATAAAAACCTGATACAAAAATGTTATGTGTCAGTGACATTTCAGCCTTGGTTACAGATCTATTTCTTAAGATAAACATATCCTTCTTTTTAAATACAAAATAAATAGAGTAGCCTAAATATACGGACTGTTACAGTAATTAAATAAACAAACATAATTAGGCGACATTTCATTAAATTACTACGGACCGTTTGTTACCAAGTAAAAGGTAGGTAATTACGACATCAATGCCAATTACTGCATAAACAATTAGAACTGTTTGCGGCATAAGAAATAGATGAAGTGCACATTGCCTAGCACGTCTTATCAATATTACATGGCTCAGTGGCTAGCATGTCAAGACCGACTGGCCCATAATCCTGACCCCAGGCATTTAATCCCTTGACACGTTTATGATAGGGCACTTACGAATTGCAACATTTAGCTAATAGACCGATGATTCTTATTAGATACGTGTAGTCTGCTTGAAATTTTGGGACCGATTTTTTTTCAAATTCTGTCGTACAAACCGGTCTGAGAAGTCAAAAATCGGTCCAGACCGGCGATTTTCCGGATTTCTAGAGCCCTGTTCTATACTATTCAAATGATGCATAATAAATTCAACAGTATTCACTTTAAAAAAATATAACTACTTCATATTGAACTTTTTATAACTCCATTGTTGGTTAAAAGTTAGATTTTGGTCATGTATAATTAAGATAAAATACTTTTGCATGAATCTTTTGTGTTACAATAATGGATATTTTTAGTGCAAAACTATTCTAACTTAAGTTAGAATAGTCTTGCATGAAAATCGCAACAAGCATGGGACTGAATTTAGTGGCAAGACTATTCTAACTTAAATAATCTCAATAAAAGCACAAATTTGCAAAAAACTAACAATATAATCATTGGGGATAATGCAGGAAACAAGTTAGTATAAAACAAAACTGGAATATACTGCAAAAATGTAACATTGAATGAGTAAATAAGTTTTTTCCCTTTCCTGTAAAGTTTTGAAAAATCGAGTTAGAATAGTCTTGCGCCAAGCCGTCGATTTGCTTTAGGCCATATATGGAATTTGAAACCGATCAAGACCTCAATGATTGAAATCTGTGTTGAATTGACTTTGCTGAAAGACTTTGAAAAACATGTTAGCTACCTTAAAAGTACCTTTCAATAGACTCCCTAGGGAAAAAAATTGGGTCTTGTTTGCTTGTTTTTCGGAGAGGTTTGGGATACAAATAGATAGTTTTAGGTTAGTTTTGCATACTTCGATCATAAATTAGGGGAGGGGGGCCAAGGGTTAGTCCCAGCATGTGTCGGGCACCCTTGATTACAACATGTACACAAATAATGATAATTGAACAGAAACAATTGTAAACTTCGCCGTTCATTAGAGTTAGTTACTAAGGGAAGTAAACACCAACAGATTATTTTATCTGGGGACTTCAACTTCCCAGAATAGATTGGCAAACATTGTCAGTAAACAAAGAAGCCCAAGATAGAGAGGTCCAACAAGCTCTCATACATTTATCGATTGAGTTTAACTTAACCCAGATTCATGATACACCTACTCCCAAAGATAAGCTTCTGGACTCGGTGCTCACAAATAACACGTCTTTGATTAAATCCTCCGCAAACGCGCCTGCAATATCCAACAATGACATCGTGGTAGTGGACTCTGACGCAAAGCCATTTTATACAAGGCGGACACCAAGAAAGTGTTTCTTATACTCGAAAGCAAAGTGGGACGACTTGAAAGAAAAATCAAGAGAAATATCTACAAATATTGTGAAAGCATATATACAAATGGTACCTCAGTACACAAGCTATGGGATGTCTTTACATCTGAATTAACATTAGCTATAGACTCAAACATCCCATCAAAAATGGTGAAATCTAATACCTCAACACCTTGGATAAGAGGTAAAGTGAAACGTGCTCTAAGACGCAATACCAGACTTTACAAGAAGGCTAGAAAAACAAACAATTGTTCAAATTACTGATTCTTTCAACATGAATGTAAATGTGAAATAAGGAAGGCTGAATACTCTTACATCAATAAGACAATCAATGAAAGCCTAAAGCAAAATAATAGTAAACCTTTCTGGAAATATGTTAAGTGTAAAAGAGAAGACAATATCGGAGTCGCACCCTTAAAGTCTGGAAACCACTTAGTTACGGACGGTAAAGGGAAAGCGGAACAATTAATAAGACAATTCAAATCCGTGTTCACAAAGGATGGTGACACAAATAACAGCCCTTCCCTACACGCGTATTACAATCCGTCCCGACGCTCACTATTTGGGAAGAGGGAGTGTCCAAATTGCTATGGAATATAAATACTAGTAAATCTGTTGGACCTGATGGATTGCCAAACCGGATCATACCAGAATGTGCTTCAGAGATAGCTCCAGCAATTACAGTTATATTCCAAAAGTCCATAGACTCTGGAGAATTACCCAGTGATTGGCAGAACGCGAATGTTGCTCCAGCCTACAAGAAAGGAGACAGACATCTACCAGAAAATTATCGTCCTGTCTCTCTTACATGTGTCATTTCCAAGATCATGGAACATATCATTTGTCGTCACTTGCTAAACCATCTAGAAAAGCATAAGGTGCTCACACTACTTAACAACAGTTTTCGTGCTGGGTTTTCCTGTGTGACTCAACTACAGTCAAACCTGTCCTAGCGACACATTGTTTTTAGCGACATCCTGTTAGATGCGACAGTATTTCCTTCCTCCCGATGTCTTTTCCTCTATATTTCAACTGTATATAGCGACACACTGGCAGATGCGACATACGACACTAAATTTGTACTCCCAACTTGGCAAACGACATTGTTTTTAGCGACAATGATCTTTGACTGTATCATTGTGTTTGTACATAATTGCCCTCATTAACGTGTCAAAGGATTAATGCCCAAGGTGATAAGGGATTATCTGGTCCAGTTGGTCTGTTAGTCTCACTACTGTTAGAGTTTTTATAGCTAGCTACCCAACCATAAAATTATTTGGTAATGAACTGCGCTTTAATCATCCATTTATTTATACCGGAAATCGGTCATAATGTCGTAATTGACTATTCAAGTGATTTAATTGCCAATTTGGTTTCATAACTTGACAAGAAGTTAACCACGCCACTTCAAAAGGTTTATTACATTATAACATAAATTGTATTCTCATAATTAAGATACAAACATATAGAAATGTGCCTCTGCTTCCCTATCAAAGACAGTTGTGCTTGGCCTCGTTGTGGCAATGGGCCGAAACGCTTCGAAAAACTACGAGGCCTTATGATTTTCATAAATTTGTTTTGTGCACAAACTTACTTTTTATTAATAGAATTAATGAAATGGACACTAAAGAAGTAACATCATAAAATAGTTTATTCCATTTCAAACCCTAAAAAAGTAATACCTAGATATAAATTTGAAATGTCATCAGTTTTCACGAAGACTGTTTATCAATACGACATAGACCCTGGAGCGGTTGGTATTGGCCCATGACATTTTCAACCTGAATTCAAAGACACCCTGTGAGATACAACACTTTTGGCTTTCTCCCAAACTATGTCTCTAAAAACAGGTTTGACTGTAGCTGTGAGAGCACATGATCTCTTGAAATCATACGACAGTGATACACAAACAGACTACATGATACTGGACTTCAAGTAAAGCATTTGATACTGTCCCCCATAAAAAACTTCTGGAAAAACTTAAAGTCCCTGAACGCCTTTGCATTAAAAAAATAAATATATGCTGAATGTACCCTTCAGTATACCATTTAAACAGTCTTGCTTTTTATTTGATCGTTTTCTGTTCAGACTCTAAAATATATCGCGCTATACTTTTTGTTCCAGCGGTAAAAAAAGTATGACAGTTCTTTATAAATATTCGCTATAAATAAAGCAAACACTTCGCGCATGCGCCTCTTGATATCAAACAATGCATTTAGGCGTCTTTTGGAATCCAAGGTGGAATGAGCACTGTCTCTAAGAAAATCGGAAAGAAACATACTCACAGTATCTATACTTAAACCTACTTTCGCTTTCTCTCTATATTTAAACCTACTTTCGTTTTCATTGATAAAAAAATAACATGTAATTTAACACAAAACCTTATGTTTGAAACTTTTTAAGACCAGTTTCTTTCAAATGGATGGGCACTCTATCAAAAACACCAAAGTGTCATTTTTATTATGCCCCCAACGGTGGGCATATAGTAATCACATTGTCCATCCATCCGTTCTTCCATCAGTCCCAAATTTCGTGTCCCTTCTATAACTTCCTTATCTGTGAATGGATTTCAAAATAACCTGGCACAAATGTTCACCACACAAAGACGATGTGTCGCATTCAACTCCCAGGTCCATGGGTCAAAGGTCAAGGTCACAGGGTAAAATAACTTTGTAACAAATTTTGTGTCAGGTCTGTGCCTTCTTTATCTATCAATGGATTTCAATATAACTTGGCACAAATGTTCACCACACAAAGACGATGTGCCGCTTTCAACTCCTAGGTCCATGGGTCAAAGGTCAAGGTCACAGGGTACAATTACTTTGTCACAAATTTCGCGTCCGGTCTGTAACTTCTTTATATATCAATTGATTTCAATATGATTTGGCACAAATGTTCACCAGACAAAGATGATGTGTCGCTTTCAACTCCCTGGTCCATGGGTCAAAGGTCAAGGTCACAGGGTACAATTACTTTGTCACAAATTTCGTGTCCAGTCTGTAACTTCTTTATCTATCAATGGATTTCAATATAACTTGGCACATATGTTCACCAGACAAAGACGATGTGTTGCGTTTAGCTCCCTGGTCCATATGTCAAAGGTCAAGGTCACAGGGTACAATTACTTGTTTATCTGTGAATGGATTTCAAAGTAACCTGGCACAAATGTTCACCACACAAAGACGATGTGTCAACTCCCTGGTCCATGGGTCAAAGGTCAAGGTCACATGGTACAATTTTGGGGGGCATTTGTCAAGTGACTGTGACAGCTCGTTTCGATCTCAGGACGTCCAGGGACTTTAATGCATACAGTGTTCATGGCTCAATCCTTCAGTGGATCTCAGACTTCCTTACTAAACGGAAAATGTGTGTTGTGGACGGGGAAAAGTCTCAGCATGTGGACGTTGACTCAGGAGTGCTACAAGGGACAGTGCTAGGCCCTTTGTTATTTCTCTGTCATGTGATGATACGCCCGAACATGTGAAATCATCCATACGCCTCTTCACGGATGATTGTCTGCTGTAACAGTATAGAGAAATCAGAAATTTCAAAGACCACCTTCAACTTCAGAAAGACCTGGACAATTTAGTTAAATGGGCCAGTGAATGGGGAATGGATTTTAATGTGAGTAAATGTTTCCACATGAGTACCAAACAAAAGGCTGTGAACTTCTATTCCATGAAAAGCCAACTTCTGAGGATCTTAAATGGAACACCCATATTGACCAAGTCCGTAAAAAGCTAACTCTACCTTAGGCTTTCTCAGGAGAAACTTACATCACACTCCACAAGAATGCAGAAAAAACGCTTACATATCATTAGTGCGTTCCAAGATGGAATATGGAAGTGCAATCTGGGACTCATATACCAAAACTGACATTGATAAACTGGGGAGAGTTCAAAGATCTGCAGCCAGATTCATCAAAAAGGACTATCATTCTAGACAGGATGGCTGTGTGTCTGAAATGCTAAAAACAATGAAACTCCCATCCCTCCAAGAACGATGTCTTAATCAACGACTGACGCTGATGTACAAGGTGGTGGAAGGTTTATTGATAAGAACCACCACATTCAGAAGCAGAGGTCTAAACGAACGGTACTGGCTAAGGAATATAAAGACTTCGGTAGTGCCAACATTGTGGACAATTTTGTGACAAATAACTCTAAGTGCTATATATAATCCAGGCAAATATAAACCAATTTAAAAACTCATTCTTTCCAAGAACAAAAATAGATTGGAATAGTGTTGTGACACTAGATTCTGTGGACTAATTTCGAAATAGACTCATAAATCTACATTTTGACTAAGCGCACTCCACCCGCCGTTGTGTAAAAGCCAGCATTGGTTACTACAACCTTACTGTTGTATGTACCAATGATTGAAATAGACTATAGGTGCTCTACCTATGAATATGCATACTGCGGCTAGCTCAGAGCCCGGGTTAATTACTCTCGACTCCCCGGGGCTCATTCGCTTGTGTTTTACGTCTAAACCTTAGTCATTAGACTTGTATAAATACACTAGTATTTACTTATTGAAGAAGAAACATAAAACATGGTGTCAGAAGAAATTACTGAAATTTAAATTTAACATTAAAAAAATTTTGATATTAAAAATCTGGAGTTATAACAGATCTACTTGGACATAATAAAACAATTATTACAAGACCATGTGTAAAATGGAGATGTGCGGTGTTTCTATTCCAAGAATGGACTGGGACAGCACAAACTTGCCAGAAGCATGGGATAAGTTTTTGCGTCATGCAAAACTTGTTTTCTCCGGACCGCTAAAGGCAAAATCAGAAGAGGAAAAAGTGTCATATTTACTTCTGTGGGTAGGCGACAAAGGTCGCAATATTCAACACAAGTGGACAGGCATCTCTGATACTGAGGCAAAGAAACTTGACACATACTATACAAAGTTCAAGGAATATATTCAGCCGAAATTAAACACCGTATTTGCGAGGTACACGTTCAACAACATTGTGCAAGGCTCGGATGGAACCGAGGCATTTGTAACAAAACTAAACTGGCAGCAGAAGACTGAAAATTTGGTAATAACAAGGATGAAAAGATTCGTGACAGAATTGTGTTCGGCTGCTCGTCAGTTAAGTTATGCGAGAAACTATTAAATGTTCGCGAAAAACTGACACTTGATAAGGCAATAAACCAAGCCCAAACGTTCCAGTACGCCCAAGTGCAGCTAAAGACAATGGCATCAGGGGCAGGCTTGTGGTATGCGTGAGCACATGCTCAATCAGCTTCACACCAGTCACCTTGGAGTAACAAAGACAATAGATATGGCAAAAGATAGTTTGTTTTGGTCAGGAATGGCAAAACAGATTACAGAATTTATCTTACAATGCCCGATATGTCTTACGCACAGAAACCCAAATGCGAAAGAACCAATGACGACAGTCAAATTCCCCAATAGGCCCTTTCAAAAAGTAGGTGCCGATCTATTTTATGTTGAGGGTAAGAATTATCTTCTTACAATCGACTATTACAGCCGTTTTTTCGAGGCAGATTACTTGCTTGATACGCGTTCTGCAACATACTGTTATTCGCAAATTGCAGGTGCACATGTCGCAAAACAGTATAGTCGACACTCTGGTCACAGACAATGGACCTCAATTTTCCAGTGAAGAATTTGCAGGATTCGCAAGAACCTGGAATTTCAAACACCAAACATCCTCTCCTCTATACCCAAAAGGTAATGGTCTGTCTGAGAAGGGTGTAGGTGTAGCCAAAACGTTAATGCTTAAACAGGGTTTCCGCTGCCGTTCGCCACTTTCGCAAATGGCGAAAAAATATCCGAGAGAGGCGAAAAAATATTTGACCAAGCATACTTTTTTTCTGCAGTCCTTTTTCAAAATTTACCTTAATTAACCCTTTATCTGGGAATTTGCTCTGAAAGATAATTAATCTCATCGCCTCGGGCACCCTCACATCAAACTGACAGGTTGTTTACCAATACACACACGGATTAAGAACCTATAGAAAACGATAAACATGGGCGCGTTCGATTTGTCACTTTCAGAACAAAATCACGTGACAGAAGCAAAATTGCAATCGAATACGATCATAAACTGAAGATCTATAGAAAAGTTATTCGTGGTCAGTATACTCTGTCAAATTGGAACATTAATACGTTATAATTTTTTATTTCACGTCTCCTCTCCTCTTGTTTTCTCAGAAGTAAATGGTGAAGTCAGTAGAACATGTTCTTCCGAACACTTCTACTCCTGTCGCACTTAATCGTACACGTTCATTTTTCAACTTCCAAACTGCACTTTTGTGGACGTAGGCATAAGTTTTGTCATGATTCTAGATAGGGTTTCTGTCAAATTCCTGTTAGTTGCTGTTGATTCAATTCTTGATCAAATTCGAATGCAAAAGGTGTAAACAAAATTCAACCGAAAGCAGCTAACCCTTATCTTGCTGAATTTTAAAACACATTTATCTTTCTTTACCCATGCCCTGTTGTATAATAACATATATCTTTACTGTGTAAAATTATTTCGCTTCGCAATCACTGCTGTGAATTGCACTGGTTGTACAATCAACTTGTAAATAGTGCAGACCCTGATGAGACAGCTCCTGCAGGAGCTGTCTCATCTGGGTCTTCACTATTTACAGGTAGGTATATTGAAGTGAATAGCAAGCGAAGGGTTAAAACGCTCTAATGAGACGTTCCAGCTAATGGTATTTTGGGTGGTGGGATAAAATGGTAGAAAGACTGTTGGCCGTTCGGGAAACGAGCTCATTTGCTCGACACGTTCTGATGGTTTGTTCAGTTGCACAAATGATCCTGAACTATAAACTTTGTTTTCAAGACAGGAATATCGTTAAAACAGAAAGTAGCTCGATAACACCATTTAGAGTACACAAATGTGAACTAGAATTTACACAGAAATACAAGCTGAATCATAGCTTGTAAAAATAGATCTGTAACTACCTATATGTATTCAATGACTGAGTATAGAAGTTACACCTGCAGATACTGATTAACTGAATGTGAAGCTTGCTGTTCGAGTAGTTAAATTTTTATAGCATCATATTGATATATTGCTATGTAGAAAATAAAATTCAGAAAACACAAGTAGTCATCATTATTTTAACATGCATAAATGTTACGTTAGTTTATGCTCCAGGTATACTGGAAATGGTGCCTTTTGTAGTCCAGATTTTTAAAAAAATCTGACCCGGAGGGGACACCCCTCCCGCACCCTCCCCTCTGACCTAAAAAAAAAGTGGCTAAAAATTTTTTTGTCCAGTGGAAACCCTGCATCTGGTCAAGACCCCTATTTGGCATTTCTAGAATATAGAAACACACCCCTAGAATGCGGATTTACTCCTGCACAACTGCGTTTAGTCGCAGGACAAAGTCAGTTGTGCCAATCTCCAGCAAGGCACTGAAACCCGAAACCATCAGTCAACTAAAGGTTAAGAACAAAATGGAAGGCTTAAAATAAAAATAAAAAGTGCACTACGACAAAAATACGCGACCCTTACCATCTCTTTCAATTAATGATTCGGTCAGAGTGCAATTCGGAAAAAAATTTGAAACCTGGTAAAGTAATGCAAATTAACGGCCACAACTTGTTCACTGTCCAAACTAGGGATGGGGAAGTTTATCGTAGGAATAGGTCAGCACTTCACAAAACAAAGGCATTTCAATGACATTTCAACCTTCAGGCCAAACATTTTAGCAGACGACTTTCCACAGCAGAATTCCCAAGCAGAGTCACTCCCAGTCCCACAGGTTCCCCAACAGAGACCTCTACCTGACATTCCTCCAACTAACGCAGGGTCAAATTCCATTGCCCCTTCTGTAACACGGTCTGGGAGAGTGGTGAAAGCTAAGTGCTACGATAGCCGTGAGTGGCTTACATCATGAACAGTTATTCACCTGAGAATTTATTTAACTGCATAAATATGTTACAGTATACAATTGTTATATTGCATATTATGATTACAGTATCTTACATGATTTTTTTCTTCTTTTTACAGCATATGTCAATTTTGAAAGAAGGGAGATGTTGCATGTACCAATGATTGAAATAGACCATAGGTGTTCTACCTATGATATTCATACTGCGGCTAGCTCAGAGCCCTGGTCAATTACTCTGGACTCCCTGGGGCTCATTCTCTTGAATACGCCGGTAAATGATTAAGACCAACACACTTGTGTTTTACGTCTCAACCTTGCAGTCATTAGACTTGTATAAATACACTAGTATTTAGTAATAATTTACTTATTGAAGAAGAAACATAAAACACTTACCACATTCAGATTCAGAAACTAAAGGGGTAAATGAACAGTAGAGAGAACAACAACAGAAAGAGATCATAAGAAGAGATGCTACGGTGGCATTCAAGCGGAGTCGATTCTTCTAAGCTAAATATCACTTAAAAATATGATTCAGTTCAGTCATTTCTTACACAGCAAAATAAACTTTATGAAGTTCCTGTTTTGAAGAGAGCGCCGAAACCAATTGCCTATACAAACGACAACCTGGCCCAGTTGAATGTTCGGGCAGTACTCAGAGCCACTCTTAACAAATACACCCAATATACCTATCTTATCGATTTTATACAGAACACACTTTTTCATTTTTCGCTGCAATTTACAAATGCAGGGTGATATTAATCTCAATGTTAACAGAATTGAACAGCATATGCACGCTTCTTTTTTAGACCGTGGGTCGTTCTTATAGACGGACTTATGCCGTTAAGTGGATAGGTGTCGTAATATCTATATTTTATATAAAAAATAAATAAATAAAATGCAGGAACAAATGAATTATTGAGAAAAAATGCCAAAATGCTGCATTGATAAACCGTTGATAAATGCTTCATCGTGTAATTAAAAAAAAACACTCGATTGGTTTGGATGTAAAACATGAAGAACATATTCCAGTGCCCGTTTTTTACCGAACTTGCCCACGTTTTGATCAAGCTTTTATGCACGTCATATTTTCTTTTAAAAAATATACTTCGATTAAATGTTTGTGTTATTTGTTATCTCTGGTCATTATCAAAGAATGAGATTTGATCAAAGTACCATTCCACATTGACGGTTTCCAAGTATTTGGATAAACAGAAACCTTACTAACTACTATCACTATGATTATTACAATCATCATCTTCCTTTTTTGCGCATGCGTGGGTGTACTAAACAGAGACAACAAGTGTCAACTAGAGACAACTGGAGACAACTAACTTAAAAAAAACGTTTTAGGGCATTATTTATATATAAACAGCCATATGATCTTAGGAATATATGGGGGGGGGGGCTCAAAAGTGAAGCCTATGCTCTGGAATTAGTTTGTGACAGAAAGTGAAATTGACAAGCACAATTCCATGTGTAAACAATGCAATTTCCGGTATGGTGGCGGGAAGTAAGAAAGGTAAAGAAAACCCTCCAAACAACATTCAGAAGGGTGTGCTGACCAGAAATTCCACCAAGCAACTTATAAGTAATGACATTGATAATGAGTTGACTTGTTTCAAGTGTACAGAGGTGTTGGTGGACGAGGAGGACCAGCTAAGCTGCTTCTAGAAGGCGGACGGACGTTTCACTACCAGGGCCGTACCCAGAAAATTCTTGCTGGGGGGGGGGGGGGGGCTAGGTGGGGAGGGTACGGGAGGGGTGTCCCCTCCCGGTAGCGGATTTTTTTTTTGGTTTGCCACATTGAATGGTGCAATTTCCTGCTATCTGAATCACTCTATCAAGATATAATTTATGTTATAATATAGGAAATCAGTTGCGTTTACACCTGGGTTTCAGTGTATAGACTTACAGACGGATATGTGTTCATGATTTTTTTCCATTGACAGACAGACGTTATCTTGGTTAAAGTTTTTTTGCCATTGACACAAAGACAGACAGAAATGTGACCATGTCTAAAGATTTTTGCCATTGACAGACAGGCATACAGACATATGAAAAGTTTTTTCTGTAAGAATAAATAACTGAAATGCAAATATATAGATTATTTTGTTTTTCTGAACATTACCAAATAATATACAAAAAAGCAAATATCCAAATAAATATACACTCAACTAACCATAGCATCACAATGGGTTCTTTCTTCTAAATGTGAAAATAACCCTGATCAAAACTACAAACATGAAATGTTACAGTTTAATAGGAGGGCCATGATGGCCCTTATTCGCTCACCTGGCAGGGCTTTTTTTCTATATAACAGATACTCGCGATTTCCTTTAAAATCATATGCAGTTTTCCCCTTAAAATGGGTTTACCTCAGGTTTTTTCCCCAATTGGCAAACTGCGCATGATTGTTTCCCCTAATTAGCCATTTTTACTATATAAAAGCTGGTAGCAATTTTTTCCCCTTCAAGTGAAAAAACTGCCTGCCTGATTATAACAGATTTATTTATACAATGAAAAAGATATTTCATTTTGTTTTATTTTACAATAACAGTTTCAGGGCTTTTTTTAGCCGATTTTATAGCCCTTATTCGGCTATATCCCCAATGGCAAATGTATGTTTTTCACCCATTTTTTGGAGCAAAATTCCCAATCTCAAGTCACCAAAAAAATCCATGAAAAACGTTATCAAACCTCGATTTAATCAGTACAATCGGTCTGGGACGAATCGTTCATACTTTTTTATCATTCGAATTGTTCGGAGTTATTCTTTCATTACTAGCTATTGATCAATGTCAGTAAAACGCTTATCGGTCGAAGTGTTTACTGCTTTTTGTAGCAAGATACGCTTAATATCCCCCCCCCCCCCCCCCCCCCTTAGTCTTAATTTTTCGACAATGTTTGTGAACAACGTAGCAATTTGCATTTTGACACGACTGATTCCTGAATAATTTATTTGCTAAACTCCAGTATATAGCGAAAACCGGAACCAACTTGTGATTACGTAATTCGGGTGTTCTCCGCGGGGGATTCTCCTGATTGGTCCATACCAAAATAGGCCAAGCGTGGATCACAGCGTGACTGGCCTGTCTGTGTCTAAGAGAACTAACAGATAATCTCTTCCAGGGAGGAAAATATCGGTCACTAAAAGTGCCTTGGTAAAATTTCAAAACGGTAGATTTAGCTGAAAACTAAAAAGGGCCCATTAAAAAATGGTATCTTGGCAGCCAGCTGTGGGGGGGGGGAGGGGGAGGGGGCCGGGCCCCCGAGCCCCCCACCTGGGTACGTGCCTGACTACCCATACCTTTTCACTACAGTCATTTCGCCACCCATCGGGTAGTCATTCGCTACCCTGACCATTTCGCTACCTGTACGTTTCTCTACCTATCGATTTTAATAGGAAAACAATATATTGTTGCAGCGGTGGCTAGTGATTTGAGAGTCGACTTTATTAACATATAATAGATATTTATATTCAGATACCAAAAAAGAGTTATAGAAATATTGAAACACAGGTATGGAAAATTTTAATACTGTAATAACTGTAAAAGTAAACACATATAAAACTTAAAAAAAAAATCCAACATTTTTTAAAATTAATACGCGTATCATATCGGCGTCCTTTCGAGATATAATGCTGATTGATTTAAGGCACCCACTGATTACGTATTTCCACGTGTCAATGTTGTCCACTCTGAGATCACAAGTACTGTCAATAAGCCGATTAGATTGGTGTATCGGTATTTGACACTGATTAAATTAACATGGACACGTGCTACATGCATTTTTGCTATATGCATTTTTCCTCTGTTTCCATTGATAGAAAATATGACACTTGCATAACGATCAAATGAAAATACTATATTTACAATTTACTTTTATTTTAACCCTTTCCATCATATTTATAAACGTGTTTTCACTCATTTGCAAACAGAGCAGACGCTGATTAGACGGCTCCTATATAGGAGCGGCCAGCCGTCTGATCAGCATCTGCTCTGTTTGCTAATATAATTTCTGATTTTTTTCTTTAAAAATGGCTACAATGTTCCTCCTTCCATATTTCATTATATCAATTTTGTCCCAAAATATTAATTAAGTAGATATTATTGAAAGTTGAAATAAACATAGACCAAGGAAAGGGTTAATTAAGGCCGGTTAACACTTTTCCTGCTATAGATCGAGGTGTTTGCATGCACAAACTCTCGATAAGGGTGCTGGAGAAATCGCCTAGTGACGAAATCGCCTACAATTAGGTATATAGTAAACCAATTGGAGAAATCGCCTAGAAAGCAATTATATAGTGTTTGTATTTTGCACCTATGGTACAGGTAGTGATAACATGAGAGAACTATAAAGAACGCTTGTAACAAGAATAAATTGTCCTGTTGTGTTGTTTTCCAGATCAAGATAACCCAAGATTGGATGATCAGTGCAGCCCCTGATCACCACCTGGAATTTGACAGCCCAATATTACAGGGGTTGATTATTATATACCGAATATTAGCAGAATATGTCATAACATGAGTCTTACTTCTTGTTAGATGATCTGGATCCAATAAATTTTCGAAAAGCAATATTAGTTAATTACAAAATGTCGATTACCACAGTAAAAAAATAGAGTTGTTTTATCAATAAAATATCTACGTATAGTGTGTATTGTTAACCCTTTATTTCACATAAATAACTTTACAGATGCATGTTGGAATACAGAATAGACCCAGATCAGACATCTTTTGTAGGAGCCATCTGACCAGAGTCTGCTCTGTTTGCTTATGGAATTTGATCCGTTTCTTAAATGAACTCACTTTCTTTAAAGGCATATGTACGCATGATATTTTGGTATTGGTAGCAAATAGGGTCATATAAACAAACAGAATAGACCCTGATTACACTGCCATATTATTGCTATTTGAATATTTACTGGACCCAGATCCTCTGACATGAAGTAAGACTCATATTATAACTGCTTCGAACATAAGGCAATTTGGTATAATTAACACTCCCTGTCGAATTCTATATTGTGATCAGGGGCTACACTGATCGTTCAGTACTGTTCATTACGATCTGGAAAACAATACCACACAACAATTTAATCTTGTCGGTGGTCCTATGTGGAATTATTCAATTCCTATAAAGTGAACGTCACGACCAGTATCAGGGGAGGGGTACGGACAACTTCCCCATAGGGTGATTACCCCATAGGACTATTCCCCCCTGGATCATTGCCACCTGGATGACTGCCCCGCAATAAAACTGCCAAACTGGGCAATTCCCCCATGGTTAAAATCCCTAAAAAGTGTTTTTAGTTTTCTTTTTTTATATTATAAAATTATCTGATGTTTTTGAAGGCTAAATGCCATATAATTTTCTTTGTGCTGAATAAAATATTGTATTTGTATATCCAATTTTACCTAATGCTCCTAACTACCCCCATGGTAATACAAATCCCTAAAAAAGTGTTTTTGAATGCTAAAAGGTCAAATAATTTGCTTTATTTTTTTCCTTGATGCTTACTATAGGAGCCGTCTGATCTGGGTCTAATCTGTTAGCAGATGCCTCAAAATGCGCTTACATAAGGGAAAGGGTTAATCAAATTAAAGGTTGATAAAGACTTTTATTATTACACCATTGTACAACTTCAAAAGCATTAAGTGTCACAAAAGCATTAACATCCCGAAATGAAACAGAATCTTAATTTATTACTCTTTTAATTTGGACATACAAACCACAGTGTAGCTCCTATTAACCCTTATAGCAGTGACCTGTCACCATTTTCTCTTACTTTCGTTTTGTGTACGTTTTTGAGAGACTAATGACTGATCATACAGCTTGCATTGCGATGAGACGCTATCTTAATCAGGATCCAAACTGTTAGCAAATACCAGTTAGGTTGCACTTAGCAGGCAAAGGTATTAAAGAATTATGAATTCTTCATTTAAGTTGTACAAAAATGTTTTTAGTGTGTACTTTCTAATGGGGATTATGCCCTTTCTTTAGGTTTACATGTCCAAATATTTGGAGTCAATACAATACATACAAGAGTTCCAATTGGTCTACACAGCTTTCTACTAATTTATTTTCATCATATAATTTATTAAATTTTACATATATATTATTTTTTTACAAAATAACAATATATTTTTTATATTGAGGGGCAGTCACCCTATGGGGCAATAATCCTAAAGGGTTATTATCCTAAGGGGCAATTGCCCATAGGGCAATCATCCTATGGGGGAATCACCCTATGGGGGAATCACCCTACACTCATCAGGGGATCAGTCATTTTCCCATTATAATAATACATGTATTGCTATTCGAATATTTAATGGGTCCAGATAATATTACAGTAAGTAAGACTCATGACATTTTCACTCTGCGAATTGGCCATAACTATTGATATATCAGTATCGGTCTTCTTCCGTTTCCTGTCAAAGTCTATGTAGTGATCAGGGGTTACACTGATCGGATCCAGACCATCTGACTAGACATAAGACTCATAGGCCTACTATATTTAATAACTTGTTCCGTGCGTATGACATTCATACTTTCTGCATAACTGTTATAATTATCGATCCTTATATATAGATATCTTCTGTCAAATTAATTCTATGTAGCCTAGTGATCAGGGGCTGCACTGATCGATCAATCTTGATCATCTGGAAAATAATACCACTGAACAATTTAATCTTGTTACAAAAATTCTTTATAGTTCTGTCATGTTATCCGTCCTGTACCATAGGTGCGAAATACAAACACTATATAATTGCTTTCTAGGCGATTTCTCCATTTGGTTTACTATATATCTAATTGTAGGCGATTTCGTCACTAGGCGATTTCTCCGTACTCTCATCAAACATATTGGTAATCTGTGATGGTCTGTACATTTACAAATTGAACTCAGTCTGACCACCTTCAGCATGAGGGTCGTCAAATCTTGAAAAAGTGTTACCGAATTAGATAAGCATGATATCACACTGTAAGTTCATTAAAAATCATCTTTAAGACTTCCTTAGAAGTCTTGCTTGAAAGTTAACCAAAATCGATAGGCATCGGTAGGACACTGTGATGAATTTGAATGTTGTGATTTTGCCAGTGTTTTTATCAATTATTAAAATGTGTAGCATGCCAAATATCTATCATCATCAACATTATCGTCGTCGTCATCATCATCTATATTTTCACCTGAACTGTCACTGAACTTTTCGTAGAGTGTGGTCGTGACAAAACGTTAAAAACATGCGCCGCAGTTTGGGAATTTGGACACGAACAGCTGAAATTGACTGATCAAAGCAGGCGTGTACAGATCTTTATATAGTAATTTGCTGTGTATGTGTCGGGGAGGGGGGGGGGGGGGGGGGGGGCAAACGGAAGGTTTCCAAAGTTTGTTATTATACCTCAATTTCATTTACAATGTTAATTTCCCATAGGCCACCGTGACATAGAAATACTGTCAGGCCCAGCGGGGAAATGCTGTCTGAAAATACTGTCTCTCGCTACCATAGGCACGGAACATCTAGATCAATGAGCGCTTATTAAATTGTGTGCGTGACATCATCCGATGACATCATCGACTGACGTCATTTGACGCTTGCAATTTGATTAACAAACGTCATTATGACAATATTGCTTTGTTTTTGTTTATATATTCGTGAAATGTCGCGTTATGAGACTTTTGGGGAGGAGGCTCTGTCAAGATTGGACAGTGAAAAAGCTCCACCATTACTTATAACGTGTAATGAATAGAATTGTGAAGCTGTTCCACGATTTTAAGCACCGAGTAGCTCTCTATAACTTTTATTTAAAACTGTTTATTGTTGTCATTGAATAAATATTTTTGCTGACGAAATTGATTGTGCTGTTCGGTATAATAAAATAAATATCGCATCCTATGGAGAACGAAAGCACGTATTGTCAACCCTCGGTATGGTAATGTCCACCTCGGCTAACGCCTCGGTGGACATAACCAACCTTGTACTTTTAAATTTTCCCGTACTTTTATTGAATACCCTTACTATAAATAGTAACAAAATTGCCGTAGAAAACTGTCATTACGGAGTCATGTGACCGATCCATAATGGCCCGGTGTGCCGATTATCCATAATCGACCCACGATCTTTTTCACGTGCAGTGCGTTGATGTTAGCAACATAGACCTAGATCTATTCAAACATGGCCGGATGTTGACGTCGTTATCAAATCGTATTCTAGAACTGGACAATCGTAAAGTTTATGCAATCGTAAAGTTCTATTAAAAATCAATTTCTTTGTTTGTATCGATCGGTACTAGATCTACCTGACTTTGTTATGTTATTCAAAAATGACAGTTGTGACGTCATAATTTCACGTCATCCATCGGAAGTTCTCAAACAAATTTTATAAGTTAAAACAATATACATGTAGTCAATTGTTATTCTAATGCAACATTTTTGTAACACGCATTCTGATTGGTCCACGTGACAAAATTTGAAGCATATAAACCACCGATATACTGTCGGAAAAATGAATATACTGTCGGAAACCGAATCACTAGAAAATTTACTACGAAATATTCATACGCGCATTCGTAGTAAAATTGAATGAATGGGTCTGAATGAACGAAGACACTGGCTGAATGAAATGTCAAATGTTTTCAATTTGCTTGGTTTTTTTTCAACACACTTTATGGTTGCAGTCAATGTGAGTCTGGCGATTCTACTCAAATATCTATCGCAAAGTCCCACAACTTGATCCTGAGTCCATTTATTTCACATGTTGATCTAATTCACTGTCCTTGAACAAACGTACGTTTCTCTTCCTCTATTCAGTTTTGAGGTGTATGTGGCGCCTGCACCCTGTAAATATAAGATTTCAGGTATATAACCATGTAACTGTGATATTTATATCCATGCTGAAACTATTAAGAAGGACCTGACAACACTTAGGGGATAACTGTTGCGTATTTGAAGATTTGCAGCAGTATATCGGTGGTTTATATGTCGCAAATTTAGTTTTACATGCGACGCGTTAGCGGAGCATGTAAAACGATTATTTGCGACATATAAACCACCGATATACTGCTGCAAATCTTCAAATACGCAACGGTTATCCCTATTCTAATGAAACCATAAATCCAGATGGTAAAACACAAGCAATACTTTAAGTCCTTTGATATTTTCTCTCTGTCGTCATAACATGACGTCATGAAACACCGCATATCTCCGCATTACGCATATAGAAAATAGTTCTCCCGGACCCTAGCAATTGTGCTTATATTTAATATACCAAGAACTGGTGTTTTCACTTGATACTTTGATTTTCACAAAAGAAAACCGTTAAGTCATGGTCCTTTGAATTTCTGACGGTAGGTCACTTTCAAAACTGCGAATGATGAATCAAATTTGACCTCGACATTGCTCGAAATTCCACAATATTAATTGTGCACATTGGTGGACAACGGAATTATTTATTTTTAAATTGTTTGCAATGTGGAACTGGTTGCATATTCAAGATACTTTGGCTGATTGGTGTATTTAATGAGAATGATGATAGGCCAAGTGGACGTGCAATTGGAAATTATCAGGAGCGACAATCTACAGGCATGTTTGGAATTTGCAAAGAGCCCTCGAGTGGTCTAGAGTGGGTGGGGCGAATTCTCATTATGGGACTGTCCTTGAAGAATTGAAGAATACTGCCGCTTCTGATTGTCGGACGAGTCGGCATTATGGCTTCGGAAACTGGCTTCATTCTGATGACCGGACTTTTTCATTATTTCCCTGGTTTTGACACCAGCACAGGCCAACAGCTAGTGCATGATTGCGGTCTCTCGGACACAGTGATTTGTGTTTTAAAACTTTTGACGAAACAAGCCTCAGCAGAAATTGTTTTCATCATTTCGTTCAGCACACGCTCACCAACAGGCCTGGACGTGTATATGATTCTTCATAATCGACTGAACGTTTGGGTTACTGAATGAAATGGTTCGATCACGGGTGCAGCTTTATCAGGTATGTTTTCAGAGATTTACAGGACATGTTTCCTGCATGACTCATAAATTGTACTTTTGTCAGAGATCTTAGCGAAATTCAAGGTTATGTCAAACCAATTTTCTTTGGAAAGATTTGTGATTTATGGCAGAAATGTATGAGTATTTACGGCTTTTGGTGTAAGCTGTGAATTTGTTGCTGGGAGCGTTGACCTTAGTCTTCTAGACATGAATAATTGTGATGGAGAATAACCACAGTCTTGCAGTGGGCAATTTCGGTACTCTAATATTGCTATGCATGGATCCCGATTGTCACTTTTTGCCTTGCGCAAAATGCGTTTGGCTGTCTGTACGGTCTTTTCAGCGAGTCCATTTGACTGAGGGTACAATGGGCTGGATGTAACGTGTTCAAATCCCCACTCTTTTGCAAATTTGGCGAATTGATCAGATGTGAACTGAGGTCCATTGTCACTGACAAGTTTCTGGCAAATGCCGTATCTTGCAAAATGAGTTTTGAGTTTGCGTATAACGGAGATACTTTTTGTGTCTGTCAGTTTGTCTACTTCGAAAAATCTTGAATAGTAGTCTACTGTAATTAGGTAGTCAGTATTGTCTAGTGTGAATATGTCGGTGGCAACAACCTGCCAAGGCTGATCTGGAATCGTGTGATGTTTCATAGGCTCTTTTGTGTTAGAATTTCTCAATGTAAGACAAATGTTGCACTGCTGTATCAAGTCTGATATGTCACTTGTCATACCTGGCCAAAACATAACGTCACGTGCACGACCTGTGCACTTTGCAATACCCATGTGACCTGTGTGGACCTTATCGAGCATAGTTTTTCTCAAACTTTGTGGAATGACGATTCTTTCGCCTTTCATTATAAGTCCGTCAGTCACAGTGAGTTCGTCCCTATGATTCCAATATTGCATTATAGCAGAGGGACATTCTTGTCTATTGTTAGGCCATCCGTCTAGGATAGTGCGTCTTAGAACGCAAAATTGGTTGTCACTGTCCGTCGCATCCCTAACTTCCTTTAACCTTTGATCACTCATGTTTGGCGTTGAGTCAACTGAGTGTATCTGAAAGTCTAGGCCGTCCATGAGGTCTGGATATGTGTCGTCAACGAAATTTCTTGACAACGTGTCGGCTAAGGGAATGCATTTCCCTGGGACATGTGTCATTGTTATGTCATATGCCTGCAGTTGCAAAAGCATACGCTGCAGTCTAGCTGGGGCAGATGAAAGTGGCTTTTTCATAATAATTTCCAGTGGTTTGTGGTCTGATTCCACAACTGCATGTCGTCCATAAACATAGTGATGGAAGCGTTTGTATCCGAATAGGATTGCTAACATTTCTTTTTCAATTTGGGCATACCCTATTTCTGTCGGAGTCAGAGATTTGGATGCATATATTACAGGTTTACCTTCCTGCAATAAGCATGCACCTAACCCGTATTTGGAACTGTCAATTGTAGAGTCACAGGTTTGTCTGCGTCATAAAATGCTAAGACTGGACTCTCTGTGAGTGCCGTCTTGATATTTGCAAATGCTTCGTCTTGCTGTTTGTCCCAATAAAACTGAGCATCTTGTTTGAGAAGGGCTCGTAATGGACTTGTTAGCTCAGCCAAATTTGGTGAGAATTTGCTGAGATATGTGACCATTCCTAGAAGCGTTTCCAGTTTACCTTTTGACTGGGGAGCTTTCATTTGAAAAATGGCAGATACCTTGTTTGGGTCAGGTTTGAGTCCCTCTGAACTTAGTACATGACCAAAGTATGGGACTTCTGTCAATCCAATCTTGGATTTGTCAGGGTTTAACTTAATGCCCTTTTCTCTACAACGTCCAAATACATTGCGTAAGTTGGCGTCATGTTCTTGTTTGGTTTTGCCATGAACCAAAATGTCGTCTACAATGCATTTGACTCCTTTTAGACCCTCGAAACATTCGTCCATTTTTCTTTGGAATTCGTCTTGACTAGATTTGATGCCAAACGGAAGACGTAAGAAACGGTAACGTCCATACGGAGTACCAACCGTACAGAAATAGGACGACTCTTCTGTCAGTTTGATGCTCCAGTAAATGGAAAAGTAGTAAAGTCAAGCAGGCAAAGCCACATGCAAGACGCAACCACCACCAAAACACCGATAGACAGCATGACACACACACACACAACCACACACCAAAACGCACACGCACACACACATACGAAATGAACACAGAAAACACCAAAAGACACACAAGAAACAGGGACAAACGTTCCACAACATGAACAAACCACAAGCAAAAAGACGCAAGGCAAACAAAAGGAAGGGTGACAAAGAGAGTACCGACTTGGCACGGTCAGCAGCAAAAACACCACTGGGGGTTTAAACCGGTTTACGGACGTCCTAACCTCACACTTCTCTCAAAGTCACCCTAGCTTTACAAATATTGTAAATAAAGGTATCCCCGCTGGACTTACCCACAACATAGACGACGGTGAACACAGGACAACATGTAAAACATAGCATAATAACTGTGACAATCCGTCAAATATGTACTCAATGGCTTTGCTGAAGTCAGAGCACCTGCAGGTAAGCCGTTAAGGGCACGACAGGGAAAAAATAATACATGAGTCTGGTAAGCTCCTCCTGTATCCAAGTTTAAGAGTATACCATCATAGAGTACTACCCTCGGCCTGTCATCGCGCAAGCAAAGAGGGAAGCGTAGCTACCGACTGTAAAAGGGTCGATAACCAAACATGCAGTGTGTTGCAATATAATAGGATCATAACCTTTCTTTTTAAATTTTTTAATGCGTTTTATAAACAAATCATGAAAATGGATATGACCCCGAATTTTCCTAAGTTTGTAGATAACATCCCCATAAAATTCTGGTTGAGAAATGCCTTGTCGCAGTAACGTCCGTAGATTGCAATTATATTTACTAATGAGAGGTAAATTTCGATAATAAAATTTAGAAAAGGTTTTCCGAAGTTTGTGATATCTGTAACCTTGCTTAAGAAGTTTATCAGTTATAACTAAATTACGTCTGTTAAAATCTTCAAGCAAAGAACAGGCTCGGGCAAACCTAATAAGTTGAGAAATATAAACACCATAAGATGTAGAACGTGGCACATCCCCATCTAGAAAAGGATAATTAACAATTTTAAAATTAAAATCTTCTCTTTTATCGTATACTTTGGACGAAACTTTATCATTTGTAATTGAAAGATTCAAATCTAAAAATGAAGCATTAATGTCAGATTGATTAGCTTTGTTTAAAGACAGTTCTTTTGGGTAGATTGAATGGAAAAGTAGTAAAGTCAAGCAGGCAAAGCCACATGCAAGACGCAACCACCACCAAAACACCGATAGACAGCATGACACACACACACACACACACAACCACACACCCAAACGCACACACACACGAAATGAACACAGAAAACACCAAAAGACACACTAGAACCAGGAACAAACGTTCCACAACATGAACAAACCACAAGCAAAAAGACGCAAGGCAAACAAAAGGAAGGGTGACAAAGAGAGTACCGCCTTGGCACGGTCAGCAGCAAAAACACCACAGGGGGTTTAAACCGGTTTACGGACGTCCTAACCTCACACTTCTCTCAAAGTCACCCTAGCTTTACAAATATTGTAAATAAAGGTATCCCCGCTGGACTTACCCACAACATAGACGACGGTGAACACAGGACAATATGTAAAACATAGCATAATAACTGTGACAATCCGTCAAATATGTACTCAATGACTTTGCTGAAGTCAGAGCACCTGCAGGTAAGCCGTTAAGGGCACGACAGGGAAAAAGTAATACATGAGTCTGGTAAGCTCCTCCTGTATCCAAGTTTAAGAGTATACCATCATAGAGTACTACCCTCGGCCTGTCATCGCGCAAGCAAAGAGGGAAGCGTAGCTACCGACTGTAAAAGGGTCGATAACCAAACATGCAGTGTGTTGCAATATAATAGGATCATAACCTTTCTTTTTAAATGTTTTAATGCGTTTTATAAACAAATCATGAAAATGGATATGACCCCGAATTTTCCTAAGTTTGTAGATAACATCACCATAAAATTCTGGTTGAGAAATGCCTTGTCGCAGTAACGTCCGTAGATTGCAATTATATTTACTAATGAGAGGTAAATTTCGATAATAAAATTTAGAAAAGGTTTTCCGAAGTTTGTGATATCTGTAACCTTGCTTAAGAAGTTTATCAGTTATAACTAAATTACGTCTGTTAAAATCTTCAAGCAAAGAACAGGCTCGGGCAAACCTAATAAGTTGAGAAATATAAACCCCATAAGATGTAGAACGTGGCACATCCCCATCTAGAAAAGGATAATTAACAATTTTAAAATTAAAATCTTCTCTTTTATCGTATACTTTGGACGAAACTTTATCATTTATATTTGAAAGATTCAAATCTAAAAATGAAGCATTAATGTCAGATTGATTAGCTTTGTTTAAAGACAGTTCTTTTGGGTAGATTGAAGAAACCATAGTATCAAAATAAGGATTATCTAAATTCAAAATATCGTCTAAATACCTTGAAGTTTTATTAAAAGCATTAACAATATCAGTCTGTGTATCAGGTTTTAAGCTAAGCATAAAATCCCTCTCGTAGCAATACAAAAACAAATCTGCAACAAGAGGGGCACAATTTGTACCCATGGGTATACCAACAACTTGACGATATATTGTATCCCCATAACGCACAAATATATTATCTAAAAGAAAGGTAAGAGATCTACAAACATCAAGGCAAGTCCACATTGTGTAATGTTCAACTTCTGAATTCGAAAAGAATGAACGTTGAACATTACAAGCAATGAACATTTTGTTTTCTCTGGCAAAGGTTTTTTCTATTAATTTAATAAGTTTATCCTTTATAAGATGGTGAGGTAGAGTAGTATAGAGTGTAGAGAAATCATAAGAGCTCAGTAAAGAAATGTTATACTGTTCATTTTTAAGTTTTGTTAAAACATCATTTGAATTTTTTATGGACCAAACAACATTAATACCAGAATTTTCATATATTTTATCACAGTAGCGTTTAACATGTTCTTTGATCGTAGTAAGACAGGACGTCAAAAGTATAGATAATTTAGTAGTGGTACAACAGCTAGAGTTGGCAATAAAACGCGACTTATAAGGGTTTTTATGTAGTTTCGGAATCCAGTACAAAGTAGAAAGTTTATGTTGTTTTATGTTAGGACCAGACTTAAAATTATTGCACATTTTTACATGTTCCGAGACTATATATTTGAACTGTTATATAAGTTTTTGAATCAGTTAGCTCCTTCTTTAAAACATCAACATAATACAATCTTCAAATAATGATTACATTGTTTGATGCCTTGTCAGCAGGAACAAGAACATAATCTGAATGAAAATTAGAAATGTTTTTCTTCAAGTAGCGAAATGTAACTCTAGGTGAACCCGATTTTGCATCAAGGACTGAGAAATAGCGCGCACCAGAAAGGTCAGAGGCTACTTCCTCAAGTGTTCTCATTGGGTAGTGAGGTCGTAAAAGTGCGTCATTCAAATGCTTTGGGTCAATGCAAATGCGTAATTTGCCTGTTTTTGGTTTTTCTACGCAAACAAGAGGGTTGACCCACTCTGTAGGTTCTTTAACCTTGACAATGATAGATTGCCTTTCCATGTTATCTAGCACTTCCTTGAGCTTTTGCTTAAGTGCATGGGGAACTCGTCTTGGAGGGTTGACCACAGGGATTGCGTCTGGGCGCAGCTGCAGTCTGCACTCGCCCGGGAGAAGACCAATAGCTTCAAATAAGTCTGCATATTCTGTCTTAATGTCATGTTTAAGATCAGTTTTGTCAACGGCATATGTGAGCTTGATAAGCTCGAGCTCAACTGATGTGTTCAAGCTGAGAAGGGGTTGAGAAGTTGTGTCTACTACATAGAACTTTGTAACAATTCTCTTATCTTTGTATCTACATGGCAAGTCTATTGTGCCAAGCACACTGAGAGAATCACCGGTGTATGAGGTCAAGTTATGCGGGGGTACAGCTAAGGGACCATGAGCCTTAAGCTGCTTGTAAATACTGCATGGCAGTACGTTGACCATGGAACCAGTGTCAAGCTTAAAATTGACTGGTTTGTTTGTGGGACCTAATAAGAGAGTAATGTGTGCCTGTGAAGCCAAATTACCTGTGCTCTTTATGGTATCCACAAAATAACTGCTCTCATCCTCACTCGAAGAAATATCCTGGCTCACTTGCAACTCATTCACTTTGTTTGATTTGCACACAGATGCAAAATGGTTCCACTTGTTACAGATGTGGCATTGTTTTCCCTTTGCGGGACACTTGTCAGTGTTCCAGTGAGCGTTTCCACAGTTTTGACACTTTCTAATGGACTGTTTCTGTCCTTTTCGTTTATCCGTCTTATTCACGGTCTTGTGTCGTCTGCCGCCATTTGCATTCGCGTCGTCACGCTGACGTCGGATGTGGTCTACTGATCCAGACGCACCATAGAGTGGTTCTCCAGAAGCCTGCATTGTCCGAAGCTGTTCTCTGGAATATTCGTAATTTTGGGCGATTTGGATAGCTTTATCCAGAGTCAAATTCTTGCCCTCGTTGATTAGTTTCTCATGTAATCTTCCTGAAGTCGTCCCGAATACTATCCGGTCACGGATCATTTCGTCTGTCTTTTCCTCGTAATCACAGTCCTTAGAGGCTAGCTGTAATTTTGTAACGAATGATTCAATTCCGTCCGCTCCTTGAACAATATTGCTGAACTTAAATCTGGCAAATATTGGGTTCAGTTTGGGCAAAGACCTATGATAACACACAGATAAGCAACTTAGACAACTCTCACCAAGTCTCGCGGCAAATGTACCAAATCACGCAAAGTCACGTTTGCAAATATCTCTAGTTGTAAGAAAGGCTCATGAAATATAAACATATCATTGTGTAGAACAATTATTCAGCTACAATATGGTACCTTGATTGTTAAAATCGGTCCACAAACAAAAAAGTTTTGTGCAAAGACCCAACCCACCTGTCTGAATTGAAATCTATTTATTTTGATGAAAATTACCTTAGTTTGCAATTAAAAATCAAGATTTCTAAAGATTTGCATACTTTCTTCAAAATAATATGGTATCATTTAATTGGAAAACGATTATAAATACTATTAATACAATTTTTATCACAGATAAAACTTTTGTTTTTCAGTAGTTTATAAAATATAAGAGTTTGCCACGTGCTGAAATAAGGTATGATTTTAACGTGTACAAAATCAAACAAAGTCACGTTTGCAAATATCTCGGATGGTAAGAAAAACTCGGGAAATATAAGCATATCATTGTGTAGTGCAACTATAAAGCTACAATATGATACCTGGATTGTTAAAATCTGTTCACAAACAAAAAAGTTTAATGCAAAGAACCAAACCACCTATCAGAATAAAGTTCTCCTGGTGTTATACAGTAGTTTCTTATCTATGTGTTATCATAGGTCTTTGGTTTGGGCTGAACATATTCCTTATACTTTTTAAAGAATGTCTCAGGTTTCTTTGCGTCTTCAGCACTTACGTCTTTCCAAGTGTGCCGTATGTCTCTGCCTTTATCCCCCACCCACAACAGGAGATACGAAGCTTTTTCCTCGTTGTTTTTTTCCTTGAGGGGGCCAGTGAACATGAATTCTGCATGGCGTTGGAATTTTTCCCAAGCCTCTGGCAAATTTGTGCTGTTCCAGTCCATCTGGGGAATGCTAGCACCAATTAACTCCATTATGTTACACAGATGTAAAGTTCTGCACTTCTGACACCATGTAATGTTTGTTAGATCCGAAATCTAAAGCAGGATGCATACAAGAGTCGAAGAACGTGTGTACAGTTCTAACATTTAATATAGACTGAAGCTGTAGGCGGCTAGCGCGGGAAATACAGAGATAAGCAAAGGTCAGCATGCATAGACTAGCCACAGATGGCTTAACATATCATTACAATACACAGTTTACATTGGCTTAAAAAATATTCACAATGAAGAACATATTCCAAAATAGGGAATTAATATAATACATAAATAATTGAACTGCTCTGATCTAATATTTCGACCACTAAGGGCCTTTTTCAAAGATTATCATGTCAAAATACACGTCACATTTTTAGCTCCACTTTTTCAAAAAGTGGAGCTATTGTCATGACCCTCTCGTCGGCGTCGGCGTCGGCGTCGGCCCGACGCCGACGTCGGCGTCGGCGTTGGTTAACCTTTTTTGTTAAGGTCCTTTTCTCAGAAACCATCAAAGATATTTGGTTCATATTTGGTATGTATGTTTACTATCACAAGGGAAACCCATTTCACAAGGGTAGGTAACCCTAAACTTAATTTTGCCATAGTTATGCCCCTTTTTCGACTTAGAA
The DNA here is from genome assembly GCA_963576725.1 of Azorinus chamasolen. Taxonomy (NCBI): domain Eukaryota; kingdom Metazoa; phylum Mollusca; class Bivalvia; order Cardiida; family Solecurtidae; genus Azorinus; species Azorinus chamasolen. The sequence continues at coordinate 50,940,740 of OY755252.1, forward strand.
TTTTCATTGTTGGTTAAGTTTTATGTTCAGGTCCATGTCTCAGAAACTGTCCAAGATATTTGGTTCATCTTTGGTATACATATTAACTATTACAAGGGGGGCCCATTTCACAAGGGCAGGTAACCCTAAAATTAATTTTGCTGTTGTTATCTCCCCTTTCTGACTTGGTCTTCAACTACACTATCCAGCACCTTTTTGTTAAGGTCCTTTTCTCAGAAACCATCAAAAATATATGGTTCATATTTGGTATGTATGTTTACTATCACAAGGGGAACCCATTTCACAAGGGTAGGTAATCCTAAAATTAATTTTGCCATAGTTATGCCCCTTTTTCGACTTAGAATTTTCATTGTTGGTTAAGTTTTATGTTCAGGTCCATGTCTCAGAAACTGTCCAAGATATTTGGTTCATCTTTGGTATACATATTAACTATTACAAGGGGGGCCCATTTCACAAGGGCAGGTAACCCTAAAATTAATTTTGCTGTTGTTATCTCCCCTTTCTGACTTAGACTTCCACTACACTATCCAGCACTAATGAAAGTGGAGCGCGCTGTCTGCGGACAGCTCTTGTTGTTACATGCATTCAGCCATTAAATCAAAGAGAATAGTGGTCGAAATATTAGATCAGAGCAGTTCAAGTATAAACAATATTCATCAAATAACGTTATATAAGCTGCGTGAACAACGTTGACGTACAGATAGCCATTCCGATATTTTTCGAACGGTAAATAATTTAATCGCCCATGCCTAGATTTACGATAATCAAAAAACGGTTGACATAAATTGAAAAAAAAAAAAATATTTTGAGAAAATTCTTTTACCATCATTGAAAGTGTGATATATCGTAAGTTAGAATGTTCTTGCATTAAATAACAACAGAAACTTTATTTTTTTTAAAAAATAAAACGTTGTGTATGTCGTATTTAGTGAGCAAATTCATTGTACAGCTTCATTACCGAGGCAGGCAAGTAGCGCAGGTTGCAACTTTGTCAATTTCTCTTGTATTTTTAAAAGAATGACAGTGAAAGATGTCTGTACAAGGTTTTGCTTTGAGTGGACTTCTCTAAGTGCCACGTTCAGGGTGTCTGGGTAGAAAACCGAGGGTGAATCTTCTTCATCTTCTTTGAGGTCCTTTAAATCTACATCTACTTCGGCCACACATATTTTTGCGACACACATATTTTAGTAACTCAGTGATCTGCTGAGACGGGGACAAATGTCTTACTTGGCCTCAAAAGGCAATCATTGTGGATAAAGGAGAAACTGTCAAAGTTCAGGACCAACAGTAAATGCATGCAAATTACTAGATGCGATATCGTAGCTGTAAGACTGATAATGACTAGCGTCCAGTTTACTATTTAGGAATAGAGCTACGTTATCGTATCTAGCAAATTACCTGTCATTGAGGGGAGTGTATAAGTCGACTAGTCCTTCATAGAAAGCCGCCTCATATGCTAATATCAACATTTCCATTCATTATTATTGATATTTTACAGTTTTCAGTTTCTGGCAGATGCAACATCTTTCACTTTTTCAAGAAAATCCGGGGCGGAACGATTCAAGAGACATATTGAGCAAAATAAGTATGTTTGACCACATGTAAATAAGGCGTTTATGCCAGGCAAATTTAATTATAGTTCGGACCAGTAGATAATGACTAGATATAATGTTTAGCAATCTTCTTTTATTATTGTATTTACAGCTGCAGACATCTATGTTTCATGTACACGAATATGTACATGAATAAATATATATGTTCATCAATAAATATATGTTCATAGATGAATCCTGCAGGGCTTTTTCTCTCTTAATTGGGAAGGGGCCTTAGCCTGCTGATTTTGGGAAGAATTATTGCTAAAATTGCTGATTTGGGAAACAAAAAAGCTGGTGTAAGTTTGGATTTTAGGGAAAACTGCATGATTTTAAAGAAATTTTCAATTGGGAATTAAGGGGCCTTTTACAGACCTCTGTTATAGAAGGTGAAAAACCCCTGTCCTGAAATATTATGTACTTGAATTATTATTTTCCTTATATGTATTTGAAATGTACTTGAAAGAATCACTCTGAAATAAACAGTTTTTTCAGTTTTATTACTGGCAGTCAGCATTCAATAATGCCTTTGGCCATTTACACAATAAATTATCAAATATGGCAAAGACAAACAATTACATACATTTCAATATCCACAACTCAAACAAAGAAATGACAAAATATCGCACACATATAATATACATATTCTTTATGCTCACATTAAGATTTATGGGGCAGTTAGCATTTCAAGGGAGTTTTTGCGTACTTTAAATGCTTCGTTGACATACTTAGCTATTTTGAAGATTATCTTTTTATTTTCAGAAGACATAATTCTACAGAATTTGTTAATTGACGGCCATGATGTATAATTATTTCCTAAGATAGAAGAACGAAGGGCGGAATATTTTGGGCAGCAAAGTAGAAAATGATATTCTGATTCAACTACATTACAAGTACATAATTTACATATGCGTTCATGTCTCGTGACACCGGTAAATCTTCCAGACTCTATTTCTAGATTGTGTGATGTTAATCTAAAGGATGTCAATTGTCTACGTAAAACATCATCTTTAATATAGGTTAAGTAGTTCTCAAAACAAAAAGTTGTTTTATATTTTTTGTAGTAATCAAGCTTAGATGTATTACTTAGTAACATGTTCCATGTTTGGGAATACTGATCGTGGATCCTAGATTTAAATTCTAAAGGTGATGGTGTCATAACATTCATATTGTCCCAAACGTATCCGAAACCAAGTCGATCTAGAATTGCTTTTACATGTTTTGTCCAGGATTTTGAGTTCATATCACTGACTTGTTCGTTAAAAATTCTAAAGATCGGCAAAGTTTGGTTTTTGATAATTTTTGACCAATATCGAAGTGCACGCTCCTTTGCCAGTTCTGTTAACGGAAGTCTTCCTAATTCCCCATATACAGCTACGTTTGGAGTTTGTTGTCTCACTCCTAGAATACGTTTACAAAATTTTAAATGCAGTTTATCTATCTCTTTTATTTCATAAACTCCCCAGACTTCCGAACCATATAAAAGTATAGGCATAACAAGTGAATCAAACATTGATAATTTTGTTTTGATGTCTAATTGAACTCTGTCAAAAATTGATAACAATCTGTTGTATGCAATAAGAGCTTGGTCACAAAGAGATGTTACAGCTTCTTTCATATTACCAGTGTAGTGAAATTTTATACCTAAGTAATTAAATGAGTCAACAATTTCTAGTTTTTCGCCATCTATAAACCATTCGTTGTCAATATGTTGCTTACGAGCTTGAAAAATACAAATTTTTGTCTTATTTGTATTAATTTTCAATGACCATTTTGTTGAGAATCTATGGATACAGTCAAGTTGTGTCTGTAAACTAACTGGATCAGTCATAAATAAGGCAATATCATCCGCATACAAAAGCATATACAAAGACAAGTAATTCAGATCATTTTCAGTAAGACTGTTCAAGTCTAGGTTATTGCTTACATCATTAATAAAGAGGATAAATAATATCGGCGAGAGTGGTTCCCCTTGCTTCAATCCAAGCGTTACATCGAAAAACTCTGAATAATTAATGTTAGGATACAATTTAACACATGATTTAACATTTTTATACATAGACTTAAGCATCGTTATCAATTTACAGCTTACACCAGAATTAAAAAGTTTCATCCACAATGCGTCTCTGTTGACTGTATCGAAAGCTTTCTCGTAATCAATGAAAGCACAATATAATTTAGATTTATTCCGTATCACTTTCTGAATAATGGAATGTAAAATAAAAATGCAATCAACTGTACTGTGATTTTCCCTAAAGCCAAATTGATTTTCATTAAAAACACTTTCAGACTCACACCAACTGTTTAATCTATTTCTGATTATCAAAGAAAACAGTTTAGCTACCGGTAATATATTCACAAGTGTAATCCCTCTGTAGTTACCCGGGTCTCCACTGTCCCCTTTCTTAAATATCGGTACAATGACACCGTTACACCAGCTATCGGGATATATCCCAGAGTCATATATCTTATTGAATATCGGAAGTATATATGGACTAATGAAATCCTTACAATCGATAAAGAAGTCCGCAACATTACCGTTATAATCGCTACTCTTATTTCTTTTAAGCGTACTTATACTATTTAAAATTTCTTCTATAGTAAAAGGACAGTCAAGTTCCTCAATGTGAATATCTGCGTGCTCAGTGTTTATATTATTCTCATCGTGTCGAATGTTGCCGAATGAAATATTTGAGAGTGATTTGAAATGTTCAGCAAACTCAGTTAAAGATAGGTCAGAATAACAGTTTTTCTTCTTGTTTTTATACTTATCTATATACTTCCAAAATTTGCGAGGACTGCTTTTACTTAGGCATGTCATTTTTTGTTTTTCTTTAAAATTGTACGATCTTTTTGCTTTACGTTTAGCTTCATTAAACGCTTTTCTGCTGTTCAAAAAGTTTAACCTGTTTTCTTCAGTTGGATTGGATTTGAAATCTCTTTTAATTCTATAAAAAACAGTTTTCGCCTGTCTGCAGGTATTGTTAAACCAGTGTGATTTCATCTTGTTAGTATGATTTGGGCGTACATTAAACGTCCTTCCATGTACCTGAAAGGATATGTCATATATTAAATCACTTAATTTGTTTATACAGGAATTAGTATCAGTTTCATCAGATAAAAATTGTTGTGTTATCTCATCAAACAGATACTGATTTTCATTTAGAGAATTTATCAATATATCAGTGTCAGTATCCCTCCAAATGATTTTATCGTATGTCAGTATATCATTGTGGTAAAAGAAAGCATTCTCAACTTGTAATGAGAATTCAATAGCAGAATGGTCCGAAAATTCATTTGTATCAAGTACTTTCATGTTCGAAATACAAGCAAAATTGTCGTAACTAGTTATCAAGTAATCAACAACACTAGTTGCACGTCTGTTACGTGACATACCATGATATGTAAAATCACCAGGTTCCAATCGTCCATTTGCAATGACAATGTTGTTCTCTTTACACATTGATAACAACTTTCGCCCATACCCGTTTACACAATTATCTTTAGATTTTCTACATGGTATAGACTGATCCGGCAATGCGCTGATTGGTAAATCAACATAGCGGTCAAGATTGGAATGTACTACAAAGTCCGAGCGATCACCAGTCCGTGCATTGAAATCACCTGTCAAATACACATCGCCGCTATAGCTGTATTTCATTATATCACTATTCAGTTGTTCAAAAAAGTCATATTCAAATAATTCTGAGTTAATGTTCTTATATACACAGGAGTCTTCTGGTGGAATGTAACACGTACACAGGTAGATATCATTGTCAGATCCAAAGTATTCTCTCTTAAGTTTTATCCAAATAATACCATTACTATTCATTGACACCAATTCAATTTTATTGAAAAATTTCTCTTTGTAATAAACAATAATACCTCCACTGTGACGTTTTGCTCTACGGTTAAATTTAGGTCTGTGACAGGAAAATGAACAGTATCCGTCGATATTTATATTAGAAATTTTAGAGTTCCATGTCTCTGAAATAAACAATGAAAAACATTTACCAAATTAACGTCATCCACAAATACATATTATTATATATTATTATTACATATTATTATATGTAAGGTAGAAAGCTATTCAGAAATGACAACATAAAGATTAAACTGTAACATGATACATCTTTGGCCGGATTGCTCGCAACCCAGGCTTATAGATTGGCGAATGTCTTCCGTCAGTCCGTCCGTCCGGTTGACCTTTTTGTTTGAGTTAGTTATAGCCAAAGTATAATAACTACAGTAACCAAACTTGGCATGTGGGTTCAGAATGAGGGTCGCATTACATGTCATAGGTTAGCAGGTTACTATGACCCCTTTTTGACCTAGTTTTTACGCTTTATTGACTTAGAGAATTTTCAGGTTTACCTTTTTGTTTGTGTTAGTTATAGCCAAAGTATAACACCTACAGTAACCAAACTTGGCATGTGGGTTCATAATGAGGGTCACATTACATGTCATAGGTTAGTAGGTTACTATGACCCTTTTTTGACCTAGTTTTTACGCTTCATTGACTTAAGAGAATTTCCAGGTTGACCTTTTTGTTTCCGATCGATAACTAATAAACGACTTGGCCTAGAATCTTCAAACTTGCTGTGGTGGTTGGTTATGACAATTGGATGACCCCTATTGTTTTTGAGGTCACTAGGTCAAAGGTCAAGGTCACAATGACCTTAACTGGTGAAATAGTTTCCGATCAATAACTGCTCAAGGGTTTGGCTTGGGATCTTCAAACTTGCTGTGATGGTTCGTCATGACCACTAGATGACCCCTATGGTTTTTGAGGTCAACGGTCAAGGTCACCATGACCTTAACTAGTAAAATGGTTTTTGATCAATAACTGCTCAAGGGTTTGGCTTAGGATCTTCAAATTTGCTGTGATGGTTGGTCATGACAACTAGATGAACCCTCTTGTTTTTTAGGTCACTAGGTCAAAGGTCAAGGTCACCACAGGGTTCGCACAGACCTGGAAAAGTCATGGAAAACGAGGTCTGCCTGGAAAAATCATGGAAAACTGAAATTTCAAATTTTATCATTGAAAAATCAGGGAATTCAGAAAAAAATCATGGAAATTACCAAATACACCCTTGAAAAATTCCTTTATTTGTAGATTTACCAACACATACATTTTCTTGGCATGAAATTAAAAAATGGAGAGTTCATAACCAAAAGTAGATCTGATCGGCGTTATGAGTAACGTGAATTTTCTACTATGACACCTGTAGCGAACAGTCATTGGTCCGAAAATTGATTTCCGGTGCACCGATTCAATTTTCAGAAGTTCTCTGCTCTTTTCGTTAGTTCATTGTTTATCGCATGGTGAAAATCTGCCCTGCGTTCGGTGATGGCTTACGTGAGAAACCGGTTGCAACAAGGGCCTTACCATAGTCCACTAGTCTGTATGCTTTGTTTTATAAACACCAAGAGTGTAACACATTGTAAGATTATGTGATTCCCTCTCGGCCTAGTAGCTAAACACTGGTTGCATACGATCGCCACTAATGAACGCACCGCAGATTCGTCGAGATCAACAAAGCATGAAAATTTTGCGGTCTGGCAAAGGAATGTGTCGGTATAATCCACAATCTGTACAACAAACTGTACAAAGACTGAATAACAGCTAAGGAAAAGAGGCAAGAGTTAAACATAAATTTAAACTGGGGTACTCGATTTACCTACATAAACACAAATAAATAATTGTTCTTGTTGTTTAGCATAAATTTCTAACACAGAATTCAGTTTGCAAGGTTAAAATCATTGCCGGAGTCGTATATCATATATCATGGAAAATATTTTTTGTCATGGAAAAATCATGGAAATATCATGGAATTTGAGTGTCAAAAGTCTGTATGAACCCTGTCACCATGACCTTAACTAGTGAAATGGTTTCCAATCAATAACTGCTTAAGGGTTTGGCTTAGGATCTTCAAACTTGCTGTGGTGGTTGGTCATGACCACTAGATGACCCCTAATGTTTTTGAGGTCACTAGGTCAAAGGCCAAGGTCACCATTACCTTAACTGGTGAAATGGTTTCCGATCAATAACAGCTCAAGGGTTTGGCTTAGAATCTTCAAACTTGCTGTGGTAGTTCGTCATGACCACTGGATGACTCCTATTGTTTTTGAGGTCACTAGGTCAAAGGTCAAGGTCACCATGACCGTAACTGGTAAAATTGTTTCTGATCAATAACTGCTCAAGGGTTTGGCTTAGGATCTTCAAATTTGCTGTGGTGGTTGGTCATGACAACTAGATGAACCCTCTTGTTTTTGAGGTCACTAGGTCTAAGGTCAAGGTCACCATGACCTTAACTGATGAAATGGTTTCCAGTCAATAACTGCTCAAGGGTTTGGCTTAGGATCTTCAAACTTGCTGTGGTGGTTTGTCATGACAACTAGATGACCCCTAATGTTTTTTAGGTCACTAGGTCAAAGGTCAAGGTCATCATGACATTAACAGGTGAAATGGTTTCCAATCAATAACTGCTCAAGGGTTTGGCTTAGGATCTTCAAACTTACTGTGGTGGTTGGTCATGACAACTAGATGACCCCTATTGGTTTTGAGGTCGCTAGGTCAAAGATTAAGGTCACCATGACCTTAACTGATGAAATGGTTTCCGATTAATAACTGCTCAATGGTTTGGTTGGGGATCTTCAAACTTGCTGTGGTGGTTGGTCGTAACCACTAGATGACCCCTATAGTTGTTGAATTCACTAGGTCAAAGGTCAAGGTCACCATTACCTTAACTTGTGAAATGTTTTCAGATCAATAAATGATTAGTGGTTTGGCTTAGGATCGTCAAAGTTGCTGTGGTGATTAGTCATGACCAGTAGATGACCTCTATAGTTGAGGTCACTAGATCAAAGGTCAGGGGGTCTGGGGATATACATGCTTACGAATATCTCTTGTTTTTTATGCTTCAATGAATTTCTAGATTGACCTTTTGAACATGTGGAGTCATGATGAGGACCTCATTACATGCAATTGGAATATGTTTAACTATTTATTATGCCTTCAGCATTTGCTGATGCAGAAATGTATAATGATTGACTGTTCATCTATATCACTTAAATCGGCAATCCGGCCATACCGACATTGGCGGTTTCTTGTTAATAGTTGGAATGTCATCTAGTGTCCCGTTTGATAAACTGAATTTAATGTCATTAAGATCTTTAAAATGATCAAAATAGAACCAATTGGTCTGACTGTCAATATACTGCACACATATGTTATGAAATGTTAGACTTAAAAACTATTCTGACTTTAAATAACTTACCTGCTAAGGGCAGAGCGATTCAAATCTTTTATCTTCTTCTCATCTGGTATAAGTTACTGATCAAGTGATTTAAATAATTGTATGATAAACAACACAACTCGTCTCTGAGCGATCTCGTGAAAAAGGTCTTTTTGTTAATTTGTCGTACACACAGTCGCGGCAAATAGAATGAAAACACGGACTGTAAAACTACTGTTACTAGATGACATGAATTGGCGGAAAAATACAAGGAACACTAAAATTTCAATGAATTGATGTGTAAAACACGATAAATATCAAAAGAATTAAGTGATAGACTTACCGTTGAAAAACGAATACAATTAAAAAAAAGGGAGATCACTCCCGGAAGTTGATATAACTTCCGGTCAGAGTCTACCAAATGTTTACTCGAGAAATGCACCCTATTACATAATTCACTTCAGTCCTGTAAAATAACTGTTTTTCAAACATATTTTGCCAGAAAAAAAGTTAACTGTACTCACCGATTGCATTTATTTATCTGATTTGAATCACTCCTACACTTTCCATCGCTGACCCTGGCCTGTTTTTCGGGAATTCCCTTGATTTGCATACGAGGTTAACGGAACTTGTTCACGAAGTAATTATTTAAACGAAATCCATTATTTATTCAGTAATTTAGATCTACGCTAAAAAGTTACTGACTGGATGGCTGGTTATTTCATATCCTATTGCAAGACACATATATTCATAATCTATAAACACACAAAAACAATTACGCCGATATTCTTAAAATATTTCGTCTACGCATTCACTATGCATTCGTATAATTGTATTAACCGCATCACTTGACATAAACATTGCAAACATTTTGAAGATGTGTTCGTCTGGGAATAAAGTGTCAGCATTATTTACCTATACATAGGTGAGTGACATGGTTTTTAGGTAGTATATAATGTTATACTGTTTTGTGTATCAAATGAAACCCATATTCTCAACTAACTGAGATAAATGACGGAAATCAATTCACGTAGAAAATGCGTTAGGGATCTGGCCAATAACTTTTGGACGTTGATGCTTGCAGAGATATATAATTTTTAATAAAGAGCAAGCGAAACGTCTAAATAATTTGGACTATAAGTCGAACGGACTGCGCAGACTAGAAAAAGTCACACGGACTCGTGCGGACCAGAAAAAAATGGATGTAAGAGGGGTTTTTATGTGTTAAAAGTATGGTATAATCGTTTAAAGCATATATCCTATCATTTGCAGCAAAAATAAGGGTTAAATACCTTGATTTTGGTTATTAAGAGATTTTTAGCTCGTATGTTTGGAAGAAAAGTCAAGCTAATGTGGTCACTGGGTCGTAGGCGTCGTTGTCGTCTGTGTGCAAAATCTTTAGTGTAGCTCATTATTCGAAAAGTATAAGAGGTATCAACGGTTAGTAGATCTCCTTGAGGGGAAGGCCACTACATAAGAACCATAACTCTCGATTTCAAAATTTTGGAGTTATGGCCCTTTATCTTTTTCAATTTTTTTAAATTTTGCTGGACAAGCACCAAATCGGACGAGCGTTGGCGCCGCACTCGGCTCTTGTTACTTCACCCAGTTCCATCCATCGTCTGGACTCCCACAGACCAGAAAAATCATACATGTGATATTTTTTTCGAGGCAAAGAGAGAGATTAGCTTTTCAAATGTGGGAGATTGGGTGTCAAAGAGGGAGATTTATGCGGATGGAGTTATTTGTTGGTATAATAGGCCAGAGACCTATATTTATGTCAAAGTCACTTTTATGCACGATAATCCATCTTAATTACTAGGGCATTAGAACTTTATTGCCCATCTAGCACATTGCATCTGTGTAATTTAGTTTGTATTAATTCTATTTATTTTCTATTCCTTATTCTATTCTGTACTATTCTCTGTTATACATTCATCCACATCTACTCTATTTCCCATTCCTTTCTATACCATTCCATCCCATTCTCTTTATTCTAGTTCCTTTGTGTTTCATTCCATTCTATTATCTATTCTGTGCCCATATAATCTATTCTAATTACTATTCATTCATATTCTATTTTTTTGTGTGCTATTATTTATTTCCATACACTATCTTCTAATTACTATTTCTTTCTATTCCATTCCATTCTGGCCAATGGTTAGACCTGTATTTATTAGTCCGCCACCGGTTACCGGTTGGGGGACTATAGGTTTGCTTGATTCCGTCTGTCCGTCCGTCCGTCCGTCCGTCTGTCCGCACTCACCAATGGGTAGTTGTGTGACTTTTTCTAACTAGTCACACAAGTAAAATCATTAACCTGGCCATCTCTTGTGACATTAACCTGGCCATTTCTTGTGACATTAACCTGGCCAGTTGTGGGACATAGGGTTAGGGTTAGGGTTAGCTTCCAAATCATTCTATTCCAAAGTTAGAGCCAAAAATAGTTTTACTTGTGGGACTAGTCCCACAAGAAAAGATCAAAGGAAAAAGTCACACAACTACCCATTTGTTAGTGCGTCCGCCCATCCATCCGTCCGTCACGCTTCGTGTCCGGGCCATATCTCCTACAAAGTTATGCCAAATTCATTATAACTTCACACATTGAAGAAGCATGATTAGGGCTAGTGTCATGCACAAGGGTCATAACTCTAGCATCAATATTTTTGGAGTTATTCCCCTTTTACATATTTTTTTGTCCGGACAATAACCCTTTATCTACTGGTTCAATTGATTTGAAACTTCACATATGGAACAATCATGATGAGGGGTAGTGTCATACACAAGGGCCATAACTCTAGCGTCAATATTTTTGGAGTTCTTCCCCTTTTTCATATTTTCTTGTCAGTCCGTCTGTCACGCTTCGTGTCCGGGCAATATCTCCTACAAAGTTAGGCCAAATTCATTATAACTTCACACATTGAAGAAGCATGATCAGGAGTAGTGTCATGCACAAGAACCATAATTCAAGCATCAATATTTTTGGAGTTATTCCCCATTTTCATATGGAGCTGTCTGTACTGGGTCTACTCTCCTTGCAAACATATTAAAAGGAGGGATTATCAAGTTAGACGAGATGATACTGTACATTGTATAATTTGTTTTTTATAGCTACCGCTGCTGCAACAATATTGTCCACATGATGGAAGGAGACTGGGGACCGGATGATGAGGGGTTTGCTGAAGGGGACAGCCCAGATGATGATTTAATGGAAACAAACCTAGCTGCGGAGGGAGAAGGTTGGATTCTTGGATTATTTAATTTGATAAGAATATTTTACTGTATTATCTCAATTAAACACTTCCAGGAGATTAACATCCCCCCCCCCCCCCCCCCCCCCCAAAAAAAAAAAATAATAAAAAAATCCATTTTTGCTAGTTTGCTAGATGTCTGTCTGTCAGTTGGCTGGTTTGGCTCCATTAGTCGCCATTGCACAGACATACTTTAAAATTGGCATGCTTGTGCAACTTATGGAGATGAACATTTTAGGGGTGACTTAGGTCAAGGTCAAACGTCATATCAGGGTGATAGTCTTTCACAAATACATATTGTTTACAGAGTTTCTTGCATTTTGTACACATATGGTTGCTTAATACAGTATGTTAGCTATGCAGACAGCTCATAGGGGAGCTGCAGACAGCTCATAGGGGAGCTGCAGACAGCTCATAGGGGAGCTGCAGACAGCTCATGGGGCAGCTGCAGACAGCTCATGGGGCAGCTGCAGACAGCTCATGGGGCAGCTGCAGACAGCTCATAGGGCAGCTGCAGACAGCTCATAGGGCAGCTGCAGACAGCTCATAGGGCAGCTGCAGACAGCTCATAGGGGAGCTGCAGACAGCTCATAGGGCAGCTGCAGACAGCTCATAGGGCAGCTGCAGACAGCTCATAGGGCAGCTGCAGACAGCTCATAGGGCAGCTGCAGACAGCTCATAGGGCAGCTGCAGACAGCTCATAGGGCAGCTGCAGACAGCTCATAGGGGAGCTGCAGACAGCTTATAGGGGAGCTGCAGACAGCTTATAGGGCAGCTGCAGACAGCTCATAGGGCAGCTGCAGACAGCTTATAGGGAAGCTGCAGACAGCTCATAGGGCAGCTGCAGCTGCAGACAGCTCATAGGGGAGCTTTCTGCATTGCTTCCAGTCTGCATTATGCTTGAAAAATCTTTTTCTTTATTTAATGGCAATTATATAGGGTTTTAGTTGTGTTATTATCATTAGTTTCCCCCCAACAGTAATGGGGCATTTATTTTAGTAGGGGCATTCATTAGGGAGAATATGGTATGTGTTTGCTTGGTTCCCAACTCATACATGTTATGTATGGTAAACTCTGATAGGAGCTTGGAACCAAACAAACATATTTGAGAATGTTCTTGAATTTTGAATCTAATACTTATCCAGATCTTTGCAACCTGAGTTTGCATTTTAAAACAACTTGAATATCTGATGCGATGCAGAGTAACCCAGCATCTCATTTTGACCCAATCTGTTTGAGACAGGATCAGTACTTACTCAAAAGCTTGATACAATTGAAAGTAATAAAATTGCACTAGATCTTACTTTGGACAGATTTTTTCAGTGAGCTAATGGTTGATAATAAGTTTTAAGTTTAATTCTTTTCTTTCTGACTCTTCCCCTCATATAAAAGTTTTTTTCACACTTTGGCAAACAATGTAGACCCAGATCAGATGGCTCCTGTAGAAGCTGTCTGATCAGGGTCTACTCTTAATACCAAAATATTCTGTGTCCATATGCCATTATATAAAATCAGATGATAATTTAATAATTTATATTCATGATGTAATTATTTCTTACACGAATATTCAACAGGCAAAGGGTTATTAAACCTCTCCCTCATATTAATATCTTTTCATGCATTTGGAGATTAGACCCAGATCAGAAAATTCCTAAAGGAGCTGTCTAATCAGGATCTGCTGTGTTTGCTTTTGACATGATATAAATATAAATCAGATTCTACAGTTTTTGTCAAGGCAAAAAATCCCCTTGAAAAGTTTACATTATGAAAATTGTCATTATTTCTTACATGAATACTGAACAGGGAAAGGGTTACACACTTTTTTCACCCCTTTGCAAATAGAATAGACCGAGATCAGATGGCGCCTGTAGGAGCTGGATCTACTCTGCAGATGTATGAAAAGGTGGTTATATGAAGGACAGGGTTATCCAAGGGTAATTAAGATTATTTACTTTTTTCTGATTTGACCAGATGAGCTCCTGAATGGCCCTCGGGCAACCGTGTACTACCACATTCCGCAGTCGCCAACAGAAAAGGATGAACAAGGCAAAGACTTCTCCAAGGAGGAAATTGCGGAAATGATGAAGAGCGAACCATATCAGAAGAAACTTTACACATGTCATTTGTGAGTGATATTGCCTGATGCTTATCTCTTTCCTTCATATAAACACCTTTTCAGGTATTTGCAAACAGAGTAGACATAAACCAGATGACTCCTGTGGGAGCCATCCGATCAGGGTCTGCTCTATTTACTTTGACATGATATAGATCTGGTAGTGCAATTTTTGTCAAAGCAAAAATTTCCTTGAAAAGTTTACAAATGATAAAAGTTCAGGTTATAAGTGTTCCTGATGTCATTATTTCGTGCATGACTATTGAACAAGTACAGGGTAATACTGTATATATCAGCATGGTGTTGTTTAGCATGCATTGTAGCCTTTAACTTACTAATTGGCATAATTGCACCTGCTGTCCTCTCCTCTTTGTACTTCTATGTTACAGATATGAGTATCTACTGTGTGATGTTTTAATACAAGAATTCACCCTTTACTCAATATACATGTATACGCCTTTCTACGCCTTTGTGAACGGAGTAGACCCAGATTTGACGGAGCCATCTGATCAGGGTGACAGGGTCTGCTCTGTTTGGTTATGTAGTATAGACATAATTCTACATTATCTCTCTGAGCCAAAATGTCCTGTGTCCATATGCCATTTAAATATGAAAAATAATCTAATAAATATTCAATGTGTTATAATTTCTTACATGAATATTCATGGAGTAAAGGGTTAATGTTCATAATGGATAGCTTCTTGCATGAGTCCTCATCATTATGTCTCCCCCATTTATGGGGAGACATATTGTTTTTGCCAGAGTTGTCTGTCCGTCCGTCCGTCTGTCTGTCCGTCACAAACTTGTGTCGCGTCTCTCTGAAACCAGTTGGGCTAGAGTCACCAAACTTCACAAGAATGTTCACCAGCATGAGTTGTTGTGCACCTGGGTTTTTTGAATTGTCTCCCCATGATAACTTTGGAGTTATTGCCCCTGATGACTTAAAATTAGAAAAACTTTGTGTCGCGCGTATTTCTGAAACCGCTAGTACTAGAGTCACCAAACTTCACAGGAATGTTCACCAGCATGTGTTGTTGTGCACCTATGGTTTTTGAATTGTCTCCCCCTGATAATTGTTGAGTTATTGCCCCTGATATGAGCACTTAAATTTATACAAACTTTGTGTCGCACGTATCTCTGAAACCATTAGGGCAAGAGTCACCAATCTTCACAGGATTGTTTACTAGCATGAGTTGTTTTGCTCTTGGGTTTTTAGCTCACCTGAGCAAAGCTCAGGGTGAGCTTTTGGGAGACTTGAATGTCCGTCGTGCGTCGTGCGTCGTCCGTCTTCAACAATTTGCTTGTGAACACTCTAGTGGTCACAATTTTAGTCCAATCTTCATGAAACTTGGTCAGAATAAATGTCTTGATAAAATCTCGGACGAGTTCGAAAGTGGGTCAAGTTGGGTTGAAAACTAGGTCACTAGGTCAAATAGTAGGAAAACCTTGTGAACCCTCCAGAGGTCACATTTTTAGCCCAATTTCCATGAAACTTGGTCAGAATGATGGTCTTGATAAAATCTCGGAGGAGTTTGAAAAGTGGGTTATGTGTGGTAAAAAACTAAGTCACTAGGTCAAACAGTAGAAAAACCTTGTGAACACTCTAGTGGTCACAATTTTAGTCCAATCTTCATGAAACTTGGTCAGAATACATGTCTTGATAAAATCTCGGACGAGTTCGAAAGTGGGTCAAGTGGGTTTAAAAACTAGGTCACTAGGTCAAACAGTAGCAAAACCTTGTGAACACTCTAGTGGTCACAATTTTAGTCCAATCTTCATGAAACTTGGTCAGAATGAATGTCTTGATACAATCTCGGACGAGTTCGAAAGTGGGTCAAGTGGGATTAAAAACTAGGTCACTAGGTCAAACAGTAGAAAAACCTTGTGAACACTCTAGTGGTCACATTTTTTGTCCAATCTTCATGAAACTTAGTCATAATGATTGGCTTGATAAAATCTCAAACAGGTTAGAAAGTGGGTTATGTGGGGTTAAAAACAAATAGTAGTAAAACCTTGTGAACACTCTAGAGGTCACATTTATAGCCAAATCTTCATGAAAATTGGCCAGAATGATTGTCCTAATAAAATCTTGGACATGTTTGAAAGTGGGTTATGTGAAGTCAAAAAGTAGGTCACTGGGTCATATCTTAGAAAAATCTAGTTTACACTCCAGTGGCCACATTTGTAGCCCAGTCTTCCTCAAACTTGCTCAGAGTGTTTGTCTTGGTGATACCAAGGCTGAGTGTGATCATGAGTTGGGTGGGAATAAAAAGTAGGTCACTAGGTCAAATCCTAGAAAAACTACTCTACAGGGCACATTTTAAGCCAAATCATGATAAAATCAATATACTAAATCTTTGAAAATCTTGTTCTGCAGAACTACTGCTCATTATCCACTATCAATATTGTTCAAATATTGTCCCTAAGGTCAATATTGGCCCTACCCATGGGCTACCCAGCAAAAATCTTTAATCTATGGTAATCAGGTGAGCGATTAAGGGCCATCTTGGCCCTCTTGTTTTAATTGTCTCCCCCTGTTAACTTTGGAGTTACTGCCCCTGATGACTTAAAATTAGACAAACTTTACTTAGTGTCATGCATATCTCTGAAACCACTAGGGCTAGAGTCACCAAACTTCACAGGAATGTTGACCAGCATGAGTTGTGTGCACCTGGGATTTTTGAATTGTCTCCCTTGATAACTTTGGAGTTATTGCTTCTGATATGATTACTTAAAATTAGAGAAACTCTGTGTCATGCATATCTTTAAAACCAATAGGGCTAGAGTCACCAAACTTCACAGGAATGTTGACCAGCATGAGTTGTTGTGCACCTGGTTTTTTTTAATTGTCTCCCCTGATAATTCTTGAGTTATTGCCCCTGATATGATAAGTTAAAATTAGAGAAACTTTGTGCTGCACGTATCTCTGAAAGCAGTAGGGCTAGAGTCACCAAACTTCACAGGAATGTTCACCAGCATCTTTTTTTTTTTAATTGTCTCCCCCTGATAACTTTGGAGTTACTGCCCCTTATGACTTAAAATAAGATAAGCTTTACTTTGTGTCGTGTGTATCTCTGAAACCACTGGTACTTGAGCCACCAAATTTCACAGGAATGTTGACCAGCATGTGTTGTTTTGTACCTGGGGTTTTTAATTGTCTCCCCCTGATAATGTTGGAGTTATTGCCCTTGATGACTTAAAACTAGACCCTGATAAGTTTGGAGTTATAGACATTACACTTGCGTATTGGAATGAGGATGGGAGGGGAGACATCTGTTTTTGTGACAAAAACAAACCTCTAGTTTAAAGGGTCAATAGCTCACCTGAGCTAAAGGCTGAAGGTTGAGCTATTGTGACCACCATCTGTCCGTCGTCTGGCCACATTTTCAAACGACATCTTCTCTGAAACCGCTGACCTGATTTTAACCAAACTTTGTCAGAAGCATCAGTTTAATTTAATATTGTTACGTCCAGCTATGGACGTTGGTTAACGTGAGAGGATAAAAGATAAATAAACCAAGACGAAATCAATTTAAAATATTCTGGTGATTATTATTCGAAATCTATAGATTCTTCCACAAACAGATGTCATATACAAAGTGGTCTCAAACAACTTCTCATAGATCTGTGGGCCTAGTAAACACCACACAGACAAACCTCTAGGAAATAGCTCTTGTAAGCGAATTTATAGCTGGATCTAGATTCAATCAATCTGTTTATATCAATCTGAGTCTGAATGATATAAGTCTAGGTGATGGATAAGTAGCTACAGCACAACGTCAGCGACCAAAGTCTTCTCTAGATAAGTTGCAAAATCGTGTAATTCAAATTGGGCTCTAATCGCGCTCAGATTCCCCGACAAAAAGTGGTAGGAAACTGACAAAAAGAGGGTTGGAAAAGGTCATGTGATTCGTCCCCGTCAAAACTGACTGGAAACAGTCAAGTTTTGACGGGCTGATCAAATGGTAGAACAGTCAAATACTGGTTGGTTGTTGGAAATGCTAGGTAACGCGCGTGAAAACATTCAGTCGCCAGTTACATATGAAGAACTACGTTATACTGTTTGAAAATATTACAAACTAGTTTGATCAAGGAAATTCGCCAACAAAATCCCAAAATAAATATGTACCACAGGGAAATAAATATCTTGAGCCTTTCTTTTTGGCATAGCTATGGTATTCTGTCTGCTTTGAGTGTTATTTCTATAGCAAACAACCCACAAGACAATGCATCACTGCAGTAACCAAGATGGCGGACGTCATGCTGTAGCATCGCACATACTAGGCCCTAAAACTGAGTGCCTTTCAGCTAAACGAAACATGCATGTGCCAAGTCAAGAAAGAAAAGATACAGCTTTCTAGCAACTGGAATGACATCACGATGCACAGTGTATTTCATCCTCTGTCTCTGGGGTCAGCAGTAGACGTACATGAGTGCGTCGCGGATGCTACAATATTATTCAAATTATGACCCCCGGACCAAAAATGGCCCTGCCCCGGGGCTTATCAGATTTTCATAGGAAAATCTTTAAAAATCTTATTCTCTGAAATTGTAAGGCCTAGAGCTTTGATATATGGTATGTAGCATGATCTAATGGTCCTCTACAAAACTTGTTCAAATTATGACCCTTGGACCAAAAATGGCCCCGCCCGGGGCTTATCAGTTTTTCATAGGAAATTCTTTAAAATCTCTGAAACTGTAAGGCCTAGACCTTTGATGTTTGGTATGTAGCATGATTGTTCAAATTAAGATCCCCAGACCAAAAATGGCCCCGCCTGGGGCTTATCAGTTTTTCATAGGAACTTTTTTAAACATCATCTTCTCTGATACTGTAAGGCCTAGACCTTTGATGTTTAGTATGTAGCATGATTTAATGGTCCTCTACCAATTTTGTTCAAATCATGACCCTCGGACCAATAATCGCTCTGCCCGGGGTTTATCAGATTTTCATAGAAATATCTTTAAAAATCTTCTTCTGAAACTCTAAGGCCTAAACCTTTGATGTTTGGTATATAAGATGATCTACAAAGATTGTTCAAATCATAACCCCTGGGTCAAAAATGGGCCTGCTTATCAGTTTTTCAAGGAAAATCTTTAAAAATCTTCTTCTCTGAAAATGTAAGGCCTAGAGCTTTGATATTTTGTATGTAGCATGATCTAATGGTCCTCTACAAAGATTGTTCAAATTATGACCCTTGAGTTGAAAATGGTCCCGCTCTGGGGCTTATCAGATTTTCATTGGAAAATCTTTAAAAATCTTCTCCGAAACTGTAAGGCCTAGACCTTTGATATTTGGTATGTAGCATGATCTAATGGTCCTCTACAAAGATTGTTAAAATTATGACCCGGGACAAAAAATGGCCCCACCCAGGGCTTATCAGTTTTTCATAGGAAAATCTTTAAAAATCTTCTTCTCTGAAACTGAAGGCCTAGGTTTATATATTTGGTAAAATGGTATGTAGCATGGTCTAATGGTCCTCTACAAAGATTGTTCAAATAATAACTCCTGGATCAAAAATGGGCCTGCCCCAGGGCTTATCAGTTTTTCATAGGAAAATCTTTAAAAATCTTCTTCTGAACATGTAAGGCCTAGAGCTTTGATATTATTGATGAAGCATGATCTAATGGTCCTCTACAAAGATTGTTCAAATTATGACCCCTACCCCTAAGTTGAAAATGGCCCGCCCCAGGGCTTTTCATAGGAAAATCTTTAAACATGTTCTGTGAAACTAAAATGCCCAGACCTTTGATATTTGGTATATATCATTATTTAATAGTCCTCTACCAAGATTGTTCAAATTATGAGCCCCAGGACAAAATGACCCCACCCTGGGGTTTATCAGTTTTACAAAGACCTTTTAAAATCTTTTTTTCTGAAACCATAAGGCCAATACCTTTAATATTTGATATGCATCTTAACCATACAGTCCTCTACCAAGATTGTACAAATTATTACCTTTTGGTAAAAAATGGCCCTGCCCTGGGGCATATCAATTATACCCCCACCACCTGTGGTGGGGGCTATATAGGAATCACCTTGTCTGTCCGTTCATCCGTCCGTCCGTCCGTCCATCACTGACTCGCGTTTTTCCGGGACATTTGCTTTTTCTTGAAAACTGTTTATGATACCACCTTCAAACTTAATACATAGTATAAGTGTTATGTGGGGACAATCTTCTCCATGTTTTATAACTCTTGCACAAAATTTGACAGAATTATGCCCCTTTTTAACTTCATATTTTGTGTCTAAATTGGGGGTTTTCGGGACATTTGCTTTTTTCTTGAAAACTATTCATGATACCACCTTCAAACTTAATACATATTATAAGTGTTATGTGGGGACACTCTTCTCCATCTTACATAACTTTTGCACAAAATTTGACAGAATTATGCCCCTTTTTGAATTATGTCAGTTTTGCATGAAACATGGGGAGTTGGTGTTATTTAATTTATATATGGTACACATAATAACAACGAATGGTAGATGTGCAAGATGTAATTTTCATGTGTTTACCACTGGCCATTGCAGAATTATCTCCCCCTGAACTTTGAGTATTTTTTGTCATTTTGGCTTGTAACATTGGGAGTTGGTGTCGCAAACTTCTCCTTCAGTTTAAAGTTATTGAATTTATATTTGGGATACCTAATAGCCACAAATAGTAGATGTGCAAGACACAATTTTTGGCCATTGCAGAATTATCTCCCCCTGAACTTGAAATATTTTTTGTCATTTTTGCATGAAACATGGGGAGTTGGTGTCACAAACTCCTCCTTCATTTTGAAACTTATAAAATTGATACTCGCCATACATACTAAACACAAATAGTACATGTACAAGACACAACTTTCCTATGTGTAGTGGCAGCCATTATGGCATTTTCTCCACTTAACTTTTGGGTATTTTTGCCATTTGGTCCTGGTACATGGGTAGTTTGTGTCACAAACTTGGATTTGCAATCAAGGCTGCCATGCGGGGGTATTCATCACTTTTAGTGATAGTTCTAGTTTATTCTATCATTTGGTATGACGATTTTTTAAATGTACGATATTTTTGTACCAAGGTTTGTTCACCTTATGTATATACGAGCTTTTACCACTTATATGATATTTCGTCGTTTATTAGCTCCACTTTTTCAAAAAGTGGAGCTATTGTCATGACCCTCTCGTCGGCGTCGGCATTGGTTAACCTTTTTGTTAAGGTCCTTTTTCTCAGAAACAATCAAAGATATTTGGTTCATATTTGGTATGTATGTTTACTATCACGAGGGGAACCCATTTCACAAGGGTAGGTAACCCTAAAATTAATTTTGCCATAGTTATGCCCCTTTTTCGAATTAGAATTTTCATTGTTGGTTAAGTTTATGTTCAGGTGCATGTCTCAGAAACCGTCCAAGATATTTGGTTCAACCTTGGTATACATGTTAACTATTACAAGAGGGACCTATTTCACAAAGGCAGGTAACCCTAAAATTAACTTTGTTATAGTTATCTCTCCTTTCTGACTTAGACTTCCACTACACTATCCAGCACTAAAGAAAGTGGAGCGCGCTGTCTACGGACAGCTCTTGTTTTTATACGCCCACCTAATAAAGGTGGTCGTATATTGTCGTGGCCCTGTCCGTCCGTACGTTCGTTCGTTCGTACGTACGTACGTTCTTTCGTTTGTTCGTTCGTCCGTCAACATTTTGTTTGTCCGCTGTTTTCTGGGAAAACTATTTGAGAGGTATTAATGAAACTTCACACAAATGTTAAATGCAGCAAGATCTGAAACTGAGTTGATTCTGAAGTTCATTTGATTTTTCATTTCAGAGTTATGGCCCTTGTCCTTAAAAAATATGCAAATAGTTTGTCCGCTGTTTTCTGGGAAAACTATTTTAGAGATATTAATGAAACTTCACACAAATGTTTAATGCATCAAGATCTGAAGCTGAGTCGATACTGAGGTTCATTTGATTTGTCGTTTCGGAGTTATGGCTCTTTTACTTAAAAAATAATGCAAATACATGCAAATAGTTTGTCCGTTGTTTTCTGGGAAAACTATTTTAGAGATATTAATGAAACTTCACACAAATGTTTAATGCATCAAGATCTGAAGCTGAGTTGATTCTGATGTTCATTTGATTTTTCATTACAGAGTTAAGGCCCTTGTCCTTAAAAAATATGCAAATAGTTTGTCCGCTGTTTTCTGGGAAAACTATTTTAGAGATATTAATGAAACTTCATACAAATGTTTAATGCATCAAGATCTGAAGCTGAGTTGATTCTGATGTTCATTTGATTTTTCATTACAGAGTTATGGCCCTTGTCCTTAAAAAATATGCAAATAGTTTGTCCGCTGTTTTCTGGGAAAACTATTTTAGAGATATTAATGAAACTTCATACAAATGTTTAATGCATCAAGATCTGAAGCTGAGTTGATTCTGATGTTCATTTGATTTTTCATTACAGAGTTATGGCCCTTGTCCTTAAAAAATATGCAAATAGTTTGTCCGCTGTTTTCTGGGAAAACTATTTTAGAGATATTAATGAAACTTCATACAAATGTTTAATGCATCAAGATCTGAAGCCGAGTCGATTCTGAGGTTCATTTGATTTGTCGTTTCAGCGTTATGGCCCTTTTACTTAAAAAATAATGCAAATAGTTTGTCCGCTGTTTTCTTGGAAAATTGTTTTAGAGATATTAATGAAACTTCACACAAATGTTTAATGCATCAAGATCTGAAGCTGAGTTGATTCTGAGGTTCATTTGATTTGTCGTTTCGGAGTTATGGCCCTTGTCCTTAAAAAATATGCAAATAGTTTGTCCGCAGTTTTCTGGGAAAACTATTTGAGAGATATTAATGAAACTTCACACAAATGTTTAATGCATCAAGGTCTGAAGCTAAGTCGATTCTGAGGTTCATTTGATTTGTCGTTTCGGAGTTATGGCCCTTTTACTTAAAAAATAATGCAAATACATGCAAATAGTTTGTCCGCCGTTTTCTGGGAAAACTATTTTAGAGATATTAATGAAACTTCACACAAATGTTTAATGCATCAAGATCTGAAGCTGAGTTGATTCTGAGGTTCATTTGATTTTTCATTTCAGAGTTCTTGCCCTTGTCGTTAAAAAAATATGCAAATAGTTTGTCCGCTGTTTTCTGGGAAAACTATTTGAGAGATATTAATGAAACTTCACACAAATGTTTAATGCATCAAGATCTGAAGCTGAGTAGATTCTGAGGTTCATTTGATTTGTCGTTTTGGAGTTATGGCCCTTTTACTTAAAAAATAATGCAAATACATGCAAATAGTTTGTCCGCTGTTTTCTGGGAAAACTATTTGAGAGATATTAATGAAACTTCACACAAATGTTTAATGCAGCAAGATCTGAAGCTGAGTTGATTCTGAGATTCATTTGATTTTTCATTTCAGAGTTATGGCCCTTGTCCTTAAAAAATATGCAAATAGTTTGTCCGCTGTTTTCTGGGAAAACTATTTTAGAGATATTAATGAAACTTCATACAAATGTTTAATGCATCAAGATCTGAAGCCGAGTCGATTCTGAGGTTCATTTGATTTGTCGTTTCAGCGTTATGGCCCTTTTACTTAAAAAATAATGCAAATACATGCAAATAGTTTGTCCGCTGTTTTCTTGGAAAATTGTTTTAGAGATATTAATGAAACTTCACACAAATGTTTAATGCATCAAGATCTGAAGCTGAGTTGATTCTGAGGTTCATTTGATTTGTCGTTTCGGAGTTATGGCCCTTGTCCTTAAAAAATATGCAAATAGTTTGTCCGCAGTTTTCTGGGAAAACTATTTGAGAGATATTAATGAAACTTCACACAAATGTTTAATGCATCAAGGTCTGAAGCTAAGTCGATTCTGAGGTTCATTTGATTTGTCGTTTCGGAGTTATGGCCCTTTTACTTAAAAAATAATGCAAATACATGCAAATAGTTTGTCCGCCGTTTTCTGGGAAAACTATTTTAGAGATATTAATGAAACTTCACACAAATGTTTAATGCATCAAGATCTGAAGCTGAGTTGATTCTGAGGTTCATTTGATTTTTCATTTCAGAGTTATTGCCCTTGTCGTTAAAAAAATATGCAAATAGTTTGTCCGCTGTTTTCTGGGAAAACTATTTGAGAGATATTAATGAAACTTCACACAAATGTTTAATGCATCAAGATCTGAAGCTGAGTAGATTCTGAGGTTCATTTGATTTGTCGTTTTGGAGTTATGGCCCTTTTACTTAAAAAATAATGCAAATACATGCAAATAGTTTGTCCGCTGTTTTCTGGGAAAACTATTTGAGAGATATTAATGAAACTTCACACAAATGTTTAATGCAGCAAGATCTGAAGCTGAGTTGATTCTGAGATTCATTTGATTTTTCATTTCAGAGTTATGGCCCTTGTCCTTAAAAAATATGCAAATAGTTTGTCCGCTGTTTTCTGGGAAAACTATTTTAGAGATATTAATGAAACTTCACACAAATGTTTAATGCATCAAGATCTGATGCTGAGTCGATTTTGAGGTTTATTTGATTTTTCGTTTCGGAGTTATTGCCCTTTTACTTAAAAAAAATGCAAATATATGCAAATAGTTTGTTCGCTGTTTTCTGGCAAAACTGTTGACAGATATTAATGAAACTTTATACACATGTTTAATGCATCAAGACCTAAGCTTAGTCGAGTCTGAGGATCATT
Source organism: Azorinus chamasolen (assembly GCA_963576725.1). Lineage (NCBI taxonomy): Eukaryota > Metazoa > Mollusca > Bivalvia > Cardiida > Solecurtidae > Azorinus > Azorinus chamasolen. The sequence goes on from OY755252.1 coordinate 50,965,630, forward strand.
TGATTAAATGTTTCGGAGTTATGGCCCTTGCACTTAAAAAAATAATGCAAATCTATGCAAATATGAGGATGGCCATAACTTAAGGACCATAACTTTGGAATAAAATGACATATCAAAACCCCCGCAATATATGCAAATCTATGCAAATATGAGGATGGCCATAACCTTTTCATTTGAAGTGATATTTACTTCAATTTTTTTATATGAATTTCACATATATTGCGGGGTTTTGATATGTCATTTTATTCTAAAGTTATGGTCCTTGAACTTCGTGTGTTCGTTGCTTTGTTAGTCGGTAAACTTTTAGTTTGTCTGTTGTTTTCTGGGAAAACTATTAAAATGATATAAATGAAACTTAACACAAATGTTTTAAGCAACAAAATTTGAAGCTGAGTTTATTTTGAGGTTCATTCAGTTTGTCTTTACAGAGTTATGATGGTTGCACTTTACAAAAATCTGCAAAAATGAGGATTAGCTGTAACTTTTTTATTTAATAAGATATTCACTTCATTTTTTTAAAAAATAGTATCACCTTAATATGGAAATCAAGATCTGAAGCACAGATTAGAAAATGTCAACACTTATAAGGCATGTTGAATCAGAGAAAGTTTGCAAGTGGGCGTATTATGTACCGTATGCGGTACTCTTGTTCATGATATATGACAACTTACTTTTCACTTGAGTCTAAGCTTTGTACCTTGACACACCAAGAAAAGGACAGACCTATGCTCTATGTACTACAATACATGCACTGATCTAATCTGCATGTGTTTTTAGCTCACCTGAGCCAAAGGCTCAAGGTGAGCTATTGTGACCGCCTGTCGTCCATCCGTCCGTCTGTCTGTCCATTCACTTTTATGTCAAATGACTTCTCCTAAACCACTGGGAGGATTTCAACCAAATTTCACAGAAATGTACCTTAGGGTGTCCTCTATCAAGTTTGTTCAAATCATGACCCCCGGGCAAAAAATGGCCCCGCCCCACCACTTTTAAAGGTTTTTTTTTTAAATCTTTAAAAATCTTCTTCTCTGAAACCACAATTTCCAAATCTTTGATATTTGGTGTATAGCATCATCTAATGGTCCTTGACTAAGTTAATTCAAATGATGACCCCCGGGCCAAAAATGGCCCTGACCTTGGGCTTGTAATTTTTACATAGACTCTTATAGGGAAGCTTTTAAAAATCTTCTTGTCTGAAACCACATAATCTAGAGCTAAGATATTTGGTATGAAGCATCACCTAATATACCACTACCAAGTTTGTTCAAATAATGACCCCTGGGACAAAAATGATCTCACCCTGGGGCTTTAGACTTCTTAACATCAGAAACTACAGTTAAAAAGCTTCCCCCTTAGCAATTTCCTCACAGTTATTTCCCTTGTCCCATCAGCATAGCCATAAGGGACAAAGGGAGATAACTGCATTGGAGTTCTAGTACCTCCTGAATAGTTACTCTATAACTATTTATAATAAAATATGGAAGGTGGATCAGTGTAGCTGTTTTAGAAGGCATAGAAACCAATCTATCAAATCCATTAGCAAACAGCAGACCCTGATCCTATAGGAGCCACCTTATCTGGGTCTACTCTGTTTGCAGATGCGTGAAAACAAGTTTATATGAGGGAAATTAAGGGTTAAATAGACTTCTTCACATCAGAAACTACAGTTAAAAGGTTACAGCACTGGGCAGTAAAATCTCTCCAGGTCAATGCATGACTAACTCTTTTCACGCTAGTGGTGAAACTGTGATTACCTATGCAAACAGTTTGGATCCAGATGAGAGGCCTCATAATGCGGCGTCTCATCAAGATCCAAACTGTTTGTCATCTTAACCATATTTTTGCAAAAAAAATGAAAGTACATGTAAGTTTATTTTAAGAATTGAAGCAGATGACAATAACTTTTTGTTGTAGACGAAAAATTAAAGGCATTTTGAAAGGAATGTTGACCCATTAACCCCATAGTGTGTAGTGTGAGTGATTTGTGGTGCTACACAGTGAATTTCACAGCTAGATGTTATCATAGGTCTTTGCACAATGTTATGTTTGTTTCTGCAGTTAATTTATGTGATTGGAAAAAAAAATTTAGTTTCATTATGATCATTTATTTTAATAGGGGACTCGTGTATTGCACAGCAATACAATATTAACTTGTTCCCCTTTTTTTCTGATTTTCACACTCCAGCATATTAACAGTTTTTGTGTCAGCTGCGAGCAGGTGACACATGTGTTTCTCTGAACACTCTTGTTTCATCATGCTATAACATGGGGCATGCTTCCCTAATGTAGCTACCATGTCCTCATGAATCTCCTTAGGTGATAAGCCTTTGAGGCCAATGTATTGAATAATCGCGCGATGGCCAACATTGTCCATTTGCTTAGAAGTACTCATAGTAAGTAGCTCTGAGAATCAAATTCTGGCAAACAACAGAGAGAAAAAAATCCTTCTGTCTCTGCAGAGTGATTATAACACCTTTTCTACACGGACATCAAATGGTATGTGTATAAGTGGTCTATTTCTACCCCAGGCCACGGACTTACCAATCACCCCTCGTACGAGGTTTTGTCAGCACAACGACGACATGTTTCTAAATTTTCAGATGTAAACAGTGCTGGTATGAGAACAAAGTGACGCCTGGCTGTCAGGAGTGCGGGGGCTTTGCCTTACAACGACCCTGTGTAGTTTGTGAAGGCCAGTGTGATCAGATGTGGCGTAGAAATATAGCCAAGGTAACAGCTATACACAGGCAGACTTTCTGTCATTGGAAGTTTAATCAGCTGGCGTTTGCAAACAGTAAACCTCAAGTCACATTGCTCTACAGCTGCCGTATAGATATAGAATTTTAATAAGCACAAAATGCGATCACCAATGTCCCTCTTGTTTAGTGCTTTGACAGTTGTCAACAATTTGAACTTTTAAAAATCATCTCCTTTGAATCCACAGGGTTCTCAGCTTTCATCTTTGGCACATAGTAGCACCTGTAGGTCCTCTACAAAAGTATATAAGTTATGTCCCTGGGGTCAAAAATTGGCCTTTCCCCCAGGGTGCCTTGTTTTCTGTAGAAACATATAGTGAAAACTTTGAAAAGATTCTCCTGAAACTGGGAGGTTTTCAGCTTTGATATTAGGCATATAGCATCATTTGTAGGTCCTCAACAAAAGTTTTATAAATTATGCCACTGGGGTCAAAATTAGCCCACCCCAGGGGTGGCCAGTTCTCAATAGAAACATATAGTGAAAATTTTGAAAATATTCTCCTCTGAAACTGGAAGGTTCTTGGCTGTCATATTTGGCACATAGTATCATTTTCAGATCCTCTACAAAATTTATATAAATTGTGTCCTTGGAGTCGACATTGGCCCCGTCCCAGGGCTGGCCAGTGAAGCTTGTTTAACTGCACTCCTCATACTTACAGCATTGAAACAATATAATTGATGAAAGTGAGCTCTTGAACATTTGTAAACCATGGGCACCTAGATCAGCAGATGTGTTTAAATGTGGCATCTAACCCCAGGTCTTTTTCTTGCTTTCACATTGGTCCATTGAAAAGACCCATTCCCAATGCAAAATAGGTATCACTTTTCCCAGTTTTAGGAAAAATCCAAACAGAGACCGAATTTTGATTAAATTGCTATAAAAAATGCAAACTGAGTTAAAATGAGACCAAAAATGTTTTCCAAATCACAGAGTTTTATAGACAAAAAAAATATGTCTGTTTTGCCTGTTTCAGACTCATTCATTCCATAAAGCCCACTGGGAGGGAAAGTGTGATCTGCCAATGGAAATTCAACAAGCATTGATGACACAGAGTGGCTCGGACCACACAGAACGAACAATATCAGACGGCCTGCAAGGGTTGTCCACAAGATAGTACATAGATTTATGCAGTTAGGTGATCAAATAAAGCTTCAGAGTTACAGATAAGAGTCGTATTTAGAGTTAAAGTTGGTTTTTTTTTTAGCTCACCAGAGCACAATGTGCTCAGGGTGAGCTTTTGTGATTGCCTGATGTCCGTCGGCTTTCGTCGTCCGTCGTCAACAATATGAACCTTTAAAAACCTTCTCCTCTGAATCTACAGGGCTCTCATCTTTGGCACATAGCATCATATTCAGGTCCTCTACAAAAGTTATATAAATTATGCCCCTGGGGTCAAAATTTGCCCCGCCCCAGGGGTGCCTTGTTTTCAATAGAAACATATAGTAAAACTTTGAAAATCTTCTCCTCTGAAACTGGATGGTTCTCAGCTTTCATATTTGGCACATAGCATCATATTCATGTCCTCTACAAAAGTTATATAGATTATACCCCTGGGGTCAAAATTGGCCCCACCCCAGGGGTGCCTTGTTTTCTATAGAAACATATAGTAAAACTTTGAAAATCTTCTCCTCTTAAACTGGATGGTTCTCAGCTTTCATATTTGGCACATAGCATCATGTTCAGGTCCTCTACAAAAGTTGTATAAATTATACCTTTGGGGTCAAAATTGGCCCCGCTCCAGGGGTGGCCAGTTTTCAATAGAAACATATAGTGAAAACTTTGACACTCTTCTCCTCTGATTGTTTGGTGAGCGATATCAGGGCCATTCTGGCCCTCTTGTTTTTATTTCTCTGCAGATCCCCATCCTGTTGGTACTCACTAGAATAACCTCTCTGCTGTGATTTTCCTGAGAAACAGAAAGATAGGGTTTGCTTATATTCTCCCCAGAGGTCCAGATAAGATGTGTAAATTAAAACATTTTCAAGAATAACATCTGTATTTCTCCACCAAACCCATGTTGTGACCACTCTTTAGAATCTTATCGAAGAGATGATTCTAAAGAGTGGTGGCAACTTAGGGTTTGGTGGAGAAATGGCGATTTTAATGTTGAGTATGTACGTTTATCTGTTGCTCTGCTCCTTAATAACTCTAATAAACACCCTTATAACTAACAATGTATAAAACAAGTAAAAACCAATATAATAACCATTAAATAATGCAATATAGGTTTTTGAAAACATTGCTGATAGCTTAATGCAGACTAAAAATGCAAGAAGCTTTTGTTTAAAAATGTTACGCCCCTGGGGGAGTTTATTACAGATAATACGGTATTTATTTAGATAGAACAGTACGCCTCTTACCTGAAGCACTGAGTAGTTAAAGTGTTAATGGATTACGACATTCAGTGCACTGACTCATGAAGTAAGTTGTACAACTCTGTGTTTAGACCTCACTATCGACATGATGAGTTGAGTTATTCTGTGGATATGTGGCAATCTAATAGTTTTATATGAAATAACTTGTTGTATCTAGTTAATTGTTCTGCAGTAAAAGCTGCATCTGCAACTGCCACTGATAGAGGATTTAGTCTAGTTACTCAACCCTTTACGCCATGAATATTCATGTAAAAAATAATTATGGTACATCATGAGTATTAATTAGACTTATTGTTATAACAGCTCATGGTCATAGGAAATCAGAAACTGTAGAATCATAAATATATATCATAAGCAAGCAGAGCAGACCCTGATCAGTGGGCTCCTTGTTACACCTTTGCAAACAAAGTAGAGCTGCTTGTTAACCTTTACCTGTTCAATATTCTTGTAAAAAATAATGACACTATGAGAATTTTTTAGCTTAATTTTAGCTCGTCTGTTTCGTAGAAACGTCAAGCTATTGTGATCACTGGGTCGTAGTTGTAGTGGTCAGCGTGCAAAACATTAATGTAGCACTCAAAAAGTATAAGAGGTATCAACATGAAACTTCATAGGTGGATAAATCTCATTGAGGAGAAGGCCCCTACATAAGAACCATAACTCTTGGTTAACTCTTAGTTATTGCCCTTTATATTTTTAAAAAAAAGTTTTTATTTAGCTGTACAAGTACCAAATTAGACGAGCGTTTGCCCGGCATGTGGCTCTTGTTATACTATTTAGCTCACCAGAGCACAAATGCTCAGGGTGAGCTTTTGTGATCGCCTGATGTCCGTCGGCGTGCGTCGTGCGTCGTCCTTTAAAGTTCTTCTCTGAATCTACAGGGGTCTCAGCTTTCATCTTTGGCACATAGCATCATCTGTAGGTCCTCTACAAAGGTTATATAAATTATACCCCTGGGGTCAAAATTGGCCCTGCCCCAGGGGTTTTCAGTTTTCAATAGAAACATATAGTGAAAACTTTGAACATCATCTCCTCTAAAACTAGAAGGTCCTCAGCTTTCATATTTGGCACATAGCTTCAACTTCAGGACTTCTACAAAAGTTATATAAATTATGCCCCTAGGGTCAAAATTGGTCCTACCCCAGGGATTGCCAGTTTTTTGTAGCTGACTGCTTAAACAGCCCATGGGATCACTAGTTATGCATAGGAAAAACCTTAAAAATGTTCTTGTCAGAAACTACATGTCCCAGAGCTTAGATATTTGGTGTATAGATTTACTTAGCATAACTTTATGAGTTTTATAAGTATCATAGTTCTGGGGTTAAAATTGACCCTGCTCTGTGTGTATAGACTTCTTCACATCAGAAACTACAGTCTAAAGGTTTCTCCTTAATATCAGCCTGAGCTGAGACCAGCCAGTGAGAGTTCTTATATAATCACCCTTAGCCTGATCAGTAGAGTAGAAATTGTGTTTAGACAAATAACACACACTCCTTTAAGATTGAGAAAACTGGATAATTCTCAAAATGCAGAACACTCTTTAAGCTTTTTTTCATACCAATACCCTGCATTAAGCTACCAGCTATCAATATAGAGCGTATCTGTTGTGAATTACAGCTTAATTCTTTGCATGCTGGGTAATTTTGTCATCTGCTAAATTGTTGTCTGCAGCATATTCATAAGTTATCCTAACTACACACTTTCTAAGTTTTTCAGAAGTTCAGTCTCATTGACAAACAGTTTGGGTATCAGATCAGGCACCACGTTATGTTGGCCCTGATCTGGATCCAAACTGTTTGCATAGGTCATTAGTGGTGGGAGAATCCCACTACACACTTTCTTTCTAAGTTTTTCAGAAGTTCAGTCTCATTTACAAACAATTTGGATATCAGATCAGGCCTCACATTATGTGGGGCCTGATCTGGATCCAAACTGTTTGCATAGGTCATTAGTGGTGGGAGAATCCGCCTCTAGCATCCACAGAATTAATACAAGTTCCAGTGGTCTATGCACTATCCATTCTTTCACTACATTCTTTCAGCATCATGTTCAGGTCCTCTTCAAAAGTTATATAAATTGTGTCCCTGGGGTGCAAATTGGCACCGCCCCTGGGGTGTTAAGTTTTCAATAGAAACATATAGTGAAAACTTTGAAAATCTTCTCCTGATTGTCTGGTGAGCGATGTCAGGGCCATTTTGGCTCTCTTGTTATTATCCCCTCCCCTTTGATCCCGGGGGGGGGGGGGGGGGGGGGGGTTGTGTTATTTTTTTTGCCCTGTCTGCTGGTTTGTTGGTTGGTTAGGTTGCATCCAACTTTAACGTTGGCGATAATTTTGTAACCATTGCACATACATACTTCAAACATGGCATTCATGTGCAACTTATGGAGGCGAACATTTTATGGGATGACTTATTAAGGTCAAATTCATACATCAAGGCCAAAGGTCATATCAGGAGCAAAGTGTTTCACAAACACATCTTGTTTTGACATAAACTGTAGAATCATATCGATATCATATCATATAAGAAAACAGAGCAGACCCTGATCAGAAGGTCCCTATAGGAGTGGTCTGATCTGGGTATACTCTGTTTGCAAATGCAAAAAAGGTGTTTATATGGGTTAAAGGTCATCTCTGTTTTGCTTTTAAGTTACAGATTCTCTACTGTCCTTACTTTCTATTTTTAACTCAAGAACTAGAAAAAATAATTTATATTTGTAATGGGATAAGTGGCATATGAATGTTTATCAGGAAATGGGTTAACCCTTTCCCTGTTTGATATTCATGTTAGAAATAATGACATCATGAATATTTATTAGCTGAATTTGTAGTCAGATCGATTACAATTTCCTTAGCAAATAGAGCAGACCTTAATCAAACCACTCATATAGGAGCCAACTTTTCTGGGTCTACTCTGTTTGCAAAAGCATGAAAAGGGTTTTATGAAGGAAAGAGATAAGTGGTACAGGGGGAAATCACCGTGTGTAATTCTACTGTTTGCCTTTTCAAATCAACTTTGACATTGAATGGTTGATAGTCCATTAGTCAGTATGACAAGAGGACAGTAACTGGTCTCTTTACTCCTTGAATATTCATTTAAAAAATAATAATGTATGTATAAGTATTAATTAGCTTAATATTTATGGTGTATATACAAGAAAAGTGTTGGCCTTGGAAAAAAAGTTTGAAAACTGTACAATCTGATCTATATACATGTAATTTCAAAAGAGCAGAGCAGACCCAGAACAAATGACTCCTACAAAAGGTGTTTGATCAGGACCTTTCCTGTTTGTAAGGGCATTAACCCTTTCCTTAATATAAACACGTTTTCAAGCCTTTGCAAAAGGGAGTAGGCCCAGGCCAGACGGCCCCTATAGGAGTCATCTAATCAGAGTCTGCTCTATTTGCTTATGGAATTTGATAGATCTGGTTTTTACTTTCTAAATTTGCTACAATGTTCGACTTTCCATATTTCATTGTAACTATTTTGTCCATGAATATCCAGGAGGTATTGAAATTTGGAATTAACGTAGAACAGGGAAAGGTTTAAAGGCATATCTATGGAGTAAAGGATTAATGAAGCTACAGGTTTAATTTATGGTCACTAGAAAAAATCAGTTGTTGTCTATATCACAGAACACTTTCATCAACGTTTTGTTTTTAGCTCATCTGGCACGAAGTGCCAAGGTAAGCTATTGTGATAGCCCTGTGTCCGTCGTCGTGCGTCGTCAACTTGGATTTTTACCAACTTTGGCAGAAATGTTCCTTGGGTCAACCACTTTCAAAGAATTTGATTCCATGCAGAACTCTGGTTGCTATGGCAACCAATGTCCAAAAAGAAGTAAAAACTTTAAAAAACTTCTTGTCAAAAACTTTAAGGCCTAGGGCTACCAAATTCGGTATGTAGAAGAATCATCTTGTAGATCTCTACATAGATTGTTCAAATTTTGCCCCTGGGGTCAAAATTGGCCCAACCCTGAGGGTCACAAGTTTTACATAGGATTATATAGTAAAAACTTAAAAGATCTTCTTCTCTGAAACCGAAAAGCTTAGAGCTGTGATATTTGGTATGTAGTATCATCTGGTGAACCTTTACTAAAATTGTTCAAATTATGCCCCTGGGCTCAAACATGGCCACACCCTGGGGGGTCGCATGTTTTACATAGGATTATGTAGTAAACACTTTAAAAAAAATTCTTGTCTCAAACCTGAAAGGCTTAGGGCTTTGATATTTGGTATGAATCATCATCTGGCGAACCTTTACCAAGATTGTTCAAATTATGCCCCTGTGGTCAAAATTGTCCTCAACCTGGGGGGTCACAATTTTACTGAAAACTAATGTCCAAAAAGGAGTAAAAACTTTAAAAATCTTCTAGTCAAAACCTGTAAGGCCTAGGGCTACCAAATTTGGTATGCAGAATCATCTAGTGGACCTCTACATAGATTGGTCAAATTTTGCCACTGGGGTCAAATTTGGCCCAACCCTGGGGATCACAAGTTTTAGAGCTGTGATATTTGGTATGTAGCATCATGTGGTGAACCTTTATTAAGATTGTTTAAATTATGCCCCTGGAATCAAACACGGCCACACCTTGGGGGTCACATATTTTACATTGGATTATATAGTAAAAACTTTAAAAATCTTCATGTCCGAAACTGAAAGGCTTGGAGCTGTGCTATTTGGTACATAGTAATGGTATCACCTGGTAGACCTTTACCAAGATCGTTCAGATTAAGCCCCTAGGATCAAAATTGGCTCTGCCCTAGGGGGTCCCAAGTTTTACTGAATGATCTAGTAGACCTCTACATAAATTGTTCAAATTTCCCCCCTGGGGTCAAAAATAGCTCATTCATTGGGTTGGGGAGGAAAAAGGGGGGGGGGGGGGGTCAGAGCTGTCATATTTAGCATGGAGCATCATCTGGTGGAGCTTTACCAAGACTGTTAAAATTGTGCCCCTGGGGTCAAAATTGATAGGTCACATGACATCATTTAACAAGGTGAGCGATACAGGGCCATCATGGCCCTCTTGTTTAAATAAATTAGCAACAGTACAGAACTTTTTACGTGCAGCTTGTCTGTTTTTTAAAAACAAAATTGTTGATGTGTTGTCATAACCTTGGTGTGCAATTTTGTCATTTTGTCACAGTTACGACATCAATACAGCTATCCCTGTCAATCTTTACACAGTTATTAACTTTCACATAGGCTTCTATCTAATAAGGGTCCATTACTCTGTCATGCATATTTAAAGAGTTATGTCCGTTTAAAACATTAATAGTGGTGAACAGACAAGGATTGGCATTTACAGGGAGGCTCTTGTTTGCATTTTGTAAAAAAAAGGAAAAGTAAAGCAGAGAAAGCCCTAGTTTTAGCTTGTTTTGTGTCTGTGTGGTTGTCATTCATTTTTACTCTTTGGACATGTTCATGTTGCAATCTCTGTTTTAACCCTATCCCTCATGAGTATTCATATTAGAAAAAATAAATATTTGTATAAGGTGAAATTTATAATGGTATACAGTAGAACCTGTCTAGACCCTTTCCTCCATAAATATGCCTTTCTACGCCTCTGTAAAAGTCACTTTACGAAACCATTGTGATAGCAAATGCTCTATCTATCACAATGGTTTCAAAACTACACAATTCTAAAAAAAATTATTTTCTCTAGTAAATGCTCCTTTTTGGTAGATTTGATTATTCAATGAGGTTGGGTCTAAAAATAGCCTATGACGTAATGGGTTAAGTGGCCATCAAGAGGTCTAATTATTGGTCAGCAAGACAGGTGGTAGCTTAATGCAGGTTAAACATAATTAAAAAAAAATCCTATGGAAAATTTCTGCTTTACTTTTTCCCTGCATTAAGCAACCACCAGTCCTTCTTTTTAAGACTCCAATGTTCAATAAATGAATGGTTCTACTGTAGTTCTGCTCTGTTTGTAAAGTGATGAAGAGGCGTTTTTAGCTCACCAGGTGAGCTATTGTGATCGCCCTGTGTCCAGTGTCGTCCGGTGTGCGTCATCCGTCGTCCACAATTTTTTCAAATGGCTTCTCCTCCTAAACCACTGGGAGGATTTCAACCAAATTTCACAGAAATGTACCTAGGGTGGTCCTCTATCAAGTTTGTTCAAATCATGACCCGGGCCAAAAATGGCCCCGCCCTGTGGCTTATCAGTTGTTTTTGTAAAAATCTTCTTCTCTGATACCACAAGTCTTAGAGCTTAGATATTTGGTATGTAGCATCATCTAATGGTCCTCTACCAAGGTTGTTCAAAGTATGACCCCGGGCCAAAAATGGCCCTGTTCTGGGGCTTATCAATTTTACATAGACTTATATCAGGGTTCCCACGGACAGGGAAAAGTCAGGGAAAAAAGATTTTTTTTCAAGGTCAGGGAAAAGTCAGGGAATTTTTTAATTGGTCAGGGAAATTTGAAATTTGGCAAAAGTCAGGGAAAAGTCAGGGAAATTTGGAACCAAAAGGATGAGGGCTGAGGAAATATGTCAAAAAGGAGAAAGAATGAAAATAAAAGGCTAGGGCAGTTTCTTCAATTTTGACTAAACCAAACATTTTTATACATCTTTGATTAGCTTTGTATATTTCACATCCAAATTTTATAGTATATCTGTCATGAAGTCTGTTAAAACAAAATCATTGGAGAGTTTTGACACCTCTGCAAGACTCCAGCATCCATTTTGACAGCAGTGTTAGAATAGGGCAGCAATGCTAGATATTGGACATTCTACTGTAGTGTCTTCACTTGTTAGGACAGGCTGCAGGGCAGCGGTGCTAGATGTTGGACATTCTACTGTACTGTCTTCAATTGTTAGTGCAGCAATATTTGATCTGCTATTATGAAAACAGTGAAAATTCAGACCCTTTTCTGGCATCTACAGAGACCCATTAAAAGGACCTATTTTTGCCAAAAAAAAAGTTATGCAAATTTTGATTAAATTGCGAAACAAGAGGGCCTGAAAGGCCCTGATATCGCTCACCAGAAAATCAGAGGAGAAGTTTTTCAAAGTTTTCACTATGTGTTTCTATAGAAAACTAGTCGGCCCTGGGGCAGGCCAATTTTGACCCCATTTTAATAGCATGCTATATCAGTGTCTTACACACTGTATGTACTATTTTAAAATTCAGCTTACACAGAAAAACTGAAAGATTAACCATTTCCACCATAGATACACATTTTATCACGTTTGCAAACAGAATAGACCCATATCAGGCAGCTCCTGTAGAAGCTGTCTGATCAGGGTCTACTCTGTTTGCTTAGAAAAATATCATAAATCTGAGTTTTTACTGTAGTCTACTGCCAAAATATTTCATAAATTTGCTTAAAATAAAATTTTACTTAATTATATATTCATAGTAGATGGAGTAAATTCATGGGGGAAGGGTTAAGAGAGGTAGAAAAGATTCAAGAGACCTTATACTTTGGGTGCATATTAGGACATGTTTGGCATCATGCATGTTACATTCAATATTGAGCAATTAAAAATGAAAAGTCAAAAACATTTTTTTTAAAATGATCAAAACACTACTGCTGTATATATAGTTATCATAAAGAGAGAGGTGGTAAGGATTGGCTGATGGGGAGGACGGAGGCCAACATTTATTGATCATGCTCATAGATGACCAATTAAACTACTGTTAACATGGGGTCAGGGAAAATTGAAATTCGGTCAGGGAAAAGTCAGTGAAAAGTCAGGGAATTTTATTTGTTCTGTTTTGTGGGAACCCTGTATATAGGAAAACCTTTAAAAATCTTCTACTCTGAAACCACATACCCGAGAGCTTAGATATTTGGTATGAAGCATCACCTTAATAGACCTCTACCAAGTCTGTTCAAATCATGACCCCCCCCCCCCCCCCCCCCCCCCGTGCAAAAAATGGCCCCGCCCTGGGGGTTTTCAGTTGTTTTTGTAAAAATCTTTAAAATTCTTCTTCTGAAACCGTAAGGCCTAGACCTTTGATATTTGGTATGTAGCATCATCTAATGGTCCTCTACCAAAAATTGTTCAAATTATGACCCCGGATCAAAAATGGCCCAGCCCAAGGGCTTATCAGTTTTTCATAGGAAAATCTTTAAAAATCTTCTTCTCTGAAACTGTAAGGCCTAGACCTTTGAAATTTGGTATGTAGTATCATCTAATGGTTTTCTACCAAGATTGTTCAAATTATGACTCCTAGACCAAAATGGCCACGCCCGGGCTTATCAGTTTTTCAAAAGAAAATCTTTAAAAATCTCTTTCTGTGAAATTGTAAGACCCAGACTTTTGAAATTTATATGAAACATCACCTAATGTTCCTTTATTAAGATTGTTCAAATTTAAACTCCAGGGCTAAAATTATGGCCCTTGGTTTCATATTTTTACATAGAAATACAGTGTATGCATAAGTCTATAGTAACCAGGTGAGCGATTTAGGGCCATCATGGCCCTCTTGTTATGAGGAAAAGGGGTAATAGCTTACTGGTATTGCTTTATTGTCTTTTATTAACCCTTTACTCCATGAATATTCATGTAAGAAATTATGATATCATGAATATTGACTAGTTTGATTTATAAATGGCACATTTACTTTTTGCCAAAGTAGAAACAGTAGAATCATACCAATATTTTTCAGTAAGCAAAAAGAACAGACTCTGATCAGACGGCTCCTATAGGAGCTGTCTGATCTGGGTTTACTCCATTTGCTAAGGCATAGAAAAGTGTATTTATGGAGTAAAGGGTTAAAGAGAACAGCTGCTGTCTTATTCAATGGGTTCTTTTATACCTCCACAACAATTTTGTGCCCAGAATATTGTAGATCCGGATTAGAAAGTTCCAAACGAACCCCCTTACCTGGGTTTGCACTGTTTTCTTGATAGAATGTTTTCTACTCTGCACACAAGGATGAAGATTTTTTTGGCAGACCCCCAATCCCTCAAAACTTTGTTCAAAGATTATATTTATGGCTGGAAAGGTGAATGTCAGCCATTTGTATCCTATCTTAATGCATCCAATGTGTGTGGACTATTGTCAGTACAAGGTGCCAACAGAAATAACAGTAAAAACATACCTTTTTGCAGAGAAATGTTACTTTCTTCACTGAGTGAAAGGTTAGATGCTTTATTATCATTAATTCACAAATTCTATAATTATGCAAAAGATCAAACTGCCATTTAGTTATAAATGCAATATTCTTTAACTATCCATTTTAACAAAGTTATGGAAGAGAACATAACAGTGCCTCTGTACATCCCTGTGTTTGTCTGTTCGTGTGTCTATCCATTGGCATCTTGTGAACACAGTATAAAATATCAAACCTTGCTTGTTTATTAAACTTGAGAAGACATTGAAGTCTATAGATTTTCAAGTTCACTGATCAAATTTCAAACTCGCTGGAGGTTGACCTCTGAAGCACTTAGGGGCTGTGATACAGAACTAACCATGGAACACCGAATGCAATCATCAAACCTTGTATACCTGTTCCACATGATCAGGTTTTGCACCCTTTTAATTTTCATGATCATAGGTCAAGGTCACAGATGGCAGCTTTTGAAAATTCATTATGAAGGAGATACAGAACAAAGAGTCATTCATCATTCCATGCTTGTTCCCACTGATGAGATATTGCATCCTATTGATTAAGTCAATGGTCAAGCTCACTGGAGGCACATCTGGATTTTGCGTGCATAATGAGATAGGATTTTCAGTGTCGAAGGTTAAAGTTAAAGTAACAGGAAGTAGATAAATGCATTGACATGAAATGTGTGAACAGTATACAGAATAAAATAAAAATTATCTGTGATGCTGATGAATTGGATATGATATTATTTATATATGTATATTGAATGTAAGTAAATTAGCAACATGTATTTAATCTCAATTAAAAAATCAAAACTTACTTTGTAACCCTCTCCTTTATAGAAACACCTTTGCAAAACAGTAGACACATAGTAGACAGCTCCTGTAAGAGCTTGCTTATAAAAACTAGTCCTGCATAACTGTCCATTAGGAAAGGGGGTTACATGGTGAACATTCTCACATTAATTACTGTATTAGGGAATTCTTTAGCAAGAACCCATTCAACAGTAGTGATATTGCAAGGGAATGCTCCATGAAAGGATGTTGTTTTAACCCTTTATTCCATAAAAATATCCTTGCAAACAGACTAGACCCAGATCAGACAGTTCCTGTAGGAGCTGTCTGATCAGGGTCCGCTCTGTTTGCTTATTATGTAATATGGATATGATCCTACAGTTTCTGCCATGGTCAAAACTTCATATGTCCTTGTGCTGTTATAACAATTACTCTTATTAATATTCATGGCGTCATTGTTTCTTGCATGAATATTCATAGAGTAAAATTTCAGTAAATGACAAGAAGGTACAGTTATTTCATTGACTCCTGGTCACACATATTTCTTTTTCAGTTTGAAGTTTGTTTTCATTTGACTGATATAGATATACATGTATAATGTTGATGAAAGGTATAGACTTGGTCATGTGATCTTTGTCAACCAGTATTTTCATGTTTAGCTTGTCTGTTTTTGCAAAGGAAAAAAAAAAGCTATTGTCGTAACTCCTTATTGTCCACATTGTCTCTGTAGTCTTCTTCTTCCAGAAACATTAACATTGGCTATGACTTCTGTACTATTCATGCAAATCTTATGAAACTTCACATACTTGTTCACTGTCACAAGAGCTACAATGGAAGAGACAAGCTTTGGCACACCTGCATGCGGTGCTCTTGTTTTGAGAAGTTGTAGTAGATCACAGTCTATTTAGTAGTATGGGCTGTTACAATTGCAGAATTGTCAAAAGTGATTACCACTCCTTGATATAAAGGACTGTATTTTGTTTGTCCTAACATTTTAGATAATCCTTACTAGGCTTTTGAACTGTTTATCACAACTGGTTTCACTTGCTGCAGTGCAGTAACACTTAATTTACTTAGTTCACAAACTAGGAGTGTTGAGTTTATATTTTATGTATTTCAGAACATTGCAAAAGAAACATTGACAATTTACTTGAAAATTCAAGAATAGAATGGAATAGATCCAGATCAAACAGCTCCTGTAAGAGCCATGTGCTTAGGCTTATATGCTTCTTATATGTTATCAGAGCAACAAATACTAAAATGGTCATTTCTTCACCCAAGCCAATGTTGTGACCACTCGTCTTGAAGAAATTATTCTGATGAGTGACCATGACATTGCGTTTGGTGGAGAAATAAGGAAAGTTATTCTTGAAACTGTTTTTATTTATGCATCTAATCTGGAGCTCAGTGTTATACTTGAATCTCTTCTCTTTGCTATGGCATTAAATTTCCTTTTTATTATATTTTGAATACGAGAATTAATATGTGTTCAAATTCAAATGCATGGATATTCATCATTTAAAATTTTAAATGAACAATATGACAACCTCTAAGATTGTTTCAGACTTGGACACTGATTAACCCTTTCCCTGTTCAATATCAACATGTCAGAAATAATCATATGATGAATATTAGTTAGATGGTATTTATACTGTAAAGTGTCCATGGTAATTGTTTGTTTTGACAAAACTATAGAATCGGATCTGGAAGTCATAAGCAAACAGGGCAGACCCAGATCAGATGGCTCCTATAGGAGTAGCTTGAACAGGGTCTGCTCTGTTTGCTTATGGTATAAAATAAATTTGATTCCATAATTTCTACCATGGCCAAAATTCCTGTGTCCATGTGCCATTATTACAATTAATCTAATCAATATTCATGATGTCGTTGTTTCTTATGTGAATATTCATTGGGTAACAGGTTAATAAAAAAGAAATTTTCTATTAAGCTTCATTGAAGTTTAAAAAAGTTCATGAAGAACTTATAGCATGCAATTGCAAAACTGTGTTGACTGACACTGTTGTACATGACCATTTCCCTGTTAAATATGTAACTTGGCATGTCATCACTGTATTTTTGAAGAAATACTGGAAGAATTAATATCATAATTTACAGCAGGTGTCTATGCCTTTGCAAACAGAGAAGACCCAGATCAGACAGTTCTTGTAGGAGCAGACTGATCAGGGTATGCTCTGTTTGTATACATATTTCACAGTTTCTGCTATGGGCAAAAAATCCTGTGTCTATGTACTATTATAACAGTTAATCTAATCAATATTCATGACATCATTATTTCTTATATAAATACTCATGAAGTAAAGAGTTAATTTGTATGTAAAGTGTTCATGTATATCTTGGTCTAGCAATACTGTCTGCATTGCAATACTATCTGCATTGCAATACTATCTACATTGCAATAATGTCTGCACTGCAATAATGTCTACATTGCAATACTATCTACATTGCAATAATGTCTGCATTGCAATAATGTCTGCATTGCAATACTATATACATTGCAATACTGTCTGCATTGCAATACTATCTACATTGCAATAATGTCTGCACTGCAATTGCAATAATGTCTGCACTGCAATAATGTCTACATTGCAATAATGTCTGCACTGCAATAATGTCTACATTGCAATAATGTCTGCATTGCAATAATGTCTGCATTGCAATACTATATACATTGCAATACTATCTGCATTGCAATACTATCTACATTGCAATAATGTCTGCACTGCAATTGCAATAATGTCTGCACTGCAATAATGTCTACATTGCAATAATGTCTGCATTGCAATAATGTCTGCATTGCAATACTATATACATTGCAATACTGTCTGCATTGCAATACTATCTACATTGCAATAATGTCTGCACTGCAATTGCAATAATGTCTGCACTGCAATAATGTCTACATTGCAATAATGTCTGCATTGCAATAATGTCTGAAATGCAATAATGTCTGCATTGCAAATACTATCTGCATTGCAATAATGTCTGCATTGCAATCCATCCATAAGGCGTTATGCCATAAGAACTGTCTACAACCACCACCAATAGACTATAAGTCGTTATCCCATGAGTTATCTATGAATATTCATGTAAGAAATAATGACATAATGTTGATTGGTTTATTTTTAGGTCACCAGAGCACAAAGTGCTCAGGGTGAGCTTTTGTGATCGCCTGATGTCTTTCCTCTGTCGGCGTGCATCGTGCGTCGTCAACAATTTGAACCTTTAAAAGTCTTCTCCTCTGAATCTACAGGGTTCTCAGCTTTCATCTTTGGCACATAGCATCACCTATAGGTCCTCTACAAAAGTTATATAAATTATGTCCCTGGAGTCAAAATTGGCCCCGCCACGGTCCCAGGGGTGGCCAGTTTTCTCTAGCTGACTGTTGTTTTCTGTACAAGTAGCAGAATGCTGGGCTCACTTAGGTTAGGCATGGGGAAAACTTCAAAAATCTTCTTGTCAAAAACTACATGTCACAGAGCTTAGATATTTGGTGTATAGATTTACTTAGTATACCTTATTGACATTGGTTAATATCATAGTTCTGAGGTTAAAATTGGCCCTGCCCTGTTGGTTATACCTTAAAATAGATTTTTACACTATAAAGGTTCCTCTGAGCTAGAAGGACTGTAAACACTCCATCTGTGTTACGCAATCACTTGAGAGGGCAAGTTCCTGGTCAAAACTCTATGAAGTTGTCTGCTTCAGAATTAGTGTCTGTTTGTTCACACTGTTTTTAACCCATTCCCTCATAGGCTATTTTCAGATCCTGCCTCTTGGAAAATTTCATATTGTGTAGATTTGAAACCATTGTGATAAATAGAGCATTTACTCCTATGGAGCAAATGCTCTATTTATCACAATGGTTTCATAAAGTGACTATTATACCTCTTTGAATAAATCTACTGATAAGGAGCATTAATTAGAGAAAACGAAAATTTCAGAATTGTGTAGATTTGAAACCATTGTGATAAATAGAGCATTTACTCCTATGGAGCAAATGCTCTATTTATCACAAAGGCTTTTTTCAGATCCTACCTCTTTGAATAAATCTACTGATAAGGAGCATTAATTAGAGAAAAGGAAAATTTCAGAATTTTGTAGATTTCAAACCATTGTGATAAATAGAACATTTACTCCCATGGAGCTTTTGCTCCATTTATCACAATGGTTAGCAAATGCTCTATTTATCACAAAGGCTTTTTTCAGATCCTACCTCTTTGAATAAATCTACTGATAAGGAGCATTAATTAGAGAAAAGGAAAATTTCAGAATTGTGTAGATTTCAAACCATTGTGATAAATAGAGCATTTGCTCCATAGGAGTAAATTAACTCATATACAAACCACATATAAAGTTACATACCGGTATTCGTCGGATCAGAATCCAAACTGTGTGCTAATTTCGGTCAAGTCGTGCTAAGCAGTGATAGGTTTGTCATCTGTTAGAAATGTTGTCTGCTTATTCAAAGAGGTAAATCTGGGTCTACTCTGTTTGCAAATGCGTGAAAACATGTTTATATGAGGGAAAGGGTTAATTAGAGTAAAGGAAAATTTCAGAATTGTGTAGATTTGAAACCATTGTGATAAATAGTGCATTTACTCCTATGGAGCAAATGCTCTATTTATCACAAAGGCAAATGCTCTATTTATCACAATGGTTTCATAAAGTGACTATTATACCTCTTTGAATAAATCTACTGATAAGTAGCATTAATTAGAGAAAAGGAAAATTTCAGAATTGTGTAGATTTGAAACCATTGTGATAAATAGAGCATTTACTCCTATGGAGCAAATGCTCTATTTATCACAAAGGCTTTTTTCAGATCCTACCTCTTTGGAATAAATCTACTGATAAGGAGCATTAATTATAGAAAAAGAAAATTTCAGAATTGTGTAGATTTGAAACCATTGTGATAAATAGAACATTTACTCCTATGGAGATTTTGCTCTATTTATCACAATGGATAGCAAATGCTCTATTTATCACAAAGGCTTTTTTCAGACCCTACCTCTTTGAATAAATCTACTGATAAGGAGCATTAATTAGAGAAAAGGAAAATTTCAGAATTGTGTAGACTTGAAACCATTGTGATAAATAGAGCATTTACTCCTATGGAGCAAATGCTCTATTTATCACAATGGTTTCATAAAGTGACTGTTACAGAGGCGTAGAACAAAGGCTTTTTTCAGATCCTACCTTTTTGAATAAATCTTCTGATAAGGAGCATTAAATAGAGAAAAGGAAAATTTCAGAATTGTGTAGATTTGAAACCATTGTAATAAATAGAGCATTTGCTCCATAGGAGTAAATTTACTCATATACAAACTACATATAAAGTTACATACCGGTATGCGTCAGATCAGAATCCAAACTGTGTGCTAATTTCAGTCAAGTCATGCTAAGCAGTGATAGGGTTGTTATCTGTTAGAATTTTTGTCTCTTATTCAAAGAGGTAAATCTGGGTCTACTTTGTTTGCAAATGCGTGAAAACACGTTTATATGAGGGAAAGGGTTAAATAGAGAAAAGGAAAATTTCAGAATTGTGTAGATTTGAAACCATTGTGATAAATAGAGCATTTACTCCTATGGAGCAAATGCTCTATTTATCACAATGGTTTAATAAAGTGACTATTACAGAGGCGTAGAAAGGCGTTTTTATGGAGGAAAGAGTATTCTATTAGCCGGCAGAGCACAACCTGGTCAGACAGCTCCTATAGAAACCTTCTGATACGGGTCTGTTCTGTTTGCAAAGGCATCAAATCACATTTATATGAAGGAAAGGGTTTTAAAGGTCTAAAAGTTTATTAAAGATCGACTGCTTCCTGGCCCTTTTCAACAGAATTAAGACCAACAGGTATGGCACAGAGTTTGGATCCACAAAGGGGCAAATAACACCCCACAAAACAGGTGTCCAGTTTTGTTTAGAAACATACATGTAGTAAAAACTTTAAAAATCTTTCCCTCTGGTGAGCGATTTCAGGGCCATCATGACCCTCTTGTTTAGTTATTCCCCTTTTTCATTTTTTTTGCCCGGACAATAACTCTTTATCTACTGGTTCAATTGATTTCAAACTTCATATATTCAATAAGCATGATAAGAGGAAGTGTCATGCACAAGAGCCATAACTCTGGCATCAATATTTTTGGAGTTATTCCCCTTTGTAATGTGTTCTTGTCCCGACAATAACTCTTTATCTACTCGTTCAATTCATTTGAAACTTCACATATGGAACAAGCACGATGAGAGGAAGTGTCATGCACAAGGGCCATGACTCTGGCATCAGTATTTTTGGAGTTATTTCCCTTTTTAATATTTTCTTGTCCGGACAATAACTCTTTATTTACTGGTTCATTTCATTTGAAACTTCACATATGGAACAAGCATGATGAGCGGAAATGTCATGCACAAGGGCCATAACTCTAGCATCATTATATTTGGAGTTATTCCCCTTTTGTCATATTGTTTTTCTTATTATTTTTACAAATACTATTCAGGTTTGTCATATTTATACCATTGTCAACTACACCATGGGTTGGTTGGTCAGTGGAGGTTTCTTTTAATATGGTGGGGGACTTGTTCCCCTTTGTTCTGATTTTGGCACTCCAGCATATTAACAATTTTTGTGTCAGCTTCGAGCGATAACTTCAATATGCCTGATGCCAGTTGATTGAAACTTCATATATGGAAAGAGCATAATGAGAGGAAGTGTCATGCACAAGGTCCATAACTCTGGCTTCACTAATATAGTGATTTGTCTGATCAGGGCCTGCTCTGTTTGCTTTTGAAATAGTACAGTTTTTGTTTTTGAAGAACACCAAGTGTATTCATCAGGTGGTTGCCATCGAGACATTCTTCTGTATTGTTACAGTGAATGTTGTGAATTAGATCTTGTCCTTGTATGGATAATAAATAGACAAATACTGTTTTGAGAACATTATTTGCATAATATTAACTTAAGAAATGCAAAATGTAACATGATCTATGACATGTATGTTTTTCACGTAATGTCCTTGTAGAGTATGAAACAATGATATATTTTGCTCTTATATTGCAGACTGTCTTCACTGTAACATTTTATGCATCAGATAGTATACAGTAAAAACCCTCTAAACCGGAATTGTAGTAAAGAAGAATTTAGACTTTTATACAGGTGACTGCTTACTGTGGGATTGAAGTCATTTGGGAGCTTTCTGTATGACTTTGAGCCTGCATTAAGCTTCCACTTGTCTTTACAGACCAGCATTGATACTAATTGGACCATCCGGTTTAGGGTTTATTTACTGTACTGGAATACTACTCTTTTTATGCCCCCACATAGTGGTGGCATATAGGGTTGCCCTTCTCCGTACGTACGTACGTCCGTCCGTCCGTCCGTACGCACATCTTGTCCGGACTTCTTCTCAGAAAGTATTTGTCCAATCCACATCAAACTTTACACACTTGTTTAAATCATACCCCTGGGGTTAAAATTGGTCCCGCCCCAGGGGTGGTCAGTTTTCAATAGAAACATATAGTGAAAACATTGAAAACATCTTCTGAAACTGGAAGGTTCTCAGCTTTCAATATTGGCACATGGAATCATGTTTAGGTCCTCTACAAGTGTTATATAAATTTTGCCCTTTGGGTCAAAATTAGCCCCGTCCCAGGGCTGGCTAGTTTTCAATAATTATTAGCTGAATTTTTACAATGACATAGTTATGTACACAGGATTTTTGAAGAATTGGGAGAAACAGTAGAGTCAGCCCTATTATAATCTCATAAGCAAATATCAGATCCTGATCATATGGTTCCTACATGATCTGTCTGATCCAGGTCTGCAGGTTTGCAATGACGTGAAAAGGCGTCTTTATGAAAGAAAGGGTTAAGCCTTTACTCCATAAATGTTCATATAAGAAATAGTGAGTTTAGGAATAGTGATTAAATGAACTTTTACAATGGCACACGAACACAGACATGTTTGGCCATGGCAGAAACTGTACAGAACTGTACAATCAGATGATATCTACATGTATTTCATTGGCAAACATAGCAGGCCTTGATCAGATGGCTCATACGGGACCCGTGTGATGCGGCTCTACTCTGTTTGCAAAGGCGTATCTATTGAGTCTAGGGTAAACTCATTCCCTCCGTGGCTATGTTTAGACCCAGTCTTTTTAGCTCACCAGAGCACAAAGTGCTCAGGGTGAGCTTTTGTGATCGCCTGATGTCCGTCGTCGTGCGTCGTTCGTCGTCAACAATTTGAACCTTTAAAAATCTTCTCCTCTGAATCTACAGGGTTCTCAGCTTTCATCTTTGGCACATAGCATCACCCTTAGGTCCTCTACAAAAGTTATATAAATTACGCCCCTGGGGTCAAAATTGGCCCCGCCCCAGGGGTGGGAAGTTTTCAGTAGAAACTAATAGTGAAATCTTTGAAAATCTTCTCCTCTGAAACTGGAAGGCTCTCAGCTTTCATATTTGGCACAGAGCATCATGTTCAGGTCCTCTACAAAAGTTATATAAATTATGGCCCTGGGGTCAAAATTGGCCCCGCCCCAGGGGTGGGCAGTTTTGAATAGAAACCAATAGTGAAATCGTTGAAAATCTTCTTCTCTGAAACTGGAAGGCTCTCAGCTTTCATCTTTAACACATAGCATCACCCTTAGGTCCTCTACAAAAGTTATATAAATTATGCCCCTGGGGTCAAAATTGGCCCCGCCCCAGGGGTGGGAAGTTTTCAGTAGAAACATATAGTAAAACTTTGAAAATCTTCTCCTCTGAAACTGGAAGGCTGGCAGCTTTCATATTTGGCACATAGCATCATGTTCAGGTCCTCTACAAAAGTTATATAAATTATGGCCCTGGGGTCAAAATTGGTCCCGCCCCAGGGGTGGGTAGTTTTCAATAGAAACCAATAGTGAAAACTTTGAAAATCTTCTTCTCTGAAACTAGAAGGTTCTCAGCTTTCATATTTGGCATATAGCATCATGTTCAGGTCCTCTACAAAAGTTATATAAATTTTGGCCCTGGGGTTAAAATTGGCCCCGCCCCAGGGGTGGGCAGTTTTCAGTAGAAACTAATAGTGAAATCTTTGAAATTCTTCTCCTCCGAAACTGGAAGGCTCTCAGCTTTCATATTTGGCACAGAGCATCATGTTCAGGTCCTCTGCAAAAGTTATATAAATTATGGCCCTGGGGTTAAAATTGGCCCCGCCCCAGGGGTGGGCAGTTTTCAGTAGAAACTAATAGTGAAATCTTTGAAAATTTTCTCCTCTGAAACTGGAAGGCTCTCAGCTTTCATATTTGGCACAGAGCATCATGTTCAGGTCCTCTACAAAAGTTATATAAATTATGGCCCTGGGGTCAAAATTGGCCCCGCCCCAGGGGTGGGCAGTTTTCAATAGAAACCAATAGTGAAATCTTTGAAAATCTTCTTCTCTGAAACTGGAAGGCTCTCAGCTTACATATTTGGCACATACAATTATGATCAGGTCCTCTACAAAAGTTATATAAATTATGGCCCCTTGGTCAAAATTGGCCCCGCCCCAAGGGTGGGCAGTTTTCAATAGAAATAAATAGTGAAATCTTTGAAAATCTTCTTCTCTGAAACTGGAAGGCTCTCAGCCTTGATATTTGGCACAGAACATCATGTTCAAATCCTCTTTAAAACTTATATAAACAATGGCCCCAGGGTCAAAATTGGCCCAGCCCCAGGGGTGGGCAGTTTTCAATAGAAACAAATAGTGAAATCTTTGAATATCTTCTTCTCTGAAACTGGAAGGTTCTCAGCTTTCATACTTTGCACATAGCATCATGTTCAGGTCCTCTACAAAAGTTATATAAATTATGCCCCTGGGGTCAAAATTGGCCCTGCCCCAGGGGTAGCCAGTTTTCAACAGAAACATATAGTGAAAACTTTGAAAATCTTTTTCTCTGAAACTGGAAGGTTCTCAGGTTTGATATTTGGCACATAGCATCATGTCCAGGTCCTGTACATAAATTTTGCCTCTTGGGTCAAAATTAGCCCAGCCCCAGGTCAGGCTAGTTTTCTATAGAAACATATAGTTAAAACTTTGATAAATCCACCAAAAAAGGAGTATTAACTATAGAAAAAGAAAATTTTAGAATTTTGTAGTTTCAAACCATTGTGATAAATAGAGCATTTGCTCCTATAGGAGCTTCATGGGACTAAATGGTCATGATTCTTGACTTTGCAAATGGCTTGATAATTTGTTGAAAATGCTTCATTATGTTGAAAATGCTTCATGCGACTAAATGGTCATGATTCTTGACTTTGCAAATGGCTGGGTACTTTGTTGAAAATACCTCATGCGACTAAATGGTCATGATTCTTGACTTTGCAAATGGCTTGGTACTTTGTTGAAAATGCATCATTCATCTAAATGGTAATTGTTCTTGACTTTGAAAAAAAGGCTAAAGCATCATTCAGCTATTTGTATATAGAATAAACTTACTATGATCTGATAAAATGTGTATTGTTTTGATTTGACTACAGCCTTTGAAAATCTTGTTGAACCCTTTACTCAATGAATGTTCATATGAGAAATAATGACATCATGAATATTACTTAAGATTACTTGTTATAATAGCACATGAAGACAGAAAGTTTTGGCAACAGAAGAATCTGTAGATTCAGATCTATAATGTAAGCAACAGAGCAGAGCCTGGTCAGATGGCTCCTACAGGCCCCTGGAGTCGTCTGATCTGGGTCTGCAGTTTTGCAAAACTGTGAAAAGGGTTGTATATAATTGAAAGGGTTAGGCCTTTACTCAATAAATATTCATGTGAGAAAAAGTGACCTTTTGAATAGTGATTAAATGAACTTTTATAATGGCTTATGAATTCCTGCATGTTTGGCCATCTGCAGAAATATTATTTTATAATTAGCAAACATATAAGATGGCTCCTATAATAGTCGTTGTGATGTGGGTCTACTCTGCAAAGGTGTATCTATTGAGCCATGGAC
The DNA here is from genome assembly GCA_963576725.1 of Azorinus chamasolen. Taxonomy (NCBI): domain Eukaryota; kingdom Metazoa; phylum Mollusca; class Bivalvia; order Cardiida; family Solecurtidae; genus Azorinus; species Azorinus chamasolen. The sequence goes on from OY755252.1 coordinate 50,991,606, forward strand.
TAGTTAAAGATAGGAGTCATAAAATTAGATGTAGGTGGTTGCTTAATGCAGAACAAAATTCATGCAGAATCCGTCTGCATAGTTTTCCTGCTTTAAGCTACGGTACTAGCTGCCTCAGACACCCAGAATTACACATGTTTGTGTCATATGCCGAGAGGTAGTGTGTCACTTAGGGATCACTTTTCCGTCGTCTGTCCGTCCTTCTGTCTGTCCGTCATACTTTCTGTTTTTGGCTGTCATTTCTAAACTAATAATTATAGAGCTTTCAAATTCACATGTGTCTTCCTCTCATTAAGGACCATTGGTGTAACTAAGGTCCATCACTCTGCATGCAATACCTTTTGAGTTATTCCCTTTGTTCTGATTTTTGCACTGCAGCATATTTACAGTTTTTGTGTCGGCTGCGAGCAGGTGACACATGTGTTCCTCCGAACACTCTTGTTTCAATGTTCGAATGGTCAAATATTTCCCTTGTGCATATTCATGTAAGAAATAATAACATCATGAATATTTATTTATTGTCTGAATATTTATAATGGCATATAAACTCAGGAAATTTTGTCTCCAGACTGTAGAATCAGATAAGCAAACAGAGTAGACCCTGGTCAAACGGCCCCTGTAGGAGCCATCTGGTCTGGGTCTACTCAGTTTGCAAAAACGTGAACAGGCATTTATATGAAGGAATGGATTCAGACGCATCTCAGTGTTAATTCGGGTTGTTCAGGGTGAGCTTTTGTGATCGCCTGATGTCCGGCGTGCGTTGTCAGTCGTCAGTCATAAACAATTTGAACCTTTAAAAATCTTCTTCTCTGAATCTACAGGGTTCTCAGCTTTCATCTTTGGCACATAACATCATCTTTAGGTCCTCTACAAAAGTTATACAAGAAAAGCATTGATGTAAACATCAAAGGGCGCCATTATAAAGAACAGCCATGCTGGTTTTTATTGCTTTCGAAGAATGCAATATAGCGATCGGTCGTTTTTACGGCAAAGAGTTCACTATTTCTTGTGACCATGCGCAAGAGAAAATAGTTCTCTTCAATTCTAAACTAGTTTTGTTGTAAATTGTTCATTAATTTATTTACTTTTCATGCATTTAATAACACTTCGCTTTGTTAGATAACTTCTAGTCTACACAAGATCAACCTTTTAAAAGCTTGAATTATTGAATATACTCCCAAAAAACGCGAAAGAATATCGGTATGACTAAACACCGGATCCGACCAGATATGAAGTTCATATCCGCGGATATGAGTTGCGCAAGCTTGAAAATCAGCATTTATCATATACGCGTATATGAACCTCATTCCTGGTGTTTAGTTAAACATTGTTTTCGCAACACATTGGCGTTTCTACAGCAGCAATAGCTTGTCTGTAAATTATAAATTTCTTCTCCGCCGATAGCAAAGACTTCCCAACTAGAAAACCTGTTGTGTTTTTCATTGATCAATTACCTCTCCGCCGATAGGGAGGGAGAGGGATTTTTTTTATATCGACACCGTGTACGTGATAAAACGCTAACCGCATTTCTATACATCCGTCTAACCTAGAGATCCGAGTAATCCGTATAGCGTTTATGAATCGCAGTGTCTGTACTTTCGCTTTCATACCAGCAGTACCACAACAATTTCTTTCTATTAGCGTAATTTTACTGATGAAACACGATATAAATGCCAACTTCTCTTGCAGTGTTAACAGGCTAGTATGCGTATTACTCTCTACAATGGATTTAATTAGTTTCTCCACAAACCGAGATGGAACTTTCCATGAATGCCATTGTCATCGCAAAAATGCGAGACATACATGTAGGCTTCTTCATTTACAAAAAATGCCGACAATATCTTTATCTACCAAAAGTCCGATCATATTTGTCTTGGTTAATGGAATAGTTGAGATTTACTGTGATTTCTGATTTATAATGGGGTTTTATGAAAACTCATTGATGACGTGTTTACAATTTTAGTAATAGCCAAGAGTTATGCAGTTGCAGACAAAACACACAAGAAAAAGACCATTAAATTATCAGAACTGCATGAAATGCTTTTAATTGAATTGTACTGTCACTTGATAGAGAAAATATGAACATGTTAAATGTTATGTTGATATTTTCTGACCTTTCCCCCATAAGCATTCATTTCACGCTTATTTTTCCCCTCCGGTAAGGCCATGCCCTTTCCCTAAAATCAAAGAAAAAACCCTGGGAGATGTCATAGCAAAGAACATTTGACAACAAATTTGATATGAAATAGCCAGAGATGATATCATTCTTGGCCATCAATATCCTGATCTGATGGAAATTAAGTTATATTTTAAAAAGGTGTAAAACAGTGTCTACTCTGATCATGTATATTTACAGGGGTTAGTCTCCGTTTGGCTATTTTGAATAGACCCAGTAATGATAGAACAATTATAGAATTCATTTGAAAATGATTTATCTGTAATCTTGAGTGTTAATAACAAAATGCTGTCAGTCCAAATTTCAAGAATAAATTGGAATATAAAAGTTGGGATTCATATAAGTTTATGATCAGTGGAATTCATGGTGGAGTTTTGATAGGATAAAACATCATATGGATTATTAGGAATTTACTGTACATTTGATATCATTATGAATCAACCAAGATTTTGGATTAATGTGTGTGTGTTTGCATACATGTATATAAATCCGAACTAAAATTTCATACTACATTGTCTAAACAGTAGTTAAAATTCTAGGATTCGTAATTAATAAGGAGGGTAGTGCTTTGAAATACACAACAGCATCTGATATTGCTTTGATATGAATTGAAAGATGGACACTGTCACTCAGCATTGCATTTCTGACTTGTTGAGGTCAAGGACTGTCTGAGTGTTACTAATAACCACTTTGCTTTTGGTTTGACTGTTGCTACAGTCTGTCATATTTTTAGTATTACATTAAACAATTCCAAGACGTCAAAAATGGTGATTAACATGTACAGCAACTTCTTCCCTTACACTTAACATCCTTATCAAACTCGAAAGCAATTATGGCTGTTCAGGCCTTTGATGTTTAAATCTATTGTGAAACAAAAATGCTTAGTGATGAGTGATCATGATACTTATATTCTGCACTAACCCTTTCAATGAAGATATCACTTGTCTGCTATTGAAAAAGTGTAAACATAAATGAAGACAAATGGAAGATTTTTACATGAAAATATACACTGATTGGCATTATTTTAATATAATCATGCATTCATTCAAATGTTTAGTTCAGCATATTGCAGTTGGAATTACTACAGACTGAATTATGATTTCAGACACCCTATCAAACAATGAAATAATTATACTTAAAACAACTAAATAATGAGTTTGTCCAAAGCTTTTCTATACCGTGAAATGAATCAAATACCGAAATAGTTTAAATTGTAGTTTGATAGATAATTAGCACGTGTTTATAAATTATTTTAATTGATTATTGACGGATCAGTCATTATAAAATCTTAGAAACGAATAGTATTATTTTCATTGATAAGTCTCATTCATACATAAATAAACTCTGATAAGATAAGCTTGATATAACACACCTATTTGCAACAAATCTGGAGTTGAAAAAGAAAAAGAAAATGGTTAAAATGCACAAAGCATGGTCGAATTCTAATTACGCGACATTAAGATATCTCCAATTATAGTCCCAATGTGCTCCATATTTCACATTTTGTACAATAACGTACTTAAATGTAATTAATCAATACTTAAAAACTAAAAGAAAGCCTTAGATAAAATGGTTTAAAATGCAATACGTGGCACTAAGCAAGGTCGAATTTTAATTACACGACATTAAGATATATCAAATTAAGGTCTCAATGTGCTCCATTTTTCACATTTTATACAATAACGTACACACATTTAATTAATCACTACATCAAAACTAAAAGAATGTCTTAACATATAGCTGGGTTTCTTTAAATTTTGATAAATAGACATTCTGTAAATATTGGGCGGAACATTTCTTGAAGTGCGTGTAATTTTCATGAAAATGTGATTATTATCTGCAAACGTTCCAATAGACGAACTTCAGCGTCACCGTATTACGGTGCAATAGACGCAGCCTTTCTGACCTAGTGACTGGTTTCAAGTCGATAATCAACTAAAACATTCATTTATACACCGTAATGTATAGCATTTTTACTCTTAATTTGGTCAAACTTTACAAAGCAAATATACGTTATACCTAAACTTTCAATTATCCGCATTCAACCAAACACTGCACACTGGACTGTGCATTTACTGGAAAAAAAGTGTAATACTTTCCAAGACCTTGAGACAAGCCTATTCCACCGGAAATTCGAAAGGATCAGCTTTTTAGTATCAATAATGCATTCATTTCTTTTAATGCAATAATAACAAACAAATGCTTCTTTTTATTTCATTACTTCTGATATGTTATTTACACTCTTAATCGACCAGTACATACAATTTACATTGCTCAAACGAGTAACTTTATTTTTTTTCATCGGTTCAGAAATGACTGCTCCTCCCATAAGCATAAGGTTGGAAATAACACATACAAGGACTGGAAACACGTTCAAGGACCATACCGTAATAATGAAACAAATGAGAGAGGACTGCGACTGCTAGAATTTGCTAGCTGTAACTCTTTCTTTTTGGCAAATACCCTTGGGCATCACAAAAACTCAAGAAAATGGACATTTTGTGCACCAAATGGCAGATATCACCAAATAGATTATATACTGGCCCAGCAGCGATTTCGATCAGGAATAAACACCAGAAGCACTATAACCTTTCCGGGGCTGATATTGGCGGCGACCATGATCTTGTCACGCTATCCTTCCGCCTACATCTGAAGAAAATCAAAAAGCCTCAGTTCACACGACCTAGAAAAACTGAAAGATCCACAAGTGGTAGAAACATTCCGGGCCACGATTGGGGGAAATTTGCACCACTCCTTATCTACGATGAAGACATAGACATTGAAGAAACTATAGCTACGTATGAGACAACAGTATGAAAGTCAAGACCGAAGAAGAAGCCTTGGGTTACTCCGCAAGTGCTGGAAATGTGTGATGTGAGAAGGAAGTTTAAGACAAATCCTCTGAAGACGGAGCACAGAAATACAGAGAAATCAGTAACAAATATTCTGATAATGGTTGATCCTTCGAAAGCAAAAGTAGAAATGCAAAAAGAGAAAATTGCAGACTCGGTTTTATTGAGTCTGTTCATGAGTAGTAATTAAAAGTGCAACACTACTCACGCCCCCTAGCACCGGCTTAAGCAGTATTCAATTTTCAAAACTAATAACATGAAAACTAATGATCCCGAAGGACCAGAAAATATAACACCACTGAGAATTAAAAACGGGATGAAAGGGGCAAAAGAGAACTGGATTGGGAAGCAATGCAAACACATCGACGACAGTCTGAAAAAATGACAGCAAGAAAGCCTATCAAACTGTAAAGGATCTAACTTGCACGAAGCAAAGCAGAACATCCACTATAGAAGACAAGAATGGAAAGAATTTGACAGAACTTCAAGAAGTTCTTGGAAGATGGACAGAGTATTGTTCAGAGCTGTATGGTTATAATGCAGACGGAGACAAAACTGTTTTAGACGTACCAGCAAATGACAATATATATCAGTGTGATGACTCGATCCCAAGGGCAGAGGTTGAAGAAGCGGTGAAGGCACTCAAGAAAGGAAAGTCGCCAGGTGTGGATAATATTCCTGCTGAACTTGTACAGGCAGGTGGAAAGGACATGGTGGATGTGCTGCTAACCAACATATGTAACACTGTGTGGAAGACCGGAAAGTAGCCAAAGTCATGGACATAGTCCCTAATAATAACACTTCCCAAGAAAGGCAATCTGAAGTAGTGTAACAACTATCGTACCATCAGTCTCATTAGCCATCCAAGCAAAGTGCTACTGAGGATAATACTCAATAGCCTGAAACCTCAAGCAGAGAAAATCATTGCTGGAGAACAGGCTGGTTTCAGGGCAAAATGAAGTACTATGGAGCAAAGGTTCAATCTACGAATTCTTGGAGAAAAGTATCTAGACCACCAGAAAGAGTTATATCACGTGTTCATCTACTTCAAAAAGGCTCTTGACCGAGTGTGGCACGAGGCATTATGGGCTACAATGACCAAGTACAACATCAACCCTAATCTAATTGATGCAATCAGGAAACTCTATCAGGAAGCAAATAGTGCAGTATACTACAACTGATCAATAGGCGATTGGTTCAGAACGACAGTAGGGGTACGTCAGGGATATCTTTTATCACCAACACTTTTCAACATTTTCTTAGAAAGGATCATGACCGATGCCCTAGAAGATCATGCAGGCTCGGTCAGTATTGGAGGAAGAAACATCACCAATGGAAAAGTAGTAAAGTGAAGCAGGCAAAGCCACATACAAGACGCAACCACCACCAAAACACCGATAGACAGCATGACACACATACACACACACAACCACACACCGAAACACACACTCACACACGAGATGAACACAGAAAACACCAACAGACACGAGAACCAGAGACAAACACTCCGCACATGAACAAAACCACAAGCATAAAGACGCAAGGCAAATAAAAGGACGGGTGACAAAGAGAGTACCGCCTTGGCACGGTCAGTAGCAAAAACACCACTGGGGTTTAAACCGGTTTACGGACGTCCTAACCTCACACTTCTCTCAAAGTCACCCTAGCTTTACAAATAGTGTAAATAAAGGTATCCCCGCCGGACCTATCCACATCATAGACGACGGTGAACACAGGACAACATGTAAAACAAAGCATAATAACTGTGACAATCCGTCAAATATGTACTCAACGACTTTGCTGAAGTCAGAGCACCTGCAGGTAAGCCGTTAAGGGCACGACAGGGAAAAAGTAATACATGAGTCTGGTAAGCTCATCCCATATCCGAGTTTAAGAGTATACCACCATAGAGTACTACCCTCGGCCTGTCATCGCGCTAGCAAAGAGGGAAGCGTAGCTACCGACTGTAAAAGGGTCGATAACCAAACATGCAGTGCGTTGCAATATAATAGGATCATAACCTTTCTTCGTAAATGTTTTAATGCGTTTTATAAACAAATCATGAAAATGGACATGACCCCGAATTTTCCTAAGTTTGTAGAAATGCCTTGTTGCAGTAACGTCCGTAGATTGCAATTATATTTACTAATGAGTGGAAAATTTAGAAAACGTTTTCCGAAGTTTGTGATATATGTAACCTTGCTTAAGAAGTTTATCAGTCATAACTAAATTACGACTGTTAAAATATTCAAGCAAAGAACAGGCTCGGGCAAATCGAATAAGTTGAGAAATATAAACCCCATAAGATGTAGAACGGGGCACATCTCCATCTAAAAAAGGATAATTAACAATTTTAAAATTAAAATCTTCTCTTTTATCGTATACTTTGGACGAAACTTTATCATTTGTAATCTAAAAATGAAGCTATAATGTCAGATTGATTCGCTTTGTTTAAAGACAGTTCTTTGGGGTAAATTGAAGAAATCATAGTTTCAAAATAAGGATTATCTAAATTCAAAATATCGTCTAAATACTTTGAAGTTTTATTAAAAGCATTAACAATATCGGTCTGTGTATCAGGTTTTAGCTAAGCATAAAATCCCTCTCATACCAATACAAAACAAATCTGCAACAAGAGGGGCACAATTTGTACCCATGGGTATACCAACAACTTGACGATATATGGTACCTCCATAACGCACACATATATTATCTAAAAGAAAGGTAAGAGATCTACAAACATCAAGGCATGTCCACATTGTGTAATGTTCAACTTCTGAATTCGAAAAGAATGAACGTTGAACATTACAAGCAATGAACATTTTGTTTTCTCTGGCAAAGGTTTTTTCTATTAATTTAATCAGTTTATCCTTTATAAGATGGTGAGGTAGAGTAGTATAGAGTGTAGAGAAATCATAAGAGCTCAGTGAAGAAATGTTATACTGTTCATTTTCAAGTTTCGTTAAAACATCATTTGAATTTTTTATGGACCAAGAAACATTAATACCAGAATTTTCATATATTTTATCACAGTAACGTTTTACATGTTCTTTGATCGTAGTAAGACAGGACGTCAAAAGTTTAGATATTTTAGTAGTGGCACAATAGCTAGAGTTGGCAATAAAACGCGCCTTATAAGGGTTTTTATGTAGTTTCGGAATCCAGTACAAAGTAGAAAGTTTATGTTGTTTTATGTTAGGACCAGACTTAAAAGTATTGCACATGTTTACATGTTCCGAGACTATATCTTTTTCAGGTGTTTGAACTGTTACATAAGTTTTTGAATCAGTTAGCTCCTTCTTTAAGTACAAACATGAGTCGTGCAGGAAACACCACATACAGAACAAACAGTCGCCCGAACAGCAACACAAGGAAACAGCAAATGTACATAACTATAAAAACATCAAGCGACGCACAGAGACAAAACAAACATACAATAGGGGGAAGATGGAAGTACCGCCTTGGAACGGTCAGTGACAAAAGTGACTGGGGGTTAAACCGGTTTATGGACGCCCAACCTCACACTTATTCCATCCCCACCCTAAAAGACAAACAGTGTAAATAAACGTATCCCCTCTCCGACTAATCTACAACAACCGCGATGGCAAATACAGTGGTAAAGTGCATGTATAAACCGGTTTATGGACGCCCAACCTCACACTTATTCCATCCCCACCCTAAAAGACAAACAGTGTAAATAAACGTATCCCCTCTCCGACTAATCTACAACAACCGCGATGGCAAATACAGTGGTAAAGTGCATGTATAACGAAAACATTTAACATAATACAATCTTCAAATAATGATTACATTATTTGATGCCTTGTCAGCAGGAACAAGAACATAATTTGAATGAAAATTAGAAATGTTTTTCTTCAAATAGCGAAATGTACGTAACATCGAGGTGGTAAAAGATGGTAATTTGATTTGTAACAAGAGGGCCATTGGCCCTATATCGCTCACCTGAGTTACAGTAATATATTGACAATGTTAATTTTTCAGTGGACAACATTTCTAGCAGATGATAGAAGCTTAGTGCACTGCTTTCACCCTTTCACTGCTGAATAAACTTGAACTGGATTCAGATCTAATACCAAGTGACTGGTTGACCAAGATCTAAACTGTTTACAACTTGTGCCAATTTTGCCTTAGGTCAAAACGCCTAAAACTGGTCTTTGAGAAATTCAAATGACGTCAATAAAGTTATGCAATTATACCTTGATCCAGGTATATAAGCAAATAAAGTGCTAGGCAGTACATAATGCCAGTTTTTGTGTGAAATGACCAATAAAAATATCTTTAAAAATCTTTTAACCCTTTCCCTCATATAAACCTGTTTTTACGTATTAGCAAACATAGTAGACCCAGATCAGACGACTCCTACGGAAGTTGTCTGATCAGGGTCTGCTCTGTTTCTTTTGACACAATATAGATCTGATTCTACAGTTTTTGTCAAAGCAAAAACTTCTCTTCACAGAAATATTGTGTTTTACGCATTAAAAATAAGAGTAGACCCAGATCAGACGGCTCCTATAGAAGCTGTCTGATCAGGGTCTGCTCTGTTTGCATTTGACAATATATAGATTTGATTTTACAGTTTTTATCAAAGCTAAAACTTCTCTTTATGGAAATAACATGTTTTTACGCATTAGTAGACCCAGATCAATTTTTGTCAAAGCAAACAGGTAAAGGGTTAATAGGTGTTTAGAAATAATTCTAGCTCTAGGTGTGAATATCTGATGATAAGTCAATTAAACGGGTCATTAGTTTTTTTAACAATTGAAATTGAGAAGAGTTATTAATTTTTTGAGTAACATTAATTATTGATTGACAATAATTTTGATTAACTTAAGACGTTATTTGTTTTAAAAATCAAATCAAAATAAATACAATTAGTAGCAAGGAGAAAAGACTTTATTAAACACCTAAATTTCAACTAAATGCAATTAATGAAGACTCACATAATAAAATTTATTAAAATAAATTATCATAATGAAACTAATTTTTTTCCGATCATATAAATTAACCAACATTGTGCAAAGACCTATTATAACATCTAGCTGTGAAGTTCCCCGTGTCATAGCACCACAAATCACACACACTACACACTATGGGGTTAATGGGTCAACATTCCTTTCAAAGTGCCTTTAATTTTTCGTCTGCAAAAAAAGTTATTGTCATCTGCTTCAATTCTTAAAATAAACTAACTTTCATTTTTTTGCAAAAATATGGTTAAGATGACAAACAGTTTGGATCCTGATGAGACGCCGCATTATGCGGCCTCTCATCTGGATCCAAACTGTTTGCATAGGTAATCACAGTTTCACCACTAGCGTGCAAAGAGTTAAGAGTCATGCAATGACCTGGAGAGATTTTACTGCCCAGTGCTGTAACCTTTTAACTGTAGTGTCTGATGTGAAGAAGTCTATTTAACCCTTAATTTCCCTCATATAAACTTGTTTTCACGCATCTGCAAACAGAGTAGATCCAGATAAGGTTGCTCCTATAGGATCAGGGTCTGCTGTTTGCTAATGGAATTTGATATATCTGTTTATATGCCTTCTAAAACAGCTACACTGATCCACCTTCCATATTTTATTATAAATAGAATAACTATTCAGGAGGTACTATAACTCCAATGCAGTTATCTCCCTTTGTCCCTTATAGCTATGCTGATGAGACAAGGGAAATAACTGTGAGGAAATTGTTAAGGGAGAAACTTTTTAACTGTAGCTTCTGATGTTAAGAAGTCTAAAGCCCTAGGATGATACCATTTTTGGCCCAGGGGTCATTATTTGAGCATACTTGGTAGTGGTATATTAGGTGATGCTTTATACCAAATATCTTAGCTCTAGATTATGTGGTTTCAGACAAGAAGATTTTTAAAGGTTTCCCTATATAAGTCTATGTAAAAATTACAAGCCCCAGGGCAGGGCCATTTTTGGCCCGGTGTCATCATTTGAACAAATTTGGTAAAGGACCATTAGATGATGCTATATACCAAATACCAAATCTCTAGAAATTGTGGTTTCAGAGAAGAAGATTTTTAAAGATTTAAAAAAACAACCTTTAAAAGTAGTGGGGCGGGCCATTTTTTGCCCGGGGGTCATGATTTGAACAAACCTGATAGAGGACACCCTAAGGTACATTTCTGTGAAATTTGGTTGAAATCCTCCTAGTGGTTTAGGAGAAGAAGTCATTTGAAATAAAAGTGAACGGACAGACAGACGGACGGACAGACGGACGACAGGCGGTCACATAGCTCACCTTGAGCCTTTGGCTCAGGTGAGCTAAAGAATAATAGGCGTATCAATAATGTCAAAAATACATTTCTTCCAATCCGAAAGGGCATTAACATCAGCATGTTCTCGTCGACACCATTTGATGCAGAATTCTTGAATAGCTTCCGCAATATGAGTTCGACAAGCGTCAAAATCAATAAGGGAAGGTAATCTATATTTAGGTCCTTTAGTTAGGAGGGTCCTGAGACGTTTATCCTTAATGATATCAAACTTACCAGTAATGACACGACCAACTGGTTTATAGCAAAAGCTAGAAATGCTACAATCTCAAGAAATAGGGGTAGTAACATCAATATTTAAGTCAGAGACAATTTTATTGTAGCTAAAAATAACATTCCTAATAGGTTTATTATATTTATAACAGATGATAGGTGATTCAGAGTTGATGAAATATTTGGGAATAGTATCGATTACATTCTTATCACGAAATATACTTAGAATATCAATAAAATCGATACCTTTATTTAGGAATTGAAGTTTCAGAAAATGTATTTTATGTTCAGATTCTTTATCAATACGAGGACGAAGAACATGCTGTGTGTAACTTTGTATAAGTGAGGCAGTATTAATTAACGGATCTGTACGCATATAGATTTTATCAGCCTCTTCGTCTATGGACTTGAGACAGGAAAAGGGTAAAGACGATAAACAAGATAACATAGAATGTTTGCCAGTTTGTTTTAGAATGGTATGTACATCATGAATAGACATATTACAACGTATTTACGCTTAATATTATCATTTCTACGTCTACCATGTGATCTACTTTTACGTTTTCGAATAGAAAATATAGAGAAAATATCGATGCTTGGGTCTTTAGAAATGTTGCCGCTTTGGAAAATGTTATCATTAAGGCCTAAAGGAAAAGGTGTTTGTAACTTCTTTATCCAGTCTAGCTCTGTGATAAAACGAGCTTTAGATTTTAAACTGCTAGTAGTTTTAGAATCATAATAAATGTGTTCTACTGGTTGCACCGAAACATATTTGAATGTCCTGTATGACGCAAATGCTGGTAAAGAAAATTGCGTACTTTTTTGATCCGGCAATGGTAATTGTGTTCACCGAGACCTAGTTTTTAAAATACGTCCTGTCTGACCTACATATTGAATGCCACAGCGTGGCGCATTTCATGCAAGAACATATATAATATTAGATGAGTTTCAGTCTAAATCAGAATTAATCTTCACACTAAACACTCTACCATTAACAAGAGATTTAATTGTTGATCTAGTAGAAATAAAATTGCAACACGTACACCTCTTACTATTGCGCTTAGTAATTATTGATACAACTTGAGATTTGCTGATGACATTGACGGACTTGCAGGGGAAGAAAGCAGAACTCAAAAGTTTAGTTGACAACCTTGACAAGGCTTCCCGAGCATACGGCATGGAAATTAGTGCCGAGAAAACGAAGCTGATGGCCAACACCATTGCAGAAGGTCCCATGACAGACATCTATGTCAGCGGCCAACCACTAGCTACTGTAAATCAGTTCAAATACCTTGGGGGCAATTGTTACAGATGAAGGTTCAAGACCAGAAGTTATTGCGAGAATCACACAGGCAACATCAGCTCTTGCCAAACTAAAGACCATTTGGAGTGACAAGAACATCAAACTTTGCACCAAAATAAGACTCCTCCGCTCCTTAGTTATCGCTATCTTCCTGTACGCATGTGAAGCGTGGACATTAACAGCTGAACTGGAGAAGAAGATCAATGAATTGGAGATGAGATGCTACAGAAGACTCCTAGGAATTTCCTACAGAGATCATGTCACAAATGCAGAAATCAGAGCCAAGATAAGACAAGCTATCGGTCCATACATAGACCTACTAACAACAGTTAAAAGAAGAAAGCTGCAATGGCATGGCTATGTAACAAGGAGCTCAGGCCTTACAAAGATAATCCTACAAGGCACAGTTAAGGGTGGGAGGAAAAGAGGGAGGCCAAGAAAACAATGGTCCTGTAATATCAAAGAATGGACGGGGTTAGATTTTGCAGACTCCCGGAGGGCTGCACACGACAGACAAGCATGGCGCGAAGAATGGTTGCCAAGTCATCCCCGGTGCCCCAACGACCATGGGTTATGGGATAGGTACAAGTACAGAGGACCTGAACATGATGGTATGTGCCAAACATGAAAGCTTAGAACCTTCCAGTTTCTTCAGAGATGATTTTCAAAGTTTTCACTATGTTTCTATAGAAAGCAATGCACCCCTGGGCAGAGCCAATTTTGACCCCAGGGACATAATTTATATAACTTTTGTAGAGGACCTACAGATGATGCTATGTGCCAAAGATGAAAGCTGAGACCCCTGTAGATTCAGAGGAGAAGAATTTTAAAGGTTCAAATTGTTGACGACGAACGACGCACGCCAACGGACGATGGATATCAGGCGATCACAAAGCTCACCCTGAGCACTTTGTGCTCTGGTGAGCTAAAAATGTTGGCTTGTAAATAAACAAAACTAACAATTGAAGTGTTTCATATGTATTTTACTTTGGTTTTCTGTTGTATACAGCCATGGGTTTCAAACAATATTCACAGGTAACAATTAACCAGCATCATAAAGTAACTCCACTCCAAAACACGCAAAACAGTCTAGACCCAGATCAGCTCCATATCAGAACACATAGTCTCTTTGCATGTTAAGTAACTTGTTGTCCATTACAATTTTTATTCATTTTCTTATTTAGACCCTTTCCTTATGAACACGCCTTTATATGCCTTTGCAGAGTAGAGCCATATCAGATGGCTCCTGTAGGAGCTGTCTGATTAGGGTCTGCTTATGAAATAATATAGATATGAAATAACAGTTTCTGCCAATACCAAAATTTCCTGTGTTCATATGTCATTATAAAAATGAATATTATTAATGTTCATGATGTCATTTATGATGAATATTCATGAGGTAAAGGGTTAATTCCTCTTTCAAATACACACAGGTTTGGTCCTGATGAGCCATCCAGATACTCGCCATCTCATCTCCATCCAAATTGTTTGCACAGGTTACTGCTAACTTCCTACAAAATAATCGGGGTCTACATTGCTTGTCCCTCATGGGTAGCTTAACCCTTTTGCTGCCAAATACATTTTGTACCCTCAGATTTTTATTTACTTCAGTTCTGAAAGTGGAATTTTCTTAAATTTCTTTTCAAAAACATGCGAGAACATGAAAGAGTTTGGATCCTGACGGGACACCATGTTACTGGACATCTTAATCTTATCTGGATCTAGTCTGTCTGCAAATGTAATCATGGATTCACCTATGTTGGTAAAAGAGTTAACAAACCTATGAATGCGGGAAACGAGTGCAAACTGTAGACCCTGATCAGAGGGCTCCTAGAGGAGCCCTCTCATCAAGCTCTCAACTGTTTGTCATTCAAAATCCTCTCGCAAAATTTATCTTTTCATACTGTAAGGACTCTATCAATAAACAATAATGGACTATCCCAGTCTGACAATTTAGTGTTGACAGGGTTAAGAGTTTTGTATGTAAAAGCAGTAAACAGTGCAGATAACAATTCCAATGCAGCTGCTGTTCTAGGGCCTATTTTACAAGAGAGTGTACAGCAGAAATTACCACAACCTCTAACAAACAATGGTCACAACTGGAAGTTGCAATTGTAATTTCTGTCATATGAAGTTGACCAAACAGGTCACATGCAAGAATATGTGATAGTTTCAGCTATGTGGATAGTAATCACTGTCATGCAATAGGACTTTCAATATGTTGAGTTGTACAAACGTCTGTAGAACGGGCCCAGAGTCTGCATTGTTTGCTACTGTTGGAATGCCCCTTTCCAGTGATGCTGGCAAAAATATTAATATGAAACAAAAATATGTCCAAGCATTAAACATGTGACACTGATCTGATTACAGAAAAATAAATATACAAAAATGCAAGTAAAATATTTTTTAAAAAATATGAAAGTGAAGATTAAAGGAGAAATTCTTGACAAAACCATTCAAATAACAAGAGGGCCAGAATGGCCCTGAAGCGCTCACCAGACGATCAGAGGAGAAGATTTTCAAAGTTTTCACTATATGCTTTTATAGAAAACTAGCCGGCCCTGGGGCGGGCCAATTTTGACCCCAGGGACATAATTTATATAACTTTTGTAGAGGACTTGAACATGATGCTATGAGCCAAATATGAAAGCCGAGAACCTTTCAGTTTCAGAGGAGAGGATTTTCAAAGTGTTCTCTATATGTTTCTACTGTAAACTACCCACCCCTGGGGCGGGGCCAATTTTGACCCCAGGGCCATAATTTATATAACTTTTGTAGAGGACCTGAACATGATGCTCTGTGCCAAATATGAAAGCTGAGCGCCTTCCAGTTTCAGAGGAGAAGATTTTCAAAATTTCACTATATGTTTCTATTGAAGTGTTCTCTATATGCTTCTACTGAAAACTACCCACCCCTGGGGCGGGGCCAATTTTGACCCCAGGGCCATAATTTATATAACTTTTGTAGAGGACCTAAACATGATGCTATGTGCCAAATATGCAAGCTGAGAGCCTTCCAGTTTCAGAGGAGAAGATTTTCAAAGATTTCACTATTTGTTTCCATTGAAAACAGCCCACCCCTGGGGTGGGGCCAATTTTGACCCCAGGGCCATAATTTATATAACTTTTGTAGAGGACCTGAACATGATGCTCTGTGCCAAATATGAAAGATGAGAGCCTTTCAGTTTCAGAGGAGAAGATTTTCAAAGATTTCACTATTTGTTTCTATTCTGAAAACTACCCACCCCTGGGGCGGGGCCAATTTTGACCCCAGGGTCAAAATTAATATAACTTTTGTAGAGGACCTGAACATGATGCTCTGTGCCAAATATGCAGGCTGAGAGCCTTCCAGTTTCAAAGGAGAAGATTTTCAAAGATTTCACTATTTGTTTCCATTGAAAACTGGCCACCCCTGGGGCGGGGCCAATTTTGACCCCAGGGCCATAATTTATATAACTTTTGTAGAGGACCTGAACATGATGCTCTGTGCCAAATATGAAAGATGAGAGCCTTTCAGTTTCAGAGGAGAAGATTTTCAAAGATTTCACTATTTGTTTCTATTGAAAACTTCCCACCCCTGGGGCGGGGCCAATTTTGACCCCAGGGTCATAATTTATATAACTTTTGTAGAGGACCTGAACATGATGCTATGTGCCAAATATGAAAGCTGAGAACCTTCTGGTTTCAGAGGAGAAGATTTTCAAAGTTTTACTATATGTTTCTATTGAAAACTTTCAACCCCTGGGGCGGGGCCAATTTTGACCCCAGGGGCATTATTTATATAACTTTTGTAGAGGACCTATAGGTGATGCTATGTACCAAAGATGAAAGCTGAGAACCCTGTAGATTCAGAGGAGAAGATTTTCAAAGATTTCACTATTTGTTTCTATTGAAAACTTCCCACCCCTGGGGCGGGGCCAATTTTGACCCCAGGGTCATAATTTATATAACTTTTGTAGAGGACCTGAACATGATGCTATGTGCCAAATATGAAAGCTGAGAACCTTCTGGTTTCAGAGGAGAAGATTTTCAAAGTTTTACTATATGTTTCTATTGAAAACTTTCAACCCCTGGGGCGGGGCCAATTTTGACCCCAGGGGCATTATTTATATAACTTTTGTAGAGGACCTATAGGTGATGCTATGTACCAAAGATGAAAGCTGAGAACCCTGTAGATTCAGAGGAGAAGATTTTTAAAGGTTCAAATTGTTGACGCGGGACGACGCACAACGACGGACAACGGACATCAGGCGATCACAAAAGCTCACCCTGAGCACTTTGTGCTCTGGTGAGCTAAAAATGACACAGGTCCAATATTTAGATCAAAAGTGTAGGGTGCACAGTAAATTCCCTGCAAAACTGTCAACACTACATGTAGTGGTACAGTACAACCTGTCTATAGCAACCACCAAAATAAACCTGATACTGGGTTTTTAGGACAGGTGGCAGCTTAACCTTTTACTCCATGGATATATATTTAGAAAATAAACAATATTAAAAATATTACCGGTAATTAGATTAATCATTATAATAGCACATGGACACGGATAGTTTGGCCATGGTGGAAACTATAGAATCATATCTATTAAATCAAAAGCAAACAGCAGACCCTGATCAGATGGCTCCTACAGGAGTCTGATTTAGATCTACTCTGTTTGCAAAAATATCTATAGAGTAAAGGGTCTTAACCCTTTCCCTGTTCTATGTTTATTTCAAATTTGAATACCTTCTGAATATTCATGGACAAAATAGTTGAAATGAAATATGGAAAATGAAACATTGTAAAAAGTAAAGAAATATATCTTTCAAATTCCATTAGCAAACAGAGCAAACCCTGATCAGATGGCTCCTATAGGAGGCATCTGATCTGGGTCTACTCTGTTTGCAAATGCGTGAAAATGCATTTATATGAGGGAAATGGTTAAAAGTATGTCGAATGTTGTGAAGAAAGCTCTCTAGAACCTTTTTGCACTACTCCCATCCTGCATTAAGCAATCACCTGCTCCTATTGATCCCCATGTTTATTCACTATACCATCAAACTAGGCAGGTTGTTCTGCATGTGTATATTTGCCTAAGACAGCTCTATAGGGTTTGCTACATAAAATTCACCCTACTCAAGCTCTAAACTGGAGATTCACCCTACTTAAGCTCTATACAGGAGTAATGTTTGTGTCACCTGCTGTAGTTCCAGAATCTACCTGTCTGTCCAACTATCACCTCAATAGGATGGACTTTGAACACATGCAAACTGCAACTAGGACAACTGCAACAAGAGTGCCAGTGGACACAATATACGCCCGTCGAGGTCTTGTTCAACGTAAACTGGAGTTAACGTATTTGCTAAATTCAAGTCCAATTTTGCGACCAAGTTTCAAGGTTGTAAATAGGCATACTTTAACAACAAGAGTACCGCATACGGTACATAATACGCCCACTTGCAAACTTTCTCTGATTCAACATGCCTTATAAGTGTTGACATTTTCTAATCTGTGCTTCAGATCCTGATTTCCATATTAAGGTGATACTATTTTTTAAAAAAATGAAGTGAATATCTTATTAAATTAAAAAGTTACAGCTAATCCTCATTTTTGCAGATTTTTGTAAAGTGCAACGGCCATAACTCTGTAAAGACAAACTGAATGAGTGCCAGTGGACACAATATACGCCCGTCGAGGTCTTGTTCAACGTAAACTGGAGTTAACGTATTTGCTAAATTCAAGTCCAATTTTGCGACCAAGTTTCAAGGTTGTAAATAGGCATACTTTAACAACAAGAGTACCGCATACGGTACATAATACGCCCACTTGCAAACTTTCTCTGATTCAACATGCCTTATAAGTGTTGACATTTTCTAATCTGTGCTTCAGATCCTGATTTCCATATTAAGGTGATACTATTTTTTAAAAAAATGAAGTGAATATCTTATTAAATTAAAAAGTTACAGCTAATCCTCATTTTTGCAGATTTTTGTAAAGTGCAACGGCCATAACTCTGTAAAGACAAACTGAATGAGTGCCAGTGGACACAATATACGCCCGTCGAGGTCTTGTTCAACGTAAACTGGAGTTAACGTATTTGCTAAATTCAAGTCCAATTTTGCGACCAAGTTTCAAGGTTGTAAATAGGCATACTTTAACAACAAGAGTACCGCATACGGTACATAATACGCCCACTTGCAAACTTTCTCTGATTCAACATGCCTTATAAGTGTTGACATTTTCTAATCTGTGCTTCAGATCCTGATTTCCATATTAAGGTGATACTATTTTTTAAAAAAATGAAGTGAATATCTTATTAAATTAAAAAGTTACAGCTAATCCTCATTTTTGCAGATTTTTGTAAAGTGCAACGGCCATAACTCTGTAAAGACAAACTGAATGAGTGCCAGTGGACACAATATACGCCCGTCGAGGTCTTGTTCAACGTAAACTGGAGTTAACGTATTTGCTAAATTCAAGTCCAATTTTGCGACCAAGTTTCAAGGTTGTAAATAGGCATACTTTAACAACAAGAGTACCGCATACGGTACATAATACGCCCACTTGCAAACTTTCTCTGATTCAACATGCCTTATAAGTGTTGACATTTTCTAATCTGTGCTTCAGATCCTGATTTCCATATTAAGGTGATACTATTTTTTAAAAAAATGAAGTGAATATCTTATTAAATTAAAAAGTTACAGCTAATCCTCATTTTTGCAGATTTTTGTAAAGTGCAACGGCCATAACTCTGTAAAGACAAACTGAATGAACCTCAATATAAACTCAGCTTCAAAGTTTGTTGCTTAAAAAGTTTCATTTATATCATTTTAATAGTTTTCCCAGAAAACAACAGACAAACTAAAAGTTGACCGACTAACAAAGCAACGAACACACGAAGTTCAAGGACCATAAATTTAGAATAAAATGACATATCACAACTGAAAATTCACATTAAGGTTTAACCATATAAAAAAAATTGAAGTAAATATCATTTAAAATGAAAAAGTTATGGCCATCCTCATATTTGCATAGATTTGCATTATTTTTTTTAAGTGCAAGGGCCGTAACTCCGAAACAACAAATCAAATGATCCTCAGAATCGACTTAGCTTCAGGTCATGATGCATTAAACATGTGTATGAAGTTTCATTAATATCTGTCAAACAGTTTTGCCAGAAAACAGCGGACAAACTATTTGCATATATTTGCATTTTTTTAAGTAAAAGGGCAATAACTCCGAAACGAAAAATCAAATAAACCTCAAAATCGACTCAGCTTCAGGTCTTGATGCATTAAACATTTTTGTGAAGTTTCATTAATATCTCTCAAATAGTTTTCCCACAAAACAGCGGACAAACTATTTGCATTATTTTTTAAGGACAAGGGCCATAACTCTGAAACGAAAAATCAAATGATCCTCAGAATCAATTCAGCTTCAGATCTTGATGCAGTAAACATTTGTGTGAAGTTTCATTAATATCTCTCAAATAGTTTTCCCAGAAAACAGCGGACAAACTATTTGCATATTTTTTATGGACAAGGGCCATAACTCTGAAATGACAAATCAAATGAACCTCAGAATCAACTCAGCTTCAGATATTGATGCATTAAACATTTGTGTGAAGTTTCATTAATATCTCTCAAATAGTTTTCCCAGAATACAGCGGACAAACTATTTGCATAATTTTTTAAGTAAAAGGGCCATAACTCCGAAACGACAAATCAAATGAACTTCAGAATCGACTCAGCTTCAGATCTTGATGCATTAAACATTTGTGTGAAGTTTCATTAATATCTCTCAAATAGTTTTCCCAGAAAACAGCGGACAAACTATTTGCATATTTTTTAAGAACAAGGGCCATAACTCTGAAATGAAAAATCAAATGAACCTCAGAATCAACTCAGCTTCAGATCTTGATGCATTAAACATTTGTGTGAAGTTTCATTAATATCTGTCAAATAGTTTTCCCAGAAAACTGCGGACAAACAAAATGTTGACGGACGAACGAACGAACGAACGAACGAACGGACGGACGGACAGGGCCACGACAATATACGACCACCTTTATTAGGTGGGCGTATAAAAAACCTTAACCAAAAATTCTAAATTAAAAAGGGCCATAATTGTGTCTAAATGCTTGACAGAGTTACATTGTATTTACTCTTGCCTACAGATGAAGCTTGTGATGGTGAACAAATAGTTCAAGTTTAAAAGCTTTATCTGAAAGGATTATGTAAATAAGTGGCCTTTAACCAAAACCTTAACCAGAAATTCCAAGCTAAAAAGCGTCATAATTATGTCAAAATGCTTGACAGAGTTATGTACTCTTGTCTACAGGTGAAGATTGTGATGGTGAACAAGTGTTCAAAGTTTAAAAGCTTTATCTCAAAGGGTTATGTAAATAAATGGACTTTAACAAAGCCTTAACCAAAAATTCTAAGTTAATAAAGGGGCATAATTCGGTCAAAATGCTTGACAGAGTTATTTTCTCTTGCCTACATGTGAAGGTTGTGACGGTGAACAAGTGTTCCAAGTTTAAAAGCTTTATCTCAAAGGTTTATGTAAATAAATGGACTTTAACAAAGCCTTAACCCAAGTTAAAAAGGGGCATTATTCGGTCAAAATGCTTGACAGAGTTATTTACTCTTGCCTACAGGTGAAGGTTGTGACGATGAACAAGTGTTCCAAGTTTCAAAGCTTTATCAAAAAGTGTTATGTAAATAAGTGGACTTGTTCCACATAAATTGAGGTTAACATTTTTGCTTAACGCAAATGCTAAACGCAAATTCTAAGTCCAATTAATCGACCTTGACCTTGGATAAACCAGCCGGGACTTGGCAGGCTACTGCAGCATGTCTAGATAAACATTGTGGTTAAATTTGGGAAGGATCCACCAGGCGGAACTTGAGTTAGAGATGTTACAAACAGACAGACTGGTTAACATTTTTGCTAAACACAAATTCTAAGTCCAATTGTGTGACCTTGGAAAAACAAACCGGGACTTGGTAGGCTACTGTAGAATGTCTAGATAAACATTGTGTTAAAATATGAGAAGGATCCACCAAGCGGAACTTGAGTTAGAGATGTTACAGACGGACAGACACACAGACAGCGCCATTCCATAATACGTCCCGTTTTTTCAAACGGGCGTATAAAAAGGTTAAGTCATAGCTTTTGCTTTAACATTATGAATTGTTCCCTTTTTTCTCTTAACCCTTTCCTTCATGGCAGAAACTGCTGGATCTGATCTATATAATTCCATAAGCAAACAGAGCAGACCCTACTCTGTGTGCAAAGGCATATTTATGGAATGAAGGGTTAAGTTATTTATCAGAAATTAGCATATATGTAAAGACCTACACATTATCTGAAGGAAGACAATTACAACCATTACAATCCTTCATATAAACAATATTTTATGCATTTGCAAACAGAGACTACCCAGATGAGAAGGCTCCTCTAAGAGCTGCTGATCAGAGTCTGCTCTGTTTGCTTATGGAATTATAATAGATCTTTATTTTCTACAAATACCAACATTTCATGTATGCCGGTATAAAAATTCAGCAAATAAAATATTGATGATGTCATTATTTTTTACATATATTTTCAACAGGAAACGGTTAACCTGATAGAGATGCATTTGAAAATCGAAAAAAGCCTTATAAAATGGCTCTTGTAGGAGCCATCTGGTGAGGCTCTGATCTATACATGTACTTATGAAATACCGGTAATATACATCTGAAGCTGCAGTTTGTTTTGCCCAAATGTATCCATGCCATTATAAAATACCATTAAATTATATTCATAAGTTCATTTTATTCTGACATGATTATTCATTAGGCAGAAGATAAAGTAGTTTTTATTCACACATTTAACCATCCTATGGATGTAAAAATAATAATATTTTGTAACTCCATTGTCATCAATATGTACGTTTTAACCCATTCCTTTATATCCAGGTCTTCAACACCTCCGTTAAAGTCACTATTAGAAACCATTGTGATAATATTTATCACGATGGCTTTAATACTACACAATTCTAGAATTTCCCTTTTTTCTAGTAAATGCTCCTTTTCAGTACATTTGTTCAAAAAGGTTGGATCTAAAAATAGCCTATGAGGGAATGGGTTAAACGCACATGTTCCTATGTACAACTTATGGAAGAACAACTCTAACACCCCCTTAGTTTCTGTGTTAAGATTATGAAACATTTTCATGCAACATGATATAAATAGGCAGTCCAGTTTCAGTCAACTCTTTACTACACAGAGATGCCTTGTAACAAAGAGACTTGACCCAAATCAGATGGCTACCATAGGAGCTGTCTGATCTGGGTAAGCTCTGTTTACTTGCAAAATAATTAAGCTCAGATTCTACAGTTTGTGCCATTAGTAAAACATTTTAATATAATAATTAAAATATAATAATATTTATTATACTGTAAGTAAATAGAGCAGACCCTAATCAGACTGCTCCTGTAGGAGCCATCTGATCTGGGTCTACATTGTTTGTCAAGGCATATTTATGGAGTAAATGGTTATGCAACTAATATGAATATCTATGAGATACCAAATTTCAAAGGCAGATCCAAACTGCGAGCTATTCAGCTGATAGTTTATCAAAGACGTGGACAGATTAACCCGCTCCCTCTTGAATGTTCACATCAAAAATAATGACATCATGAATACATGTATTAGCTGAATGGCATAATGGCATAATTTTATGAACATGTGATTGTTTGGTTGGTAGTAACTGCAGAATCATTAATATCATAATTCCATAAGCAAACAGAATAGACCCTGATCAGATAGCTCCTACAGCAACCGTCTGATCAGGGTCTTCTATTTTTGCAAAGGCATGAAAAGGCATTTATATCAGGGAAGGATTAACCCTTTATGTAATGGATATACTTATTGGCACCCAATTGACACTATTGCAAACAGAGCGGACCCAATTCAGATGGCTGGTCTGGAGTAGGACTCATCTAATCAGGTACAATTCTGTTTACTTATGGAATACATATATAAAAGTCTATAGTTTCTGAAATGGCCATAAATTGCTGTGTTCATAATTATGCCATTATTAAACTTAACCCAATTCATATTTATGATGACATTATTTATTACATGAATATTCATCAGGTAAAAACGTTAAGATACAATTATCCATCTCTTTTAAGCTGGACAATACATGAAATTCCCTTTCACATTTGTCACATTACACATTAACCCATTACCATATACATGTAGGCTATTTGAATAAATCTACCAAAAAGGACCATTTAGCCATTAACTAGAGACAAGGAAGAAGAAAATTTTAGAAATTTGTAGTTTGAAACCATTGTGATAAATTGAGCATTTGCAGAGTCGTCAAAAGTCGTCAATATGAGGGAATGGGTTAATCCTTTACTTGATAATACGTACGCCTTTTTACGTATTTGCAAACAGTGTAGGAACTGTCTGATCAGGGTGTGCTCTGTTTGCAAACAGTGCAGGAACTGTCTGATCAGGGTGTGCTCTGTTTGCAAACAGTGTAGGAACTGTCTGATCAGGGTGTGCTCTGTTTGCAAACAGTGCAGGAACTGTCTGATCAGGGTGTGCTCTGTTTGCATACAGTGCAGGAACTGTCTGATCAGGGTGTGCTCTGTTTGCAAACAGTGTAGGAACTGTCTGATCAGGGTGTGCTCTGTTTGCAAACAGTGCAGGAACTGTCTGATCAGGGTGTGCTCTGTTTGCATACAGTGCAGGAACTGTCTGATCAGGGTGTGCTCTGTTTGCAAACAGTGTAGGAACTGTCTGCTCAGGGTGTGCTCTGTTTGCAAATATGTTTTACTTGGTCTACTCTATTTCAAAAGGTGTTTCGGAAAGGGGTAACACAAAAGCATTACAGGCACAAATATCATTTTGAGGTAATCTGCGGTCAAGGCTTGATATCAATCCCTTGTACATATAGCTTAGACTAAATTTGGATTTTTTTTAATCTCTTAACCCTTTACTCCATGAGTATTCATGCAAGAAATAATATATGGTTGAAAGATGATCAAAATGGCAGAACAAAATAATTGTTGGTCATTGCAGCAACTATGTTATTCTTTAAACAAACCGAGCAAACACAGATCAGACAGTTCCTAGAGGAGCTGTCCAAACCGAGCAGACACAGATCAGACAGCTCCTAGAGGAGTCATCTGATCTGGGTCTACTCTGTTTGCAAGGATGCTAAAAGGCATCTCAATGGAGTAAAGGATTAACACTTTTCCAGATACTATGGAGAGATCTAACAACTACAAGTATCTAATTTGCTTAATACAGATAACTAACATCAAATTTACTATCTAGTGTCAAACCATTGTACATCTTTGATTGGATCTAGATCATTGCACATTATCAACAGCATATGGTATCTTATAGGAGATGTGCCTGACATTTTTGTGCGAGAGTTATTTCAAGTACATTACATAATATTAAACCTTTCCCTCATATGAACACCTTTTCATGCCATTGCAAACAGAGCAGACCCAGATCAGATGGATCAGTGTAGGAGCCACCTGATCAGGATCTGCTATGTTTGCTTATGAAATTATAATAGATCTGACTCAGTCTGATCTGGGTCAACTCTGTTTGCCAAGATGTGAACAAGAGTGCCAGTGGGCACAATATAAGCTTGTCGAGGTCTTTTTTCAACATAAACTAAACGCAAATTTTAAGACAAATTGTGCGACCTTGACCTTGGATATACATACCGGGACACACCCATGCTACTGTAGCATGTCCAGTTAAAACATTGTAATTTGAGAAGGATCCACCAAGCAGAATCTGAGTTAGAGATGTTACTGACAGATGGACAGAAAGAGCAATTCTATAATATGTCCTGTTCTTTTCTCAAAAAGATGAAGCTTGTGATGGTAGACAAGTGTTCCAAGTTTCAAGGTTTTATCTCAAAGGGTTATGTAAATAAGTAGACTTTAACTTAAACCTTAACCAAATATTCTAAATTTAAAAGGGACATAATTCGGTCAAAATGCTTGACAGAGTTGTTTACTCTTACCTACAGGGGAAGCTTGTGATGGTTAACAAGTGTTCCAAGTTTCAAAGCTTTATGTTAAAGGGTTATGTAAAAAAGTTGACTTTTAACAAACCAGGGCAGGAAAATTATTTTGCAACCTACTCGTCCTCCAGGACGAGTGACTTGGAATTCTCACTCGTCCTGCATGACAATCCACTCGTCCTATGAAATCTATAA
Source organism: Azorinus chamasolen (assembly GCA_963576725.1). NCBI lineage: Eukaryota > Metazoa > Mollusca > Bivalvia > Cardiida > Solecurtidae > Azorinus > Azorinus chamasolen. The sequence goes on from OY755252.1 coordinate 51,017,672, forward strand.
AATATTGGTACAAATAATAAAACATTTACAGGGGTGTGTACTCATTATTTGTTTATCATATATTAAAAGAACACAAACTAATGTAACTTTGATTTAAACAATAAAGCGCTTATTCCTTAACCTAATTTGAGTCACTGTCTGATTCATCCTGGACCCTGTGTTGGGGTCCCCTGGGTCCTGTACAGACATGGCCATGGGTGTGCCTTGTACCTGTGCATGAATTTAGCCAGAGAACAATGCTGTCTTTTGGGTCAAATAGGTTAAGTGGAGGACCATCAACATTTATTCTCATAAGGTTTTGAAGAGTGGTTTGATTCATTGATGTTCTTGACTGTGTCATTACTCTGTTCATTGTACTAAATCCTCTCTCACACTCTGCAGTTGATGGAGATATGGTCAGCATTATTCTGACAAGTGGCAGTATATATTTGATTCTCTCAAAGTCTTCATGATTTGGTGAAAGCAGCTGCTCATAAACATCTAACAAAGATCTATTTCTAGCTCTACAGATCACAAACTTTAAATCCAGCCACTGGTCCAACCCATTCTCATATTCTTCCTCAGTCAACAAGGGTTGAAACAGATTGATCAGGCTTTCAATCTTGTCCTCACCATACCTCCTGAATTCCTCACCTGTGTCTCGATCTGGCCAAAGTTTGAAATTAAATGCATTGAAGAAAGAGTGAGGTTCTCCACCAAAGTACTTCACAAATCTCTCTTCCAGAAAAAATATAGTGTCTGTCAGCAAATCTTTCATGTCACCACCTATAGCCTCTGGTAACTGTTCTCTAGGGTTTTCTCTCCTTCTCATCTGGCCAAATGTTATTGTCACTCCTTTGTACAACCCACCAACACTCTCCCTTTCATACTTTCTTAGCATTTTGCCCTTTCTGTCTTTCATGTGTGTAAACTTCTCTGTAAGTTCTTCAATTCTTTGGCTAACCTCAGATACTAAACAGAATTTCTCTTGAAACAACTCTGATACTGCTTTGATCTGCTCTGTCCAGTCAAGCATAAAATGTAAAAAACTCAGAAACCTGTTGCTTTTCATTTCCTTCAAGTACCCTTTGGCTTTCTGTCCATTTTCATCAGATTTGCTAGCAATGTGTTCGAGGTGGACAATGGTGATCTCATAGTTGTCAAGAAGAGCCTTTAAAGCTCTATATTGACTTGCTACCCACCTTATAGTTTGAACCCCACCAAAATGCTTTAACTCCTTGTCCAGAGTTGTGGCAATTTCAAAAAGTTCCCTTCTCTTTTTTGGGGAATAATAGTAAAAATGAAACACTCCCTTAAGTACCTCTTCAAATTGTGTCAAATATGCACAGCTTTTCTTTGCATCACATACTGCCAACTCAATGTTGTGAGCAATGCAGTGAACTACAGTTATGTAATTTTCACACTGATCCTTCCCCTGATTTTTTACTTCATCAATTAACAGCTTGATAGACCCAGACTTTTTCCCCATATTTACTGAGGCCCAATCAGTATTGATACCCACAATCTTCTCCGCAAATTTTTTTTTTGATATGCCTACTGCATCTAAACCCTTCAGAATCCCAGTCTTCACCCCTTCTGCATGCCCATGCTCTAAGTCAACAATATCTGCCAATCTAGTTTGCACATGACCTGTATTATCAACATATCTCACATAGATCACCTCTTGCTCTGAAACTGCTTTATCAGTGGATCCATCTGCTAAGATACTAATAAATCGTGTATTTTCAAAACTACAAACAGTTTCTGACTTAATGCTACCAGCAATAGATGAAACAAAATCGCTACATCCATGATTGTTTCTGTAGTTTGTACCTATTTCTATTCCATTTTTTTCTTGCAGGTCACAAAGTTTCGAAAATTTTGTCATAGGTTCACCCTCAACAGCTATATAATATGCCGTATTGAATAGTTTTTCATATTTCTCGCTGTTTCTCTCGTGCACTTTTTGCAATGACTGGGTCATTTGGGAGCTAGTGGGATTGAGCAGAACACTTTCATGTGCAACACAGTTACAGTGTTTCAAACTTTTGTCATGGAATTTTAGTGTTTCCTTGCGATATTTCTCTCTAATACCACGTACAAGAGCTGATGATTTGTCGCTTTTGTCTGGAAATTTTCTACAAACTTTACAAAAGAGGGCATTTTCGCTCTCGTCGTAAACAGCCCATGGAAATTCTCGAAGCCAAGACTCTTTCAATAGACGTTTGCGTTTTGTTTTATCATACTCTTTTTGAGACGCCTTTCTCTTCAAAAGTGTCTTATCTTCGGCATCTCCTCCACCCTGTGCTTTATTGACTTTCTTTCCAAAGAAACTGCGAATATCTGACATGATGCCGACTTCCGCGCAGACGAGTTAGAAATATAAAGCGGGAGAATACTCCGGTGTTTACACAGAGTGAGTTCGTTTGGCTCAGTGGGTAACTCGATTTCTACTCAGATTGGTCATGTAACTTGCAAGGGCTAACATGCCTTACGAGATTAACAACAGAACGCCGGGAATTTCAACTGTGGAGTACCTAGTATTAACTATAGGTCAACCCTTGGCAGTTGGTGGGTAGATGAATTCAAACTTAATGGTATATTACTTACATTACATCACAGGGGATCATTTCGTGGGTCTACATGGTCTAAAAAGTAAAAAAAAATGATTGGGTCGATTTAGTGTTATATTGTATATAATATACCACTAAATCGACCCAACCTTTTTTTTTACTCTTTAGACCACGTAGATCCACGAAATTGCCCACCGTGCATTACATTAGGGTTTACTCAATTAAAGTTACCCGAACTCGCTCAGGGTTAGGTCAAAATACAGTACATTGCCATTCAATGATTCGCAACTGATTGCACGCAGTCGTTCACACGAACTTGCAATTCTTTAAATTATCAAAGAGACATGTGTAGTGTGAACTCTATTTCCGTTATAAAATTGTAAATTGACTACTTTTGGCGAATAGTGTTTTACTGAAACCAAATCGACATTAAGCAGTTAATGCATACCGATAGCCATGCCATGTTTTAGACCTTACCAGTATTCATTATAAACATCCGGTCTGGAAGTGGGAAAATTGAACTGGTGTTTTAGAAAGTTCTCGACAAACATACAAATCAAAGCAAGGTAGGACGAACTTATAGAATACATGTACACTCGTAAATCTGTGCTACTGATAATAATTCCTAAAGTACTACGAGAAATCTAGATCGTTTTGACATTTTGACTTGGGATTTTCCACTCGTCCTGCAGGACGAGATTATGCAAATTTGTACTCGTCCTTACCGGGTGTCTACTCGTCATGACGAGCGGACGAGTGGAATTTTCCAGCCCTGCAAACACCTTAACCAAAAATTCTAAGTTAACAAGATGTGTTTCTCAAACACTACGCCCCCTCATATATTTGACCTCTGACCTTGAAGGATGACCTTGACCTTGACATGTCACCCCTCAAAATGTGCGGCTTTGTGAGATACATATGCATGCCAAATATCAGGTCTCTATCTGTACTGGCTCAAAAGTTAAGACTAATGTTAAAGTTGCGTTAAAGTTACAAAGAAACAGACAATTTGACCTTTGACCCTGAAGGATGACCTTGACCTTGACATGTCACCCCTCACAATGTACAGCCTCATGAGATACACAAGAATGCCAAATATCAAGTCTCTATCTCTACTGGTCCAAAAGTTATGGCCAATGTTAAAGTCCGTGATTTGACCCATATATTTGACCTCTGACCTTGAAGGATGACTTTGACCTTGACATGTCACTCCTCAAAATGTGCGGCTTTATGAGATACATATGCATGCCAAATATCAAGTCTCTATCTGTACTGGCTCAAAAGTTATGACCAATGTTAAAGTTGCTGACAAACAAACAGACAAACAGACAGGGCAAAAACAATATGCCCCCTGACTATCGTCAATGGGGGCATAAAAAGGGGCATAATTCTGTCACAATGCTTGACAGAGTTATGTACTCTTGCCTACAGATGAAGCTTGTGATGGTAAACAAGTGTTCCAAGTTTCAAAGCTTTATCTCAAAGGGTTATGCAAATAAGTGGACTTAACAAAAGTTTGTTTACAATAAATTGAGGTTAACATATTTGCCTAACGCAAATTCTAAGTCCAACTGTGCGACCTTGACCTTAGAAATACATACCAGGACACACCCATGTTACTATAGCATGTCCAGATAAACATTTTGGTGAAATTTGAGACAGATCCACCATGCAAAACTTGAGTTAGAGATGTTACAGACAGACGGACGGGCGGGGGCGGACGGACGGACTGATGGACAGACTGACAGAGCCATTCCATAATACGTCCCGTTTTTTCAAATGGGCGTATAAAAAGTGTTTATTTGAGGGAAAGGGTTAAATGCGACATATAGGAAATTATTTCTTATAAGCTACGGTACATAAATACGGAAATTTAATGCTTACTTATACAACCCACTTTCCATTGTAAAAATATATCTAAAGCATATATATAAACAAGAGCACCGCATACAGGTGCCAACGCTCATCTGTCAAGACATTTCAAGCTTTTATTTCCTAAGTCTATAAAGGGGCATAATTTTGTAAAAGAAAAGTCTTACATAGTTATGGCCCTTGGTAAGATTGTAGCCCTTGTGACAGTGAACAAGTGTGTGAAGTTTTATAAGATTTGCATGAACAGTAAAAAAGTAATAACCAACATCTAAAACATCAAAAATAAATTTACAATACATTTGGTACAATTTATGACACAAAGAATAAATAAATAGATAAGCATGAACAAAATATCTACAATCTACAACCACATCTGATTATACAACAGTACAGCTGTAAGTAATAGTTCTGTACTCCCCTTACAGGTGCCCCCGAGAACAGGTTCTCTGCTGATTATACAATCTAGCTGAAATAACCTTTAAACATGTAGAAATGAGTTAAACCTTACCTCATGAATATTCATGAATATTTATTAACTGAATTTTCAAAATGGTGTATATACAAAGGATATTTTGGTTTTGGCAGAACCTGTAGAATCAGAGCTATATAATTAGCAAAATTAAAAGTAATACCCTGATGGATTTGGATCTGATCAGGGTCTGCTCTGTTTGCCTATGAAATAATATGGTTGGGATTCTACAGTTCCTGCTATGGCCGAAATTTCCTTTGTTCATGTACCGTTATACAAAATAATCTAATTAATATTCATGACATCATTATTTCTTTCATAACTATTCATGGAGTAAAGAGTTAACAGTGAAGGACCAATCCACTTTGAATTGAGAATTCATCATATAAAGGGTAACCTCATAAACCACTACTGCACCTGATTGAACCCTTTACTCAATGAATATTCATACAAGAAATAATGACATCATGAATATTAATTAACTGAAGTTTTATAATCACACTACAAACAGAACACATTTTCAATATGGCAGAATCTGTAGAATAAGCTTATAATCAAACAGAGCAGACCCTGATCAGACGGCTCCTATCAACCCTTTCCTCCATGAATATTCAAGTAAAAAATAATGATGTCATGAATATTAATTAGATTAATTTGTTATAATAGCACATTGACACAGGAACTTTTGGCCATGGCAGAAACTGTAGAATCATATCTATATCATATCATAAGAAAACAGCAGACAATGGCTCCTATATGAGCTGTCTGATCTAGGTCTACTCTGTTTGCAAAGGCATATTTATGGAGTAAAGGGTTAAAGTCCTCTGACCTGGGTCTACACTGTGTGCAGAGGTATATTTATGGAGTAAATGGTTAACTGGTTCCATCACAGATACTTTAACACATTTGTAAACAGAGTAGACCCAGATACGACAACTCCCTCGTGTAAGAGCAGTCTGATCAGGGTCTGCTCTGTGTGCTTATGGAATTATATAGATTTAATTGTACAGTTTCTGACATTGCCAATTTTCCTGTGTTCACGTGTTATTATTAAAAAATAATCTATCATTAAACAAAATTCTGATTATTATTCATGAAGAAATTATTTCTAACATGAGTTTTCATGAAGGAAAGGGATAAACAGTACAACTTTTGAAAAAGCAATATTTTGTACAAGTTGAAAAAGTTCTGATGAGATAAATAAGCTGTGCAGTAAATAAAGTAACACATTCATAAACACAACTATTGTTGAGAGGACAAGCACTTAGGACAATGACCAGAGAAAAACAAAAACATAACAAAATAACAAGAAGTGTTTGTGAAACACTACACTATGCCCGCCCCCCCCCCCCCCCCCCCCCCCAACACACAGTACAGAGAATGTAAACTTTGACCTATACATTGGTCCTCTGACCATGAAGGATGACCTTGACATTGACATTTCACCAGTCAAAATATGAGGCTTCATGAGAAAGGCATGCATGCCAAACATCAAGTCTCTGCCTCTATTGGTTTGAAAGTAAGTGATTTGACCTATATATCTGGCCTTTGACCTTGAAGGTTGACCTTGACCTTGATATGTCACCCCTGAAAAAGTGCAGGTTCAAGAGATACACATGAATCAGCTTCAAGAGATACATATGAATGCCAAATATCATGTCTCTATGATATCTCTACTGATTCAAAAGTTATACCCAATGTTAAAGTTGCTGACAAACAAGCACACATCTGACATTTGACCCTGAAGGATGACTTTAACCTTGACATGTCACACATCAAAATGTGCAATGTCATGAGATACACATGCATACCAAATATCAAGTGTCTATCTCTGCTTGTTCAAAAGTTATGGTCAATGTTAAAGTTTGATTTAACCTTTAGCCTGCTGAGCAAATTATTTTTACAATATTGTTCACCTACTCCATTTCCAAAATTCAAGCTAAAATCAATTTTTCTACCAAAATGCAATCAGAGTGTCAAGCAGTTTGGACTATGATGTGATGCTGAGTTACTCCGCGTCTCATCTGGATCCAAACTGTTTGCACAGGTATTCACTCATCAGCCCATAGCAGGCTAAAGGTTAACCTATATAGTTGACCTCTGACCTTGAAGAATGACCTTGACCCTGACATGTCACCCCTTAAAATGTGCGGCTTTATGAGATACATATGCATGCCAAATATCAATTCTCTACCTGTACTGACGCAACAGTTATGACCAATGTTAAAGACAAACACACAGAAAGGGCAAAAATAATAATCCCCCCCCCCCCTCTCTGATCTGGGGGACATAAAAACTAAATGGAAACAAGGACTAAACACACAGTACGTCTTTACAGCAGTCAGTCAGACTGTGAGTCCTTAACACAGGTGGTAATGCAAGAAGGCAGAAAGCTCCCAAATGGCGCAATGCTCTACATTCAGCAAACCAATTCTATTTAAAGATGCTAATGTTGATTCATTAAGTGGTTCTACTATACTGAGAGTTTAACCTTCCGAGTATTCTATCAATTTAAATTAACCCTTTCCTCCATAAATATTCTTGTAAGAGATAATGACATCATGCATATTATATTAACTAGCCGAGTTTTCAAAATGACATGAACACAGAAATGTTTGGCCGTGGAAGAAACTATAGAATCACATCTATATTGTTTCATGTGCAAACTGAGCAGACCCTGCTAGTTGGAACCCTTGTTATTATATAGTACATATAGACCCCAATGGAGCGGTCCAGACCCCTGTGATAAATATCACATATTATAAGCTGTCCATTGGATATAAATGTGATTGAAAGCTGTAGATAATTACAAGATTACGCTACACCATAGGGGTCTTTCTATTCTTTTTCATGTTTTGACAGATTCAAATTTAAAGAAGTCGGCTTTTTCAAACAAACATAACTTCTGTAATTTGTGTCCGAATTTTATGCGGTTTGCGGCATATCAAATAGCATTATCTCAGCGAGGGATCAATGTCACAGTTTTTCGATATCTTGCTTTGATCGTCAAAAATCAAAAGAAATGTAGCGGGAGGCAGAATTTTAGGGGTCTTAAAACTAAAATATTGCCCAACTCCCAAACGGAGAGTTTTATCCAAAATCCGTGACACTTTTCCCTAGACATGCTAATGATTTACATATTGGCCAATTATAATAAGTTAAGTTCAAAAGATAACTTTGTAATCGAAAAAAATCAAACTGGCACTTTTAAATGAATTTCAAATGTCGCTTTTGATAGGCTTTTTGATGTTTCTGATAAATAATCAAATGAATTAATATAACTACATGTAACCAACTAGGCTCAGAAAAAATGGCTCTAGTTTTAAATATGATTTTTCGATATCTAGGGCTAAACTATCTTGCCATGTTTTGGATGGACACTTCTAAGGAGTGGTCAAAATATATTTTTCATGGGGAAATGAAGATTTTAGTATGTTAAACACACACTACCTATGGCGCTAAACTCTGCATGTCTCTCCATTGGTGGGGGATGTAAAAATGCACTTTATATGATCAGATACAAAACAAAGTATGAAAATAAAAAAATCACTTTGAATGCTGAATGTTTACTAATTTACAGTTGAACACATGTCAGATGTTTGGAATTACAACAAGAGGACCAACATACTGATAGTTCTATATCGCCCATCTGAGAACTGTAGAAAATTATGAAAATGAAAGAATATGAATAAAACATGATGAAATAGAACACAGCAAATCAACAGACCAGGTACACAACTCTGAATTTATTCCAACAATCATTCTTGACAGAGATCTTAAGGTCAACACATATTATGTATCAATAGTGTATCAAGATTGACAAAGAAGTACCCTATACTGTTTTTTTTACTGCTGTGAAAATTTAAGGATTTGGGTAAAAAACACTTGAATTCAAATTTATGATTTTAATTTAATGCCCCTGTTGAAGATAGTCAGGGGGTGCATTATGTTTTGCACCTGTCCGTCCGTCCATCTATCTGTCTGTGTTACACGCTTTTACGTGCAGTTGGTTGTCACAGTTTTTTCATTAGATTAGGTATACAAACACATGATATGTTAGCCATGATAGCAACTGTAGAATCGGATCTATATCATTTTATAAGCAAACAGAGCAGACCCTAACCAGATGGTACAGGAGCCATCTGATCTGAGTCTGTTTGCTATTGCATGAAAAGGCATTTATATAAAGGAAAGGGTTAAAGCACTATTTTAATACCAGGGGAAACAGTCTATGCTTCTAGTAAATGAAGTACATGTATAAGTACTTATTCCATCAGTGAATCTTTTACTGATACTAGAAAATATTCGCTTCCTAGTTTGGAAAGGAATATGTATACCACAATTCTTTGCTCAAGTATGTCTGTTTTTCTATCAAATGTCGAATCATCCTGCTACCAAGAGATTGAATATTATGATATGTAACACTATCATAATTATTCTGTGATAGTTAGCACTGTGAGTATTTCGATTATTCAATTATTCACTGAATTTTCATGTTTCAGTTTGTCAATAAAGTTTAACCATTCCTTCATAGGCTGTTTTTATATCCAACCTCTTTGAATAAATCTACTGAAAAGGAGCATTAACTAGAAAAAAGCAAAATTTTAGAACTGTGTTTAAAACCTATGGAGCAAACGCTCTATCGTAATGATTTCACAAGAGTGCCAGAGGGCACAATATACGCCCGTCGAGGTCTTGTTCAACCTAAACTCCGGTTAAGTCCAATTTTGCGACCAAGTTTCAAGGTCTTTAACAAAAAACCTTAACCAAAAATTCTAATTAAAAAAGGGCCATAATTGTGTCTGAATGCTTGTGTACAGGTGAAGCTTGTGATAGTGAACAAGTGTTCAAAGTTTAAAAGCTTAATCTGAAAGGGTTATGTAAATAAGTGCACTTTAACCAAAACCTTAACCAAAATTTCAAAGTTAAAAGGGGGCATGATTCTGTCAAAATGTTGGACAGAGTTATGTATTCTTGCCTACAGGTGAAGCTTATGATGGTGAACAAGTGTTCCGAGGTTAAAAGCTTTATTTCAAGGGTTATGTAAATAAGTGGACTTTAACCAAAACCTTAACAAAAAATTCCAAGTTAAAAAGGGGCATAATTCTGTCAAAATGCTTGACAGAAAGCTTGTGATGGTGAACAAGTGTTCCAAGTTTAAAAGCTTTATCTCAAAGGGTTATGTAAATAAATGGACTTTAACAAAAACCTTAACCAAAAATTCTAAGTTAAAAAGGGGCATAATTCAGTCAAAATGCTTGACAGAGTTACGTACTCTTGCCTACAGGTGGAGCTTGTGACGGTGAACAAGTGTTCCAAGTTTCAAAGCTTTATCACAAAGTTTTATGTAAATAAGTGGACTTACAAAAATGTGTTCCACGTAAATTGAGGTTAACATTTTTGCTTAACGCAAATGCTAAACGCAAATTCTAATCCAATTAAGCGACCTTGACCTTGGATAAACGAACCGGGACTTGGCAGGCTACTGTAGCATGTCTAGATGAATATTGTGGTTACATTTGGCAATGATCTACCAAGCGGTACTTGAGTTAGAGATGTTACAGACAGACAGAAAGGTTAACATTTTTGCTAAACGCAAATTCTAAGTCCAATTGTGTGACCTTGACCTTGGATAAACAAACCGGGACTTGGCAGGCTACTGTAGTATGTCTAGATAAACATTGTGGTTAAATTTGAGAAGGATCCAAAAAGCGGAACTTGAGTTAGAAACGGACAGACGAACAGACAGACAGACAGACAGACAGACAGACAGCGCCATTCCATAATACGTCCCGTTTTTCCAAACGGGCGTATAAAAAAGTGATTTCTACAAAGGTATCAAAAGTGTCAATGATTGAATGGATTATCTGTGGGATTTTACTTTAATGACGAGCATTATATTATAAGGACTACATTGGAAATAAGACCTGAGTAAATCTTTTTTTGTGTTATCTTTGTAATTAATGTTACTAAGACTTTTAACAGTTATATCTTTTCACTTTATTGTCATGTCCATTTATGTGACTCGTTGTGCAATATGGTATACTTGACTGGTTGTTTTATTTGATGTATGTTTTATTAGATGTATGTTTTATTTGATGGATGTTTTATTTGATGTACGTTTTATTAGATGTATGTTTTATTTGATGTATGTTTTATTAGATGTATGTTTTATTTGATGTATGTTTTATTTGATGTACATTTTATTAGATGTATGTTTTATTTGATGTAGTTTTTATTAGATGTATGGTTTATTAGATGCATGGTTTAAATGCCATGTACATTTAAAACGTCTTAACCCTTTGCCTGCTAGGTACGACCTGGTTAACATATGCAAACAGCTTGGATCTAGATTAAACACAGAGAAACTCTGCATCTCATTAGGATCCAAGCTGTTTGCTACTCCTTCAATACTTTCTTTCACATAAACACCTTTTCATGTCTTTGCAAACTGTAGATCCAGATCAGACAGCTCCTGCAAGAGACATCAGATCTGGTCCAGGTCTGTTTGCTTATGAAATTATAATGAATGTGACTCTACAGTTTTAATCAGATGTCACACCAGTATCTAGGATGAGGGGTCTGATGTCATATCTAGGATGAGGGGTCTGATGTCATATCTAGGATGAGGGGTCCGATGTCATATCTAGGATGAGGGGTCTGATGTCATATCTAGGATGAGGAGTCTAGGATGAAGAGTGGTCATGTTTTATACTGTATGAAAATATATGAATTAAATCACTACAGAATGTGCTAAATGTAAAACAGTGCAGACCCTGACCAGACACCATGTCAAAGACATTGGCTTCTTTTGGCCTGTACTGTTTGCAAAGCAATAAGATCAATACTCTCTCTAGAGTCATATATGTAAATTACAGCGGAGTTTAAACAAATCACTTGTGGACAACAAACTCACAGACAGTGGACATTCAATGATCCTGATAGCTAACCTCAAACACTTTGAGCTCAGTTGCAGTAAACAACCACCAGTTTTAGTACAATTAGAACAACACCTGAATGAATCTTTAGTCTGCCACCAAATTTGTTCATTCCTCAAATTTGAATTCTTGAACACAAAATTATATCCAATAAGTTCATGTCCTAAAACTAATGGCAGTTTTTTGTAAACCTAAATCAACTTGCCATTGGCAGGATAAAGATTAACTCAGCTCTTTCTCCCTACATCTCCTGATTTTCTGTTTTCTTTCCCATTCCCTTTCTTTTTCCCCTCTTTTCCCTTCTCCTTCCCATCCCCTGACTTTCTCTTACTAAAAATTGATTGGTCCCCTGATAAATTTCTCTCATGTCCCTTTTTTCTCTTCTGCACAGAATTAGCCCCTTGCTCCATGTCTCCCTGCCCTTGACCTTTCCCTGACCCTTGGCCTTTGTCCTTGATATCTGTGACCTCTTCATAAGTGTGTTGATTCAATACTCGCTGTCGAGCTCTCCTTGCCTCATTTGTCACAGTCACTTCTTCATAAACGTGGGCGCGAATTTTAACATTGTCAATCTTTGGTTTTTCTTTCACAACTTCATACTTCAAATCAGTATCTGCTTCTTCATATATATGCGTCCGTATTTTCTCATCTTTAGGTCTAGCACCATTGATTTCTTCATATTTCACTTTAGACCTAGCTTCTTCCACCGTTTCATAATTTGGATCAAATTCGATTCCATTTTCATCCATCTTAACCTCCTGATCATGAAAACTGGTATCCAGGTCAAGGTCAACATTTTCTTCAGTTGCTAAAGTAACATGACCTTCAAAAGAAGAGCTCATGGCATCACTGGAGGGAGTTCTGAAATGACCTTGACCTGATAGTGACCTATTATGGCCTTGACTTTGTTCTGATGGGGTTCTGCTGTGACCTTTGACCATTTGGCCTTGACCTGAACTGTCTCTTAGGTTGTAGTAGTCTAAGTCAGTTGGACATTGGTCCACTTTTCTCCTAAATTCCTCCTGGTGATGCTTTGCAGTCTCATGAAGACTGTCTAGTGAGGGAGGAGCTGGTGCTGAAACATTGGGAAAATATCAATATGAACTTTGCCATTTAAATATGGAAAAATAGTCAATAGCCATTTAAACCATTACCTGCTAACCCTGCCTTCTTTCACCTTTGCCAACAGGGTAGACCCAGATCTGGAACTGTCTGATCAGGGTCTGCTCTGTTTGCTTGTACATTACAGACCTTATGCTCAGCCATGACAATAAATTTTCTTTATACAGTGAAACCTCTTTAAAGGGACCACCAAAAAGAGATCTATTTCTAGGGTAGCTTAACCCTTTACTCCCTGAACATTTATGTAAGAAATAATGACATCATGAATATTGATTAGATTATTTTCTATAATGGCACATGAACACAGGAAATTTTAGCCAGGGCAGAAACTAAAGAATCAGATCTATAGAATTCTACAAGCAAACAGAGCAGACACTGAAAGGAGTCATATGGTCGGGGTCTACCCTATTTGTAAAGGCATAGAAAGGCGTATTTATGGAGTAAGGGTAAATGCAGTTCGAAAGTTATGCAGAAAACTCCCACAGGATTCTAAATTCCAGCATTAGACCTTCTTCTACAGAGAATTCATTTGTTCATAAATTGGTCGCACTGAAGTACATGTAGTTCTACTGTATTTTAACCATTTCCCTGTTGATTAATTATGTAATAAATAATGACATCATGAATATTTATTCCCTGAATTTTGACAATGGCATATGTACAAAGTATATTTTGATATTGGTAGAAAATTTAGAGTAAAATCTTTAATAGTTTCAGAAGCAAACAGAGCAGACCAAGATCAGATGAATTCCATGCCAGAGCAAGTCCTTTGGATGAGACTTTATAAACCGCGGTCCGATGTATCAGTGCTTTACACTGGGTATCTAAAAGAACCAGGACAACTTTATTGATAACAAGAGATGTTTGTAAAACATGTATACCCCCAGCCCCCTGACCTTTGATCTAGTGACCTCAACTATAGAGGTCATCTAGTGGTCATGACTAATCACCACAGCAACTTTGAAGATCCTAAGCCAAACCACTGATCATTTATTGTTCTGAAAACATTTCACAAGTTAAGGTCATGGTGACCTTGACATTTGACCTAATGACCTCAACAACTATAGGGGTCATCTAGTGGTCACGACCAACTACCACAGCAAGTTTTAAGATCCCGAACCAAACCATTGAGCAGTTATTAATCGGAAACAATTTCATCAGTTAAGCTCATGATGACCTTGATCTTTGACCTAGTGACCTCAAAAACAATAGCGGTCATCTAGTTGTCATGACCAACCACCACAGCAAGTTTGAAGATCCTAAGCCAAACCCTTGAGCAGTTATTGATCGTTAACCATTTCACCAGTAAAGGTCATGGTGACCTTGACCTTTGACCTAATGACCTAAAAAACAATAGCGGTCATCCAGTGGTCATGACCAACTACCATAGCAAGTTTGAAGATTCTAAGCCAAACCCTTGAGCAGTTATTGATCAGAAACCATTAAACCAGTTAAGGTCATGGTGACCTTGACCTTTGACTAGTGACCTCAAAAACAATAGGGGTCATCTAGTGGTCATGACCAACCACCACAGCAAGTTTCAAAATCCTAAGCCAAACCTTTGAGCAGTTATTGATGGGAAACAATTTAACCAATTAAGGTCATGGTGACCTTGACCTTTGACATAGTGACCTCAAAAACTACAGGACTCATCTAGTTGTCATGATCAACCACCTAAGCAAATTTGAAGATCGAAACCCAAACCCTTGAGCAGTTATTGATCAGAAACCATTTTATCAGTTAAGGTCATGGTGACCTTGACCTTTGACCTAGTAACCCCAAAAACAATAGGGGTCATCCAGTGGTCATGACCAACTACCACAGCAAGTTTGAAGATTCTAAGTCAAACCCTTGAGCAGTTATTGATCGGAAACCATTTAACCAGTTAAGGTCATGGTGACCTTGACCTTTGACATAGTGACCTCAAGAACAATAGGGGTCATCTAGTTGTCATGACCAACCACCACAGCAAGTTTGAAGATCCCAAGCCAAACCCTTGAGCAGTTATTGATCGGAAACTATTTCACCATTTTAGGTCATTGTGACCTTGACCTTTGACCTAGTGACCTCAAAATCTATAGGGGTCATCTACTTGTCATGACCAACCACCACAGCAAGTTTGAAGATTCTATGCCAAGTCGTTTATTAGTTATCATTCGGAAACCATCGATCTACCGACCGACCGACCGACATGTGCAAAGCAA
Organism: Azorinus chamasolen; assembly: GCA_963576725.1. Classification (NCBI taxonomy): domain Eukaryota; kingdom Metazoa; phylum Mollusca; class Bivalvia; order Cardiida; family Solecurtidae; genus Azorinus; species Azorinus chamasolen. Next base: position 51,032,829 of record OY755252.1, read on the forward strand.
TATACCCCCATTTTTTCAAAAGGGGGGTATAATAAAAGTAGGGCATCACACCGGGTTTTATCTGTATCTGCTCCCCTCTCTCTGGGGCATCCAATTAGCCCACAGATGACAGAAACGGGCGTTAATCAACATAACATGAATATTCATGGAGTAAACAATATAAATATGATTCTTCAGTTTCTGATATATATGTAGTAAAATATTCTCCTCTTCATAATGACATTCTAAATTATTTTTACATTATCTTACATGAATATTCATGGAGTGAAGGGTTAACCCTTTCCTTCAAATAAACACTATTTAACACCTTTGCAAACAGAGTAGACTTAGAAAAGACTGCTCTAGTGGGATCTGTCTGATCAGGGTCTGCTTTATTTACCTTTGAAATTATGTACATGTAGATCTAATTCTCCAGTTTCTGCCATGTACAGAATCCTGCTTTTAATAACAAGAGGACCAGAATAACCCTAAAGCACTCACCAGACAATCAGAGGGGAAAATTTTTCCAAGTTTTCACTATGATGCTATTTGCCAAATATGAAAGCTGAGAACCTTCCAGTTTCAGAAGAGAAGATTTTCAAAGTTTTCACTATATATTTCTATTGAAAACTGGCTACCCCTGGGGCGGGGCCAATTTTGACCCATTGGGCATAATTTATATAACTTTTGTAGAGGACCTGAACATGATGGTATGTGCCAAATATGAAAGCTGAGAAGCCTGTAGATTCAGAGGAGAAGATTTTCAAAGTTTGCACTCTATGTTTCTATTGAAAACTGGCTACCCCTGGGGCGGGGCCAATTTTGACCCATTGGGCATAATTTATATAACTTTTGTAGAGGACCTGAAAATGATGCTATGTGCCAAATATGAAAGCTAAGAACCTTCCAGTTTCAGAAGAGAAGATTTTCAAAGTTTTCACTATATGTTTCTATTGAAAACTGGCTACCCCTAGGGTGGGGCCAATTTTGACCCCAGGGGCATAATTTATATCAATTTTGTAGAGGACCTGAACATGATGGTATGTGCCAAATATGAAAGCTGAGAAGCCTGTAGATTCAGAGGAGAAGATTTTCAAAGTTTTCACTGTATGATGATGCTTCTATAGGAATAATAGCACCCCTGGGGCGGGCCCAATTTTGACCCCAGGGGCAAAATGTATATAACTTTTGAAGAGGACCTGAACATGATGCTATGTGCCAAATATTTAAGCTGAGAACCTTCTAGTTTCAGAGGAGAAGATTTTCAAAGTTTTCACTAAATGTTTCTATTGAAAACTGGCCACCCCTGGGGCGGGCCAATTTTGAGCCTTGGGGCATAATTTATATAACTTTTGTAGATTACCTGAACATGATGCTATGGGCCAAATATGAAAGCTGAGAACCTTCTAGTTTCAGAGGAGAAGATTTTCAAGATAAGTTTTCACTAAATGTTTCAGATTTTCAAGATAAGTTTTCACTAAATGTTTCTATTGAAAACTGGCCACCCCTGGGGCGGGGCCAATTTTGAAACTAGGGGCATAATATATATAACTTTTGTAGAGTACCTAAACATGATGCTATGCACCAAATATGAAAGCTGAGAACCTTCCAGTTTCAGAGGAGAAGATTTTCGAAGTTTTCACTATATGTTCCTATAGAAAACAATTTACCCATGGGGCGGGGCCAATTTTGACCCCAGGGACATAATTTATAAAACTTTTGTAGAGGACCTAAAGATGATGCTATGTGCCAAAGATGAAGGCTGAGAACCCTGTAGATTCAGAGGAGAAGATTTTTAAAGGTTCAAATTGTTGACAACTGACGACTGACCACGGACGACAGACGACGCACGCCGACGGACGACGGATACCAGGCGATCACAAAAGCTCACCCTGAGCACTTTGTGCTCTGGTGAGCTAAAAATTATTTCTAATTCATATTAAGTCATAAGTCATATAAAGTCATGAATTTTTGAATGAATATTCATGAAATAAAGGGTTAATTACACAATATGCCCTTACCTGAGGCGCCCTCTATCTCGGCATAATATTCACTGCTGACTGACTCCCTCGCTACAGTGTTAGCCTGACTCTTGGGCCTTGTCACTACTCCATCACCAGAGTGACCATCCACCTACACAAATACAACAAAAACATCTAGAACACCCACAATACCTATAAAATTTACAAGAGGGCCATGAGGCCCTGAAGCGCTCACCTGAGATAACCCCAGGGGCGGTGCCATTTTTTACCAAGAAGTCATCATTTGTACAACCTTGGTAGAGAACCACAAGGCAAAGCAGTATGCCATTAATTAAAGGTCTAAGCCAAATGGTTTCAGAGAAAAATAATATTTCATATTTTTCCATGAAAAACTGATAAGCCCAAAGGCAGGGCCAAGTTTTGCCCAGAGGTCAGGGTCGTAAGATGAACATTCTTGGCAGAGGACCACAAGCCAAGCTACATATTTGTAGAGTACCATTAGATCATGTTACATACCAAATATCAAAGGTCTAGGCCTTAGTTTCAGAAGATTTTTAATGATTTTCCTATGAAAAACTGGGTCATAATTTGAACAATCTTTCTAGAGGACCATTAGACCATGCTACATACCAAATATCAAAGGTCTAGGCCTTACAGTTTCAGAGAATAAGATTTTCCTATGAAAAACTGATAAGCCCTTGGGCGGGGCCATTTTTCACCCAGGGGTAATAATTTGAACAAATTTTGTAAAGGACCATTAGATCATGCTACATACCAAATATCAAAGGTCTAGGCCTTACAGTTTCAGAGAAGAAGATTTTTAAAGATTTTCCTATGAAAAACTGATAAGCCCTTGGGCGGGGCAATTTTTGGCCCGGGGGTCATAATTTGAACAACTTTTGTAGAGGACCATTAGATCATGCTACATACCAAATATCAAAGGTCTAGGCCTTACAGTTTCAGAGAAGAAGATTTTTTAAAGATTTTCCTATGAAAAACTGATAAGCCCTTGGGTGGGGCCATTTTTGGCCTAGGGGTCATAATTTGAACAATTTTTGTAGAGGACCATTAGATCATGCTACATACCAAATATCAAAGGTCTAGGCCATACAGTTTCAGAGAATAAGATTTTTAAAGATTTTCTTATGAAAAACTGATAAGCCCTTGGGCAGGGCCATTTTTCGCCCAGGGGTCATAATTTGAACAATTGTAGTAGAGGACCATTAGATCATGCTACATACCAAATATCAAAGGTCTAGGCCATACAGTTTCAGGGAAGGGAAAAAGATTTTTAATATCAAATTCCATATTACCATATATGGAGAAAATGACCACGCCCTCTCGCGGCCATTTTTTTTGCCCGATCAAAATTCTTTTAACAACTTTTAAAGTCTATCAACTGAGAAACATTTTGGTGAAAACTATAGTCAAATCGGACAAGTCATTCTGGAGAAGAAGATTTTTCTAGATATTGTGTTAGATATTCTAGCCCAAAGGCAGGGCCAAGTTTTGCCCAGAGGTCAGAGTCGTAAGTTGAACATTCTTGGCAGAGGACCACAAGCCAAGCTACATATTTGTAGAGGACCATTAGATCATGTTACATACCAAACATCAAAGGTCTAGGCCTTAGTTTCAGAAGATTTTTAATGATTTTCCTATGAAAAACTGATAAGCCCTTGGGCGGGGCCATTTTTGGCCCAGGGGTCATAATTTGACCAATCTTTGTAGAGAACCATTACATCATGCTACATGCCAAATATCAAAGGTCTAGGCCTTACAGTTTCAGACAAGAAGATTTTTAAAGACTTTCCTATGAAAAACTGATAAGCCCTAGGGCGGGGCCATTTTCGGTCCAGGGTCATAATTTGAACAATCTTTCTAGAGGACCATTAGACCATGCTACATACCAAATATCAAAGGTCTAGGCCTTACAGTTTCAGAGAATAAGATTTTTAAAGATTTTCCTATCAAAAAATGATAAGCCCTTGGGCGGGGCCATTTTTCACCCAGGGGTAATAATTTGAACAAATTTTGTAAAGGACCATTAGATCATGCTACATACCAAATATCAAAGGTCTAGGCCTTACAGTTTCAGAGAAGAAGATTTTTAAAGATTTTCCTATGAAAAACTTGGGCGGGGCAATTTTTGGCCCGGGGGTCATAATTTGAACAAGAGGGCCATGAGGCCCTGAAGCGCTCACCTGAGATAACTCCAGGGGGGTTCATTAATGGTCTATGCCTTATGGTTTCAGAGAAAAATAATATTTCATATTTTTCCAATAAAAAACTGATAAGCCCTTAGGCAGGGCCAAGTTTCGCCCAGTGGTCAGGGTCGTAAGTTAAACATTCTTGGCAGAGGACCACAAGCCACAGCTACTTATTTATAGAGGACCATTAGATCATGTTAGTCATACCAAATATCAAAGGTCTAGGCCTTACAGTTTCAGAGAAGAAGATTTTTAAAAAATTTCCTATGAAAAACTGACAAGCCCTTGGGCGGGGCCATTTTTGGCCCGGGGGTCATAATTTGAACAATATTTGTAGAGGACCATAAGATCATGCTATATACCAAATATCAAAGGTCTAGGCCTTACAGTTTCAGAGAAGAAGATTTTTAAAGATTTTCCTATGAAAAACTGACAAGCCCTTGGGCGGGGCCATTTTTGGCCCGGGGGTCATAATTTGAACAATATTTGTAGAGGACCATAAGATCATGCTACATACCAAATATCAAAGGTCTAGGCCTTACAGCTTCAGAGAAGAAGATTTTTAAAGATTTTCCTATGAAAAACTGATAAGCCCTTGGGCGGGGCCACTTTTGGCCCTGGGGTCATAATTTGAACAATATTTATAGAGGATCATAAGATCATGCTACATGCCAAATATCAAAGGTCTAGGCTTTACAGTTTGAGAACAGAAGATTTTTAAAGATTTTCCTATGAAAAACTGATAAGCACTTGGGCGGGGCCATTTGAGGCCTGGGGGTCATAATTTGAACCACTTTTGTTGAGGACTATAAGATCATGCTACATACCAAATAACAAAGGTGTAGGCCTTACAGTTTGAGAACAGAAGGTTTTTAAAGATTTTCCTATGAAAAACTGATTAGCCCTTGGGCGGGGCCATTTTTGGCCCGGGGGTCATAATTTGAACAATATTTGTAGAGGACCATAAGATCATGCTATATACCAAATATCAAAGGTCTAGGCCTTACAGTTTCAGAGAAGAAGATTTTTAAAAAATTTCCTATGAAAAACTGATAAGCCCTTGGGCGGGGCCATTTTTGGCCCGGGGGTCATAATTTGAACAATATTTGTAGAGGACCATAAGATCATGCTATATACCAAATATCAAAGGTCTAGGCCTTACAGTTTCAGAGAAGAAGATTTTTAAAGATTTTCCTATGAAAAACTGACAAGCCCTTGGGCGGGGCCATTTTTGGCCCGGGGGTCATAATTTGAACAATATTTGTAGAGGACCATAAGATCATGCTACATACCAAATATCAAAGGTCTAGGCCTTACAGTTTCAGAGAAGAAGATTTTTAAAGAGTTTCCTATGAAAAACTGATAAGCCCTTGGGCGGGGCCATTTTTGGCCCGGGGGCCATAATTTGAACAATCTTTGTAGAGGACCATAAGATCATGCTACATACCAAATATCAAAGGTCTAGGCTTTATAGTTTCAGAGAAGAAGATTTTTTAAAGATTTTCCTATGAAAATTCCATATTACCATATACGGAAAAAATGACCACGCCCTCTGGCGGCCATGTTTTTTGCCGGATCAAAATTCTTTTAACAACTTTTGAAGTCTATCAACTGAGAAACATTTTGGTGAAAACTATATTCAAATCGGACAAGTCATTCTGGAGAAGAAGATTTTTCTAGATATTGTGTACGGTTGCCATGGCAACAAGACCGATGGCCCCACCCACTATCTTTTAACAACTTTTGAAGCACCCACCAACAGTATGTATCTGACCAAGTTTGGTTACAATTGGGCAGTTGGTTTCAAAGAAGAAGTCGTTTGAAATTGTTGACGGACAGACGGACAGACGGACGCCGGACGCCGGACGCCGGACACAGGGGTATCACAAAAGCTCACCTTGAGCACTTTGTGCTCTGGTGAGCTAACAACTTTTGTAGAGGACCATTAGATCATGCTACATACCAAATATCAAAGGTCTAGGCCTTACAGTTTCAGAGAAGAAGATTTTTTAAAGATTTTCCTATGAAAAACTGATAAGCCCTTGGGTGGGGCCATTTTTGGCCTAGGGGTCATAATTTGAACAATTTTTGTAGAGGACCATTAGATCATGCTACATACCAAATATCAAAGGTCTAGGCCTTACAGTTTCAGAGAATAGGATTTTTAAAGATTTTCTTATGAAAAACTGATAAGCCCTTGGGCAGGGCCATTTTTCGCCCAGGGGTCATAATTTGAACAATTGTAGTAGAGGACCATTAGATCATGCTACACACCAAATATCAAAGGTCTAGGCCTTACAGTTTCAGAGAAGAAGATTTTTAAAGATTTTCCTATGAAAAACTGATAAGCCCTTGGGCGGGGCCATTTTTGGCCCGGGGGTCATAATTTGAACAACTTTTGTAGAGGACCATTAGATCATGCTACATACCAAATATCAAAGGTCTAGGCCATACAGTTTCAGGGAAGGGAAAAAGATTTTTAATATCAAATTCCATATTACCATATATGGAGAAAATGACCACGCCCTCTCGCGGCCATGTTTTTTGCCCGATAAAAATTCTTTTAACAACTTTTAAAGTCTATCAACTGAGAAACATTTTGGTGAAAACTATAGTCAAATCGGACAAGTCATTCTGGAGAAGAAGATTTTTCTAGATATTGTGTACAGTTGCCATGGCAACAAGACCGATAGCCCCACCCACTATCTTTTAACAATTTTTGAAGCACACACCCACAGTATGTATCTGACAAAGTTTAGTTACAATTGGGCAGTCGGTTTCAGAGAAGAAGTCGTTTGAAATTGTTGACGGACAGACAGACGGACATCCTAACAAATGGGTAGTTGTGTGACTTATTCCTTTGATCTTTTCTTGTGGGACTAGTCCCACAAGTAAAACTATTTTTGGCTCTAACTTTGGAATAGAATGATCTGGAAGCTAACCCTAACCCTAACCCTATGTCCCACAACTGGCCAGGTTAATGTCACAAGAAATGGCCAGGTTAATGTCACAAGAGATGGCCAGGTTAATGATTTTACTTGTGCGACTAGTTAGAAAAAGTCACATAACTACCCATTGGTGAGTGCGGACGGACTGACAGACGGACAGATGGACAGACGGACAGACGAACGCCGGACACAGGGGTATCACAATAGCTCACCTTGAGCACTTTGTGCTCTGGTGAGCTAATAAATATACCCATTCTCCTGTCTATACCAGTTTGTTAAGCTAAATAAGCTAACTGGGCATTATTTTAATAAATCTAAATCAAAATAATGTAGAAACAAATAGTGAAGACCTTGGTCCAACTGCTTAGTTTGATCTGGGTCTGCATCATTAGTATTTGCCTAAGTTTGTCAGAATTTTGTAATTACATGTACTGTACAGTGACACTATTCAAAGAAAGTCCCTTTATTTTGCCATCAAACCCAATGCTGTGACCACTCTTTAGAATTGTCTCGAAGAGAGTGGTCACAACATAGGGTCTGATGGAGATGAATTTAGTATTTAATATGCATGGTTATTTATATCTCTGATATAATATCTAAAACATTCAGATGAATTCAGGGTTCAAACTTGATTGAAACTTGGGAGTCCCGGTCTTCCTTAACCTGCTCATTTATATCTATTTGCATGAAACAAAATCAAGTGAATTTGACTCAGATCAAAAGGGTTCCTGGGCCCCTCAGATCAAAAGGGTTCCTGGGCCTTCTGATTAGGATCTGCACTGCTTGTCACTGGGAGATTTTCTCCATTCTTTTTCAACCCAAAATTAGAGTATCACAAAGTTCTAATGAAAGACTGAACTAAAACTATCACTGAAGGTGACTGATACCTCCACCCGCCACAATGTCAAAAGATCCAAGGACTTCAATACAAAAGGCAATAGTTCAATAAACCTTTCATCCACACTTGTGGAAAGAAAAAAAATTAAAGTCCAATCAAGGAATGACTCGCATGAAAATTATGTCACACACATCTTCACCTCATTATAAATGCATATGCAAAATTTGAGGTTCATTGGTGAAGAAATGTAGCAGTACTTGAGAAGTTATACTCTGGACAAAAAAATTACTTGGGGAATGAATCCCTCAACAATGAATTTAGAGTTACACTCCTTGTAGACTGCACATCCTCTCATCACCCTCTATCTATATATAAAGTTTCACAGTTGTACCTACAAATTACTTGAAAAGTTATGCTCCAGTCAAAAATGCTTCTGAAAAGTAACTAAGGAGAATAACACCCTTAAAATGAATTCAGAGTTACAACCCTTGTTAACTACATAACTTCTTATCACTCTCTATCCAGTTGTGCCTACAATACTTAAGAAGTTATGCTCCGAACAAAAAATTGTTTCGAGAAAGTAACTAAGTGGAATAACCCTTGATGACTGCACATCCTCTCATCAGTCTCTATCCATATATAAAGTTTCACATTTTTGCCTACAATACTTGAGAAGTTATGCTCCGGACAAAAAATTGCTTCTGAAAAGTAACTAAGGGAAATAACTCCCTCAAAAATGAATTTAGAGTTACAACACTTGTTGACTGCACATCCTCTCATAACCCTCATAATGTGTACCAAGTTTGAAGACAATGTCATAAATAAGTTTCAAGAAAATGGCATGTCCCAAAAATATGTCCATATAAGAGACAAAATATGAAGTTAAAAAAGGGCATAATTCTGTCAAATTTTGTGCAAGAGTTATGAAACATGGAGAAAACTGTCCCCACATAACACTTACAATATGTATTAAGTTTGAATGTGGTATCAAAAGCAGTTTTCAAGACAAGAGGGCCAGAATGGCCCTGAAGCGCTCACCAGGCAATCAGAGGAGAAGATTTTCAAAGTTCACTATATGTTTCTATAGAAAACTAGCCTGCCCTGGGGCGTGGCTAATTTTGACCCAAGCGGCACAATTTATATAACTCTTGTAGAGGACCTGAACATGATGTTATGTGCCAAATATGAAAGCTGAGAATCTTCCAGTTTCAGACGAGAAGATTTTCAAATTCACTATTTGTTTCTATTGAAAATGGCCCACCCCTGGGGCGGCGCCAATTTTGACCCCAGGGGCATAATTGATATAACTTTTGTAGAGGACCTCAACATGATGCTATGCGCCAAATATGAACGCTAAGAACCTTCAAGTTTCAGAGAAGAAGGTATTCAAAGATTTCACAATTTGTTTCTATTGAAAACTACCCACCCCTGGGGCGGGGTCAATTTTGACCCCGGGGCCATCATTTATATAACTTTTGTAGAGGACCGGAACATGATGCTATGTGCCAAATATAAAAGCTGAGAACCTTCTAGTTTCAGTGAAGAAGATTTTCAAAGATTTCACTATTTGTTTCTATTGAAAACTGCCCACCCCTGGGGCAGGACCAATTTTGACCCCAGGGGCATAATTTATACAACTTTTGTAGAGGACCTGAACATGATGCTATGTGCCAAATATGAAAGCTGAGAACTTTCTGGTTTCAGAGGAGAAGATTTTCAAAGTTTTACTATATGTTTCTATTGAAAACAAGGCACCCTTGGGGCGAGGCCAATTTTGACCCCAGAGCCATAATTTATATAACTTTTGTAAAGGACCTAAAGATGATACTATGTGCCAAAGATGAAAGCTGAGAACCCTGTAGATTTAGAGAAGATTTTTAAAGGTTCAAATTGTTGACGACTGACGACGGACGACGCATGCCGACGGACGACGGACATCAGGCAATCACAAAAGCTCACCCTGAGCACTTTGTGCTCTGGTGAGCTAAAAAAAGCAAATGTCCAGGAAAAAGGTGACAGACCGACGGACGGATTTTCTCACGGATTGAGTGTTATGTGACTATTCTTTTGTTCAAAATAGTCACATAAAATAAAAATTTAGTGACATAAAAAGAAAAAGACAAAAGATCTTTTGTTCTCAGTGTCACATAACCATCAATCCGTGTGAGCGGACGGACTGACGGACGGACAGACGGACAAGGTGATTCCTATATAGCCCCCACCACAGGTGGCGGGGGGTATAATTACTCAGTGTCTCATTAGGACCCAAACTGTTTGCGATGGTAATAATAAATCTGACCATACCAATATCTAATGATACACGTACAGTTGAACCTCGATATCTCGAACTCGTATAACTAGAACTTCAGGATAACTCAAACTAAAATTTCAGTCCTCCAACACTCACAATGTAGTATTGCTCTAAAATCAATCTCTCCGCATATCTAGGAACACATGTGGTAGCTTAATGCAGGTCTAAAGTAATGCTGAAAGCTCCTATAGGAGCTTTCAGCATTACTTTAGATCTGCATTAAGCTGCGAATTTGAGAAATTGTCCAGATAAGAAATCGGACGACTCAAACTTCTGTTATCTCGAATTAATTTGTATAGTCCTATGAAGTTCGACATATCGAATTTCAACTGTATATTCTATACGTTGAGGAAAGGGAGTATAAAAGAATAGACTGATCATACACCAAAGCCTGGTATGGGTCTCCTCTGTTTTCACAATTCTGAAGACACTTATTTTCTCATGACATTTATACTTTTGCGCTCGTCACAATATAAATGTTCTGAGTGACAAAGCTGAACTCACAGTTGCATACAGGTTGTCCACCTCTGACACATATTCATATGTGTTACTGGCAACTCTAGCATTCATACTGGCCAGCGACTCACGCACACTCAGTTTGTTGTATGGCGGCTCCTTCTTCTTCCCTGAAATATTAGATTGAAACAACTGAAGAACATGGCATACATAATCATATACATGTAGTTGAGCCTCTCTGAAATCTCATTTGGCAGAGCATTTACTTTCAAAGCTCAGTTGTAAGAGCATTTACTTTCAAGCTCAATTGGTGGAGCATTAGTTGTCAAAACCTGAAGTTATATCTTATAGCCCATTTGTGTCTTAACCATTTGTGTCTAGTACCCTTTAACCCTTTACCTGATCAATATTCATGTAAGAAACAAGATTTGCCATATTGATATCAAATGCCAACAAGTGCTGTAGTCAGCATTTAACCTTTCACTCCATAAATATGCTTTTTTATCCCTTTACAAACAGAATAGACCCAGATCAATTGGATCTGCTCTGTTTGCTTATGAAATAATATAGAACCGCATGTTTATCTATGCTAACAATAAAAGATATACAATAGATATACAATATAAATGAAATCACTAGCCGGAGGGAACCACATGATTCCCTCTATGGCAATGGGCGGCCAAATGAACCAACCCAAATACCACGCGAGCCATTATATACACAAAACAGAGAAAATATAATTACTGAATCTGGTGCATACAGTAGCCCAAGTGAATGAACACCCTACAGTGACTATAGGAGTTCAGTGCAAACAATGGCAATATCTTAAAACGATACAGCCTTCCAAAGTCACAATCCAAAGTTGGTCGGAAAGATCACTCACAACCAGAGACTTGGTATCAGGGTCCCACTTTAACATGAAAACATGTTGCTCTCAATAGTCGAGAATAGGGAATGAAGTTCTCCTTCACCAACATGAGACATGTTACTCTCACGAATTGCAAGCACCAACCCTGGATTGGATTGAATTGGGTACAATTATCACAACAAAAATCATCAATACAGAGTGTCTTCACCCGCGACTTGTACTGAAGACGTGGCTTAGATATACAGTAGATACAAGTAAAATTTTGATGCATAGCATCAAAGTTGCCGCCAAAATTTATTTACTTTTATAACTTTATGGAATATTGAATTAATAATATACAGGTCTAGTCAATCACCTCAGAGAATAGTCCGTTCATGCATTCCTTTCGAACCTTTGCTTAAATAGCCTATTTTGCTTTTGACTAATAAGAACTGAAGAAATTGCCATAGAAATAAACCAATTACCATCAGTTCCAAAGAACAAGAGGGCCATGAGGCCCTAAAGTGCTCACCTGAGATAACCCCAGGGGCGGGGCCATTTTTGACCACAAGAAATCATGTGTACAACCTTGGTAGAGAACCACAAAGCAAAGCAGTATGCCATTAATTAAAGGTCTAAGTCTTATGGTTTCAGAGAAAAATAATATTTTATATTTTTCCCATGAAAAACTGATAAGCCCTGAGGCAGAGCCAAGTTTCGCCCAGTGGTCAGGGTCGTAAGTTAAACATTCTTGGCAGAGGAACACAAGCCACAGCTACATATTTGTAGAGGACCATTAGATCATGTTACATACCAAATATCAATGGTCTAGGCCTTACAGTTTCAGTAGATTTTTAAAGGTTTTCCAATGAAAAACTGATAAGCCCTTGGGCGGGGCCATTTTTGGCCCGGGGGTCATAATTTGAACAATCTTTATAGAGGACCATAACATAATGCTACATACCAAATATCAAAGGTCTAGGCCTTACAGTTTCAGAGAAGAAGATTTTTAAAGATTTTCCTATGACAAACTGATAAGCCCTTTGGGGCCATTTTTGGCACGGGGTCATAATTTGAACAACTTTTGTAGAGGACCATTAGATCATGCTACATACCAAATATCAAAGGTCTAGGCCTTACAGTTTGAGAGAAAAAGATTCTTAAAGATTTCCTATAAAATACTGATAAGCACTTGGGCAGGGCCATTTTTGGCCCCAGGGGTCATAATTTGAACAATCATTGTAGAGGACCATAAGATCATGCTACATACCAAATATCAAAGGTCTAGGCCATACAGTTTCAGAGAAGAAGATTATTAAAGATTTTCCTATGAAAAATTCCATATTACCATATATGGAAAAAATGACCACGCCCTCTAGCGGCCATGATTTTTGCCTGATCAAAATTATTTTAACAACTTTTAAAGTCTATCAACTGAGGAACATTTTTGGTGAAAACTATA